>VWYH01001527.1:247896-642945 GCA_013399365.1 Pampusana beccarii
TTTTTTTTTTTTTTTTTTTTCCTGCAATAACACCAAAGTACTGGCTATTACAGCAGCCAGGGAGAAACAAGTCACAGAGATATAGGGAGAAGGAAGCTAGTACGTCCAGGATACCCCTTCCCTATGAAACTTATCCATTTCATGTTCACAGTAACAGGGAAAAAAAAGTGATTTCTAAATGCATCAATAACTTAAGTCCCACTTTTTTGGTCCATTGTTGCCCCCAAACCCCTTATCTTTATGGCAAACTGTGATATTATCTGTCTTACTACAAGACAAAGTAAGAGGGCTGTCAGGATTACATGAATCTAAAAGCACTAGCTTACTATTAAATTAAAGACCTTCCTACAACAATTTAAAATATTTTCTCTTCTTGGGTTGTTTCATATTGTTTTACTTGCTGATTCATACTGATGGAGGGTGAAAATGTGTTATAAATGAAATCCACTTGACACAGACAGAATCTATGTTCAAGAGAAGTTTATTATAGTAGAGTTAAGCAAAGCAGCGCTGGGTGCGTGGGGACTCAGCGTTCCACCAACACGCACACCCAACGAGGTTTTTTGTGACAATTATATACCTTTCAAGAGGTGCTAACTTCATCATTTTCGGGAATTATCCCACCTACTGATACATATTCGTACTAACTGATAAGCATGTTTTATCTAAATATCAGGGTCTTCTTACATCATTCCGGTGGTCGAGATGGTGAATGTTTCCATTTTTTTCAGGCGTTGTTTATCAAGAGTCCTTGTGAAGTAATTAATAATTAACGTCCTCCATAAAATTAGTGATGATCCGTGTTAGTCAGAATTTATCGGTTCCTCTTCGCTTATCGGTTTACTGTTGTTCTTTGAGAAAACACAGAGGCACACAGAGGCCTCCTCCTCATCACCACTTATCCTTCTGGAGCCTCTTAGTCGCCATTTATCCTTGGTTCCCGGATTTATTTGTTCCTCTCTCTGCTTATCAGCAGGAGTAGTCATTCTTTCTAACACTTAACACTGTTTTCTTTCACAACAGGAATCACTTAGTCTTTATAACATTCATCACAAATGGAAAAACAGCATTTGACTGTGTATCGAATCCAAGCAGTTGCACTGTTTGTGCTCAGGTTCCTTAGCTGAGTGATAGGAAGGAGCAGTGATTCTGCCCCACTACAGAAATAGCATCAGAGATTCCACCTAGACATATTGTCGAATATAGTATGTTCATTGGAGGTGCTTTCTGAAATAAAGAAATTTTGCAAGAACAGCAGTAAGTAAATTGGTTAAAAACCTCGTTTCATTAGAAGAATTAGGGCAAGTAGTGCACTTGTGCCTTTTCTGGTCCTTCATGTCAGTATATATCGAGTATATATAGGTGTCACAGAGGCATCTAAAAATAAGTTTAGGCAGATAAGGTCTAAAACAAACTTTAGTCGGAAAAATACTGCCGATAAACTTATTAGAAACGGGGTTTATACAATTAACTGGCACTCCAATAACATAAAATATCAGGTTAGGAGTTTATTTGGGATGTAACAAAATAAAAAAAATAAAAAAAAAAAAAATATTTNCTCCACCCCTCCCCGACTGTGGGCATTCCAGAAGCTTCTCAGCTTGTCTGGGCTGTGGGCAGCTCAGCCCCTCCTCTGCTGACCCTGCCCACCGGCTCTGGGTCTCCACAAAGAGCCATTAACTGCCCATTTAAGGCCCCGATTCTCCACAAAGAGCCATTAACTGCCCATTGAAGGCCCCGATTCTGAGAGGGCGATGGGCAGCTAGCGGTGCTACTGCCACACCAGTGAGGGGGGGGGGGAAACGCAACTGCCACAGTGGGTGAGGTAGGAGACTCCTCAGCGTTGTTACACCGAAGCTTCATTGCTGCGTGTGCTCTGTGGTGATCGGGTTACCACATAGCAGACCAAATGTGTGAGAGGCATCTTGCAGAAAAGATATGGGGAGAACACACAGGGTTCTCACCAGCCAAAGTGAGCAAGAGAGAATTATGAATTCTCAAAGAAAAGGCAGAAAAATAGGAAATACTGCAGAGGTTTGTGAGAGGCAGAAGTTACCATGTGGGATTATTCAATTTTTTTTTTTTATAATTTTCAGTGTCTTGTAAACAAAACCCAGCATCGATCCTAAGGACATCTTTAATAATATCCTATGAACAAGTAGGAACCCATCTCATTTAATCCACTGTATGACAAGCACCAGTTTCTCTTCTGAACCAGAAGCAACTGAGCCATTACAGAAAACTTGCTGAACAGATTGGAAAATTATATCACATTTCCTACATTTGGGTTTGGAAAGTTACATAACCAAGAAGCTGCGCTACTGTATTCAGAGCCCCCCTAAAATGCTTGTAGTAAGTAGTTCAGTGCCCTTTTCTGTTATTTCCAGGATTGCAGATGATACAACAGCCATATCTGTTTCTCCTGTCATACATGTATATTGAAAACTGAAGATGCATTCCTTTAGTAAGACAAAGCTCAGCTATATACACTGAAATGTTTTCTTCATGGCATACCACATCTGAAACATTGAAACCTAGGAAACCTAGGGAAGTAATTATGGAAGCAATCAAGTGAGGCTTGTGAAAACCATTCAGTTAAGTGTTTTACTTGTTCTTCAAGATTTCTATTCACTAAAAAAAAAAAAAAAAGGGCAAAAGAAAAAAAAAAAACAAACACCACTTCAAAAATTCTTAACAGTTCGAAACTGTGAAAATACAATCAGAGGTCTTAGGACTATCAGGCTGAATCTTTCATCATTCAGTCACACTTCTAACATTTCAAACTCCTTACTGCCTCAAAATACAGTTTAAAGGAATTAAATCTACCTTCTCTATTTTCAAACCATGAATCCACATTATAATATTTTTAGTTTGTTGACTGACCTTTAGAGGAATTTCTACCTGGCAGTTTTTATTCTTAGCTTGAATTTGCTACAGACTTTCAAAAGATGAATAGTCATCTGCTTTGTAAAGGGTTTTGCAGAGATAAATTGGGATGAGGTTATCTCTAGACAGCTGCTTCTTAGATTAGGACACCCACTTTCTTCTGTCTCAAAAGATTTCTTCAATCTTAATATAGTTGGAAAAAAGTCTTTTTTTGTGATAAGTATTTATTGCATTCAGGTGCTGTAGAAATTAAACATTAGGCTTCCGTGAAGTACAGGAGTTCATGGATCAAAACTATTTCCTCCAAGAAAATACTTGTGACAGTGACTTTAATTCAACAAATCTCGCAGATGACAGGACTGGCTAAGAGTCTCTACTTCCTGATAAGAGCAGTAATGGTGATTTATTATTACTGGTCTATCATTTTCTATGTGCTTAGCATGCAAAAAGTGTGACTGAGGAGATTCTGGAGACACGTTAGGACAGTTTGTGGTGATTTTGATGGTAAAATCCTTTTGGAAGTGCAGGGAGATGACACTGCTACTGCATATTAGAAGAAAATCTTCGTGTGACCTTGCCTAATTATTGACAATTACAATATCACGATCTTGTTCTATTCTTAATTATGCTTTTTGGGCAATATTGAATTAACAAGTGATTCCAATAGAGTGGGTTTCATTCAGGATCTCAAAACTGAATAATGTACAGAAGAATAAATTTATTTTCAGTCAGTGAAGAAACAGGCAAAACTTTCTGTTCTGTCACAAATAATCTCTTGTTCCCACTAAACTGAGCTGTAAAATTTCTTATATGGAAAGGATGATCCTGCAATAAGTTCCTGGCATAACAAAGAAAATAATATCTGAATAAAAACTTGGAATGCAAATTAAGATACGGGAGGGCATCCATGCTGCGTTTAGCATTTGAACATAATGTGGTCATTCTTCCAAGCAGATCTCTGAACAGGATAAAGTCCATGCCCCTAAAATCTAGGGTCATGATCCTGCTTTTTGCCTTGCTCCCTGCTCTCACTATCCTGAACTCCACAGTCGCGTGTCGTGGTCATTGCAGCCAATGCTGTCCTAAACTTTCACATGTCTGACCCACCTTTCCTTTTTGTAAGCAAGAGGTCCACCATGACCTTTCAGAGCATGCCCTTTAATTGGACCCTCCATCACTTTTCATAGGAAGTTGTTGTTGGCATACTCCTCCTAGATAGTTTGTGTTGTGCCTCCAGCAGATATTGATGTGGTTAAAGTCCCCCATAAGGACCACAGCCTGTGAAAGGGAGTCTACTTCCACTTGTCTGAAGAAAGCCTCATTGACTTCTTCCACATCTCAGTGACCCCAATGAGACTGCAACCCTGCAACTGCACAAAGTCTTTCATTCATCCCATTTGTTTCTCGTGCTGCATACAGATACTTCAGAAAGGCACAGAGTTGTGCCAGTTCCCTGGGAGAGGTTTGAATGAGAGGTGTCCTCACAGTGCTGTCCTGTAGACACCACATTATTCCATGCATACTCTTAAGTGGGTCAGCTAACGCAATGGTGTGCAAAAACGAAAAGAAAAACCCACACATCACTACTTTCTAAAACAAAGACAACCTTGGAAAGTGGATGTTGTCCTGCTACTGAAGAGAAGGAAAAAAAAAAAAAAGACTTTTATAAATAGCAAGAACCTAACTTTGCAATTAAAGGCATATAATGGGTTGAGTATATGTAGATACATCTCTGTATGACGTATTTTGTTTGGACAATTGGGCAACAAGTTGTATCATATCAGAAAATAATCTCTAAACATCTAAACCCCATGAAACTGGTAACAACACAGTAAGCACTAGTTAAAATCCACATATATTTTGCATTATATATAACTTGCTGTAATGGAATCAAGCTGCACAATAAACACAAACTGTACTTCCACAGTACAAAATATTTACAGTAGTAAAATGAATACTGATACATCCCTTAGTAATCCCTTAGGTTTCAGCACATGTTAAAGATTAAGTACTGAGCAACATATTTATCTGATTATTAAATATTTATCTTCTCCTCTCCTTTAAATAAAAAATAATCTATTTTCCCAGAAGCAAAAATATTTTGCTTTGAAAGTACTTGTTATCATTAATGTGATTTTAATACTTAATTAAAAAATGAGGGGTTTATTTGAATGGATTACATGTCAGAACTGTAGAAATAAAAATTAGTGTCACCAAACAAAATGGAATTTTAGTTACAATATTAACTGGATCCAAATTATGTGATACTTCAGTGACACTACTGAGTTAACTCAGAATTAATCCAATTGAAGAATTTTGCTGTAGGCGTCTATCGTACAAAAGTAATTAGATGGGGTTTGAGATTTCAAAAAACATCCACTCTTGGTCTAACTCTTAATCCTCAAGAAGTCAATGATAAACCAGTCATAAATTTTAGTGGAATCAGAATTAAGCTGCTGGCTCACTTAGACTTACCACATATAGAATACAATTACTTTTCCCTCTTTCTGTACCCCCAAAATCTGTAATCATCATCCATTTGGGGAACTGTATTTGTATAGTAGAACACCAAAATTCAGTTCCATGTACTTGTATCAATACCAACAGAAAAACAGGTCAAAGTGTTAGGTCATGTTAATTTAGGCCCAGACTACTAGAGAAAATACTGCAGTGGAAGATTTATTTCTCAAGAATTTGTCATAACAGACTGTGAAAAACTCTCATGAAACTCTTTCGCAAACACTACCAAAATTTGGTCCTTTTCTTAAAATGCTTTATATACAATGAGTTTTCATGGTCTGCCACACGTACATCATTCAAACATACGTCAGTGGAGTGTAAGACAAGACATGTAAAGTACAGGTAGAATTTTGGTAACTACAGAAAACATGATAAAATATAGGAAAACAGGAGGAATTTATATAATGGAGACCACAGCAGATATCATTCTTCAGGTTTTTTTCTTTCACTTTAGGTTTAACTTTTTTGTTGTTCTCTGTTGTTTTTTTGGGGTTTTTTTTTGCTATTTGTGGTGATGTTTGGTTCCCCACCTCTCAATTCTATTGAGAGCAAACCAATAATACTATATACCTGCAATAACTAGTTATATTATGTTTCCTGATATTGAGCAAATTACTTGCTCTTCTGGACACCTTTAACATACAGGTCTGGTTATCTGATAATAACAATGGTTTACAGTATTTCATTGTTCGTCATCTCAGTAAGTAAAAGCAATAATATTGTCAAAATTCCCTATCTCTGCAAGATGAACTTTGCAATCACCACAGTGTGTGCTAAACCTTTTCAGAGTGGTTTCATAGTAAATGATAGGGACATAAACATATTTAATTTTCTTTAGAAAGTAAATTTACATTTGCCATAAATGTAAATTGTTCTCGGATTTAGACTAGTTTTCCTCCACTATGGCACAGAGCGCTCAATGCTACAATAAAGCTTTACTTAACATCCACACCAACGTGGATGGCAGGAGATACCGAAGGCTGGAACAGCAAATAGTTAGCACACTGTCCTTCACTGGGGAAGTTACCATGCAAAGAGAAACATTCCCAAAAAACAGGATCTACATTTATGTACTATCTGAATACACTCCTTGGATGTGGATGCACCAAAGTGGCAGTCTGCAAAATATGTTTCGTGCAGCCTGGTCTTGCAGATGTGTGGGAGGTATGCGAACACTTTTGGGAATGTAAATCTAGCTCCTTTTGCCAAGTGATATGCAGTATTGAAAACCTGTTATGTATTGCAAAACTAGAGTATAAAAAAAAAATCCCTGTAGACATAAGGTAGCTCAAGAACATGAACAGAGCAGTGGAAGGCAGGAAATGGCCCAGGACTGAGTCTGGGAACTCACCAGTGCTTGGTCAGCTCACCTGGGAGTATTTTGCATTGAGATCCGGTATCACACTCAAGCACTACAGTGACTGCGTATTATTGCAGGGTGCTGCAAGCACAGCAGTGTCACTAAGACAGGGAGGATGCTGCTTTCATCTCCATGCTGGCTGCTGGAGAATTCAATCTAAAGTTTTTTAAAGTAGCTTTTTTCCACCTCAAAGAAGACAAGTCCTGATATGCCAGAAATATGCAATACTACTTGGTGTAATTCATTCTAGACATTTACTCAGACAAAGAAACACTACATGAGTTAAAGCTATTAACTCAGTTTATGGCTTCCAGAAGGCTGCTGTTTTATTGCCTGCTTATGTCTTCTGTGAAAAAGATAACTAGTATGGTTAAAGTTAATCTCAATACAGTCTCCTCAAAATATATTCCTTTGGTGCTTGCGATTTACTCTGTAATCTGCTTTTCTTAAGGGCCCTGCTATTTCTTTGATTTACTTTTGTTGTGTACTAAACCATTACTTTCCAGAACATAAAAATATCACCAAGAAAAAAATAGGCCAGTGTAAATTATTATCTTAGAAATGTGTCTTATTATTTATAATAGGGTAGCTTGTGAATGTTTACCTGGACTACCTATCTCACTTCAGCAGATGTTGCTGATCTTCCTAGGGGTATTCTAACTTTCATTGCTTTATTTTCTCACTGAATAACCAGATGCCAAACCACAGAAATATCAAATTCTGGTGAAATGTATGTCTACTTCTGGGATTTTCTAACTAGGGGTATTCTAACTTTCATTGCTTTATTTTCTCACTGAATAACCAGATGCCAAACCACAGAAATATCAAATTCTGGTGAAATGTATGTCTACTTCAGTCAACAGAATACAAATTAGATAACTGATCTACATCAGCAGGGCATAATTAAATATTGAAGACTGCAGGCAAACCCCTAACTGATCCTTGATTTACAGTACTTCCAAACATATAATGCATTTAGAAAGAATGATTTCAAGATCCACACTCTGCTTAACTCTGTCACTGAATTGCTGAGTGACTTTCCCTTTGTTTTCACTATCTGTTGGAACAGGTTTAATAGAGACCTAGAATAAGTATGGACAAATGCTACTACTATGATCGGAAGCATGTAAGAGGTTCGATATGAGTGGCAATTAAATAGGCTACAAAGCTTCCCCTTCATAAAGACAAGACTGGGAATGGAATATGATGGAGATCTGAAAGTTGCAAGGGATGCAAATAGCAAATGAATGTATGTTCTTTCTCAAAATGCAGGAACCTGGGTTCATTCTGTGAAACCATCAGGCAGTAAAACAGTACTCTCATGCAACCAATGCATCTCCCACATAAAGGTATGAAGATAAAAGGTTATATAGGCTTAAAGAGGAATTAGAAAAATTCAAGGAACACAGGGTTAATGTTAGATATCGAACACAAATAATTGTGTGCCAGGTCTTGTTCACAATACCCACTTCTTCTTGAAGTTGGGAATACGTTACTCTATGGTATGATCTATTCTTTCCCTAAAAATCCAGTAGTCCCTTCTGTTGGAATGAGATGCCAAAATAAGATAACCTTAGATCCAGTCTTGTGTGACAGTTACATATTCAGCAAAACATTTATCAGATCTCATGAAATTTTACATTTTCATGAAGGAGGGGAACTTGTGGTGGTAGTTTAAAAAACACTACAGAAATGTACAAGTGACTGGGATATAAAATCATCTTTAGTTTCTGGACTGCTTTAATTCTTTTTGTTTCTGCAAAATTATCAAATGTCATGCTTGCTCAGATTCACTTTTTGATCTGGATAAGCACTGTTGATAATTTGTCATAGAAAAAGATCTTTTTTCTGGAGTATATACACATAATCTGGATAGTAGGAGCACGAGGGACCTAATTAGCGCACTGTACTTTGTACCTAGGGATGTCAACAGACGGCAGAATATATGCTTAAATAATGCAGAGATTTTGCCATGAAGACTGCAGTCACAGATTTCCTCACTGGGAATGACTGAACACTGTGTGAATAGCTACATGAAAAACAATTTCTGCAATCAAGAGAGGAACGTCGTGTTTGACTTAAGTTTCAAATTTAAGTTTTACACAATCAGAAATGAAAAAAAAAAAAAAATTGAACAGAGCAATTACTCATTTGTGTCAACACCAACACACTTGACCAAAACAGGGGAAGAATAAAATCTTATGAAATATCAATGAACTTGAATGATTTTTTTTTTCTTTTCCCAGTTGTTTTAACATTCGCTAATTTGTTTGAGATTTTATAAGTGTATTAAAAAGGAAGTCAGTGACTGGGAGAATCTAGTCCACTATGGGTAAAAGTGAATACAAACTCCTTGCAGACTTTCTAATAGCTGAGGTTTGTACATGTTTTGTAATCCAATTTAAAAAATATTCCTCATTTTTAATTTAATGAACTACTCAAACATCTGTATTACAGTTTCATTGTCAGAGATATTTAAGTTACTGCTGAAAAAAGTTTTATAATACTTTGTAATCAGTTTAAGCAAACAAATACCTTTTAGCTCCTGGAGATACAGGCGCAAGCCCTGGGAGATACAAAGAGAAGTTAAATTTGAACTTGCTCACATTGGCACCCACATACCTAAAGATCTTCAGCACTGGCAGAGCTTCTAAACGTTACATTCTTCCACTGTGGGCTTTTTTTAACTCCCGGTACCTTGTGTTACTCAGTAATCACTCAGAGTCTGCTTGCCGAGCAGAATTCTGAGTGACTTGTAAACAAATCCAACTCCTCAGCAATTAGAGCTTCTGCTACAGCAACTGCTGAGGATAAGGTGCTAAAGAAAGTAATTATGGTCACTATTAGCACTGGGTGCCCCAAGAAGCATGTCACTACCCTTTACTAATAACAAGTAAGTAAACGAGATGTTTATTTGAAAGAACAATGGCAATTTCTAAGGCATCACTGAAAATACATGTTAAAAAGAAACTAATCTCAGCATCAATAAATCCAAAAGAGGGGCCAGAGATATTTCATACCATTTCCAAAGTCACACAAGAAAAGTGTGTACACATACTACTTGTGAGCATACAAATAAAAGCAGAGGCCATGAAAGTTAAGGCCATATACGCAAAACCCCCAGAGCGTGTGTATACACAATATCAACACAAAGCATAAAGAACAAAACCCCTTTATGTACTTAGTCCTAGATTAGTATTTTCACTTCCCACAGATGATCTAGTTAGAAAGCATTGCATTAGAAATAAGTTATTGTGAATATAAGGTATTGTTCTTAAAATAAATTGGATCTATTAGTTACAATGGCGAAATCTAAATACTGAGCAATATTTTGGGAGGCTAGAATTTAAGCCTTTTGGTTTGATGTTAATTTATACAATCTATAATGAAAATATAAAAAACAGACAATGTTTTCCATCAAATTGTGTATTAGGGAATAAGAGTTATTAAAAAAAAAAAACAAAACAAAACAGCAAAGACAAATACAACACAGATATTCTGATCTATATTTAGCGCTCTTAAATTATAAAATACAACAAATGGATTACCTTGACTAATATTTCATTAAATGGAAACAAAAATTCCATGTTATTAGCAACATAAAAGCAGAACCACAGAGAATAATGGGACACACTGGGGACAGGAAAAGCCAACCAAACCCCAAATCCTTCATGACTTACCCAGAAAATTAGGAAAATTTGAACAATAGTATTCTTAGGTATATGCTGAGTATGTTTGTATTTACACTAAGAGACAGAGGTCACAAACAGTAACATTACAGTACATAGTCTGGTGGTTAAAGGACACCATAACAGGTATCCCAGAGAAAATTCTAGTACAGAAAAGAGATTATCAGTTAAACTTCACCCAACAAATTAGGCAGACCTCTGTAAGACCCTCTGCTTTTGGACAAAATAATCTTCCATTGATTCAGTAAAGATAAAGTCAATAAAACATGACTTCAAATGTACTGAACTATGTTAATTACCAAGATACTTCTAAGGTTCCTACTATCGGTAGGAAGCCTGTGTTGCCTCTAATATGTCACATATTCAAAATAATTTGATTTTTAATTCCAGTAGAACTCTAGAAAAATACGAACTGAAATGTCTTTCATGTGCAAATACTCAACTCAGATTTTAGTAACCAGATTTAACCTCAAAACACTTGCAAAACTATTATGTGATTAACTTCTAGTGCTAGACACCCAAAGTACGTAAATGTGCTCCTGTGCACTCAATATAGTAGTGGGGGAATGAAGAACTTGGCTTAAAAAACATGTTTCAAGCATCCTCTTTAGTAGTCTGAAGAGAAAGCTGGAGCTTTCCATAGAAAGATTAAAGAGCAGAAAAGACATTGTAAGGAAGATCTTTCGTCCACTTCGACATGACAGATGATACAGCATGTGCCAGTATAATAAATAATTTCTAGTACGGGGAATACACTTAGCAGCTGAGGAACAGAGATGTAACTTACACTGTCAGATGATGGAAGTAAGACAACAAATTAAGAGTACCTAAATAGCAACAGAGAATAGACAGAAGTAGTTAAGGATTCTACCATGTGACACCAGCGTTAAACCTTTTGAAGCCAAATGTAATATCTCACATGACAGTATTATTGTTATGAATTTAATTGCCTAATAAAGGCTACAGAGAGGGCAATTAATAAATTATTTAGCTGTCTTGTATTTTTAACAGTTTCAGTTTTCTTATATTTTCACCTTCTCAATCAATGATGAAGCCATGATTTGTAATATATATTGCTCCCCAACAAAACTTAATAGCATCTTTAAAGAATAGACTCTCTTACACTGGTGAAGAGACTGCAAGCTGTTTCATTGACTTAGTAGGAGAAATACTGTGCCCCACGTGATTTTAGAGTTGCATTTTCGTTGAAACATTATCTGACTGATCTTAATAGGGTCAGTCAGGTGCCTTAACACCTTTGAATGTAGGCCTTTTATTAGATATATTTTAAGTTGTCAGAGGTTTGGGGTTTTTGTTTGGTTGGGGTTTGTTTATGGAGTTTCGTTTTGTTCTCTTTCCTTCAACTTCCCTTCTGCTCTCAAGGATACTTTTCTGAGTGTGACCATGTCACATTTCTCCTCTGAACAAAAAATATAATTTCTGCTCCTTCTCCTTTTCCTCACCAGTACAAATACAATTATTTTTGGTAAGATAACTTCTTAGCCTTGACATCTGGTATATCCTCAAAATGATTGCAGAGTTAATGTAGAAGCTTCTTGACTTTTGAAACTAGATATTAAAAAGAAATTATATTTATTGGCTTATTACCATCATAGCTTTCTCTAGTTGTAGATACTGTATAGATGTTCCCTCAAAAGAAAAAATATACACAAAAGCTGTTTCTGTACCTTGTCAAGTTACATACAGGAATATAAATAGCTAATACCAAAGGAGAGGAGTTTGGGGTATGGATTTTGACATCTAGGAAATACAAGTTTAAGAGTATGCAGAAAATAATCCCACATGTTTATCCCAAAGAGACATGGGAAACTGATCACCATTAATTAAATCTATAAATAAGGTTTAGATAAGAGAGCAATTAATAATACACAGACCTTTGTGGTTATTTTGTTCCCAACCTAGCTCAGGTCTTTCAGCTATCCAGGTCAATTTTGCGACACCAAGGATCAAGGAAAAGCCATTTACTCTGACCTGATATTGTTTGCAACACCAGTTCTTTAGTTTTAATTGTTGGACTACTCCTGTTCCTTTCTCCAAATGTTTTCAGCTCTCAGAGCTGAGAAGAGGCAAACTTGGACCAGACACACAGGCACAGGACCATGGCCAAATCAGGCAAAACAGTCTAACCTGCTCTATAGTCACATTAATGTCACTAGTCCATTTACAACTAAAAAATTCCCAAAATTTTATTTTTGTGTAGCCTGGCAGTTCCATGTGTTTTAAGACAATGATAGTAACAAATAACTGTAAAAATACCATAAAACTGTAACACAAACCATAGTGTTTTATTTTGTTATAGCTATAGAACCACACTGAGGTGTATGATGCTTGAAAATGATCCGGTTAATACCTCATGGTTTTTGACATGATACTAACTCATAATTAAGAAAACTGATTGCAGTTTGAAATGTAAGCAGACAACTATGAGCACTCACCTCACACACTTGCATATGTTTCCCAAGAAAAAGGAACACATTTGAAGCAAAGAGTCCACCTACGTCACATGGCTTTGACCCTAATAGCAATATAAATGGATTTACTTTTCCAAATATTCGCACATTGAGGGCTTAGTTTTCCTTCAGGCATCTTCACTTACAAACCTCATAGAAGTGACAAAAGTCCCACTATATTCTTGGCCAGAAAATGATCTGATAGATAAATTGATAGTGCTATAAAAATGTATTTTAAAACCTTCTGACATCAGCAATCCGCAGCTGTCAGTCAAGATGAAAAACTTCATGTCAATAATAGTATTACTTAGCAATCGTTCACACCAGACTTCTATTATAACCTCTTTTGGAAAGACTAGATAGTCTATTAAGAACCACAGGAAGGGCTAACAAAAAGTCTTCTTGAGTTACCAGAATTACCTGTGCCTGATTTATTCTGCTGCTTCAAGGATGCATCCACATAGAAGACAGAATCCAAAATTTGCATAGCAAAGAAAAGGTTAATAAATTATTTGCTCCCATCCTGTACAGTTGCTCTAATACACCTAGATAGGCAGGAAACTTGAACCTCAGGTTGCTGTGGCATAAATAGTCTCTGTATGTGCATAACTTAGTCAGGTATTTCTTAAATCTACTTCTGAATTATCTTAATAAACTTGCATCTCAGTCTTTTAATTGAGGCCAGGTGTGGTTAATTATGCAATCCACAGATAACCTGTGTAAGAGAGGCTGTTTACCATATGGTTGTGTCCTGTATGCACATGTACCCTTCTGCGAGAAAGAGCTACCTGCTTTCTGTGGATGGCAACTGTGATTTCAATGGGAATTTTGGTTAAACACGTGATTCTATGCACCTAAGGTGAATTGAAGAAAGACATTTAAAATGCAATTCATCTTACCATAAAAGCACTGAATGGTAAAAAGTTGAAAAGAGAAGGAACTTAGGTCTCAAGAGATCCCATGGCAATACATAGTAGTATTTCTTCTAAAGCTTATACAGATATGTGAGCACATGTTCAGAATTTCACACCTCCATCTCATATCGATCTCTAACTGTCAATTACAACACCATAAGTGGCATTTGGGTTTATCTGCAACATATCTTAAACTGAGAAAAAGCACATAGAGAAGTTTTTATGAGGACAGATGAAACAACTTGTTTGGAAAAACATCTAGGGAATTTATCAAATGATGGTAAAAAAGAAAAACACTGATTTGTCACGTCCTTTAAAAAAATAACACACTTAAGGAAATCAGTAGTATCTTTCCACTTTTCAGGAAAATTATTATACTGTCCTATAGATTCTTTCCCCCAAAATATATATATTTTTTTCTTTACTGCTACCTTCTCATGGCTTCCTAAGCAAACAATTATGGCTTTTTTCTAAGCAGCTTATTTCTACTGTTTTCTAAAGCCCCTGCAATTTGCAACTACATACAGAAAAGTACTGGGAGTAGTACATAGTCCACTATATATTACTGTTGCTTTTAGCAACAACATCACTAGTACATATCCTGTCATTGATCTGCATGTACTGGAGTTCCTACTGAAATCAATGGAGACCTCTACAGGGGGGAGGAACAAAAAAAAAAAAAANAAAAAAAGAAAGGAGAAGTCAGGAAGCTGTCTTCTAATGAACAGACCTAAAGTCTATCACAACTCCCATTAGCAAAATAGACTGCACTTCCAGAAAGTTACCGGTGTTAAGCTTAATGCCATTCAGCATAAGCTTGTGAATATGCTGATTTAAATAGTTGCCACAAGCCCAGATTCTGCTTTTCTCCACAGCTCTCCTCCCAGAACATGAAATGTAGCTCTGTTATTTTGCTCTCCTTTCCCCAGCACCCTGTCAGACTCCCTAGGCAGTAGATGACTTCCCCAGTCTTGTTCATCCTTAGCACTTCTGACTCTTCTAGGGAAGAAAACATGCCTCGAATAGCAATCAGGTACCAAAGAGCATTACTGCTAACAAGAAGGACCTTGTAGGCAATCTGTTCATGAACAAAACATAATAGAAAAGAAACTCTGAAACGTACATTCGTATTTCAGCACTCACTACTTCTGACCTGTCACAATGCTTAGAAGCAGCTTAAATTGTAATAGAAAGTTTATTCAAGGTTTTAGAAAGTGTACTACTAACTGTATTACGTGAATGAAAGGCATAGGTAGCCAAAAGGAAGTCTCCAAATTCCCAGAGATGGAGAAAAAACACATTAATTCTGGTACTACTTCATCTTATTCAGCACACTGCCTTGCATGTAATTAATTTAAAAATAATTTGAACTATATCTAGCTATTTAAAGGATCATGAAACAGAGTTTCACAGGTTACCTAGCTCTACACTTCTACGAAATTTGCCAGTGCCATGAAACTAGACACAGAAAATAAGTCTAAACAACTCTAAAACAATACTTTGTTTCCTCTTCATAGATTCAAAAATACTTCAAAAGTAACAATTCTAACTACATGCAGAATCTTTAAAATGCTACCTCTCAATTTTTAAGAGATTCTTTATTTAAAATTCTTCAAATTAAAAGTATAATAACATGCTCTAGAATATGCCTCCTTAGGCCAACAATACCATTTGTAAAATATGTGAAGGCATTGTGAGATTTGACAATAGCAATAATTCCTAATGGAATACAGTAAAATTTTATTTGAATAATGATAATTGGATTGATACCAGAATAATAAAATCAGACTAGGTATTTGTAGATACATGCAAAGGAAGAACATTTATAGTACAATGAACCAAAACAAGCATGGCCACTTCCAAATTCTGCAAGATGCAAAGTGTTAAGAGTATGTGAGAAATACTATTGATGCATTTTCACAATGTTTTCATTAGTAAACAGCCCTCGAATGAAACCTTGGCAAAGCTGAAGGCAACTGGAATTCACTATTGGCTTGAAAAAAACCAACAACAAACCAGTAGTCCATTCTATGTGTAAAAACAACAACATAGAAATAATTATTTGTGTTTCTACTTGTATGTTTATTTTTACTATATTTTTCGAACTTTTCTGAAAAAAAAAAAAAAGAAATGCTACAATAGTCTCTTCAATGATTATGAACTTTGTAAAGGACGCTAGGGAATTCAGAGTGTCTCAACTGACACTGGCCTGCCATCTGCTACCAAAAGGGCACATATGCTTTAGATTTCCTAACTCATTTGTCATGCCAGAGGTTGCACTAGCATGAATAGCCACTTCGGTAAATAACAGATAATGTTGAGGAATGCTGTGTGATAATGATGGTTCTGAAGCATACTATTCAAAAGAATTAAATAGTCCAAAAAATTGGACACTAAATTTTAACTGTAATTCTTAGCAGTTTATATTATTTTTTAAAAATCTTTAGGTTTGAAATGTGCAAGGTAAAATTAGAAATATATTTACAAATATTTATTTTAAAAGCACACAAAAAATACTAAGGTTTTCTAGAAATAAAGTGTCACGCGTATGACAGGTTCAGCTCTGCTCTGTATTTTCACATTCTGTGTAACTGTAGAAATGAAGAGTTAGTATCAAATGATGGAAAAAGTCTTAAGGAAATCAGTATATCCTTTCTGCAATGAAGCATGAAGCAATTGCATTGAAAATACAGTCTCTGATCTTGCAGACATTCCATTTCCCCAGCATAACTTCCAAATAATTGGCTTTCATATAAGTGAAAACCAGAGGAGCTTGGAAATGAAACTTCATCGAGCCGGTTAGCAAACTGGATTTCATGAGAACTATTCACCACAGATTATCCAGTTTCATTTCTGTTTTGTAGGTGAAAGTAAAATATTGACATTAATCAAATACCATAACTTTATAATCTGTATAAAAATATTTGGGATATAAATTGTGTCTGGAAATATCTGTGATCATGGGATATCAAAATCCTTTAATTCATAAAGATATCTTATCTGGTAAGTATAAATATACTTGATCTCCATACCAGATTCCTACTAACTGCCGTTTTAACTAGCCTGTCAGACCCTTCCATTAGTATTTTAGTTTTAATTACAGATTTTGCTATGTAACTGCTCCAGGAATTTGCAATGGACATGCCATAAAATACTACATCCCCTAAACTACAACCAGGTGCTAGAGAAAAAAGTTCTTTCCTGCTCCTCAGTGATGCAGGGAGTTGGATGCCACATAGTTTTCGGAATTTCTAACAAAGGATCTCAGTTATGAGCAGGAATATGAGACCTTTTCTTTTTTAAAGCGTAATCTTTCTCCTCATACCATCTTGCATCTGTTTAATTTAAAACTAATTTAAACTACAGCTACTGATCTAAAGTGGTCTAGCTAGCTCTTCACATGGGAAAGAAGTCAAACCCTGCTTGTTTATTATGTGGTGCTAATACCGCCTGGAACAGCAGACACAGCTGTTCTACTTCATTGACTAACAACTAAATACACCTTTTCTGATCATGCCAAAGGCAACAGCAAGATCTGAGCTAGGAAGCCCCAAATGCTGATAATATTGTTTCTAAAGAGCATACACATGATCATGCCCTAGATGTACAGTTTCTTGCTTACCTTCTAGGCTTTGCTTTCTGTCAGGCTGCAGTGAGTACAACTACAAAGTGGTACCAGCAATCCAGTAGTCACTTAGCAATCCAGTTGTACCCACTGGGGAGAGGAACGCTTTGAGTGAAAAGTTGTGTATTGATCCAAGAGAACTTATTGTGACTCTGCTGTGCACTCTTACGTGGGAGAACTTTGGCATCGTGATTTATATATACGATTGATATATAAGCCTGGAATGGATGTGAACATGTCATTTAACCCTCCAAAAATAGAGTAATTCAAAATGGAAAACAAAACACTTTTGACACTTCTCCAGCATTTAAAGAAGTTTGTGAGAGCTGAAGTACTCAAGGCACATGAAATTTTGAAGGATGGCACACGTTATTACAGTAAGCATCTTCTTGTTTAATGCACATGCCTTTATATGAAGGAAAATACAGGTGTTATTATTAAACTGTATTATTTACTGGGTGAAACAAACATTCTGAAAACTTCCTGATGTGGTGCATAATACTGACAATACATTTTTCGAGGCAATGTTCAATCCTCATTTTTGTAAGACCTTGGAGTATTCCAAATACTGTATTAAAATACATGCTGTGCATGAAGTACTCCTAAGACAACTTTTCCATTCCACTTAACCCTTTACTAAGTTCTGCTTCCGGCAGTTTTACTTACGTATCCTCAGCGTCTTTAAGTGCCCTGCAATAGGCCATGCAAAAACCAACCTGATTTTTCATTTGTTACATTCTGGGTGAGTTGAGCACTACAGAACTAAGATATTTAGTTCCTGATACCAGTCTTTGATCTCCACAAGAAACAGAGTTGGTATGAACCCTTAACTGCTTAAGACTGTAGAGTATCAGGCAACCTTATCCATGCGATGCCTTTTATTACCACCAAGGGGAATGTACCGACATCCTGCTCCCCATTCATACAACTTTTCTTTCACAAACATTTTAATTTGACTGATTATGAAGGTGGCTGATCTTTACAAACACTGTGCATGTACTATAACTTGAAATGTTACAAAAAGTGTTCATGCAGCCTCTGCCTTTATGACAAAATCCCAGTAATTATCAAATATTACCACCGTTTTGCGAAGTACAGCAGAACGTGTTGGACAATCAGTTTTGGATGCCACTCGTTTTCTTTCCCCTCTCAAATATTCTGTTTCCATGATCTCCATCCTCTTATACTTTTGTAGGATTTACCAGTGTATTTAAAAACCTAGCATATTAATCTGGTTACCCTAAAATGTGAATTATTAGCTTAATCCCTATTAGTGACTGATACTAACATAAATGTATACATCTTAAATATAGAAAAAGGACACTCAAACAAATGACTAGAAATTGAATGGCACTTGGTTCAGATTTGCAGCCCCAATGAAGAAAGAGAAAAGCAGAAAAGTGCCCCTACCTTCTCCTCTCCAACCCTTTTCCTAAAGGGCATTTCAAGGTTGGCCTGCTCATCCGCAATTGGTCTGTTTCTCTACCTGGACAGATAGAAAGATAGCAGGACCATTCAAAATATTTAAAAGCACTGCAGCATTTATCACTAACAGTGTGCATCTAATTATTGACACGATGACTTTAAACAAACAAAAAAATCAGTGATTTTATTTATTAGCAGCCTGAGTAGCAGAGGGGAAGTAATCTCTGAAATAGTATCAACCAAATGAATTACAAAAGAGATTTAGAACTTTCATTTTATTTGAGTACAAATAATGCTAGCTCTAATTAAATTACAAGATCTAATTAAATTACATGTTAAGAGCATACTTATATCCCTTAATGCTGTACAAATTCACACATTGCCATCTGTCTCTCACATACAGTAATTAGTCATACAAGAATGAAAATCTGTTTGTAATCATATATTCTGAATTTCAGCTTCTTGAAACATAAGTCCTATGCACATAAAGCAAGCTTAAGAGTTGGCTAGGTTTGTTGAGAGGGAGAATGTCTGTGGGAATTAACTTTGTATACATATATATTCTACTTCATTTGTTCTTTAAGTTGTGACCTCACATTGTGTCGTACTCCATAAAGCACCTGTAAAGGAGTAAAAGCTGTCTTCCCAAAGTAAGAGGCTGTCTGAATTATAAATGAATAGGCTAAACGATGAAGAAACTTGCTTTGAAGAAAAATAGAATACTTAGCACATTATCTAAACTGAGTCATTTAAATTCTTCCCACCACTTGAAAAAGATTCTCTAAGAAAAACCGAACAAGTGGGCAACAAGCACATGGTGTCTGCACACCTGCCTTTGAACCCCTGAACACTGTTTTCTAATTAATTGTTTCTTTGTGATTACCTCCACTAAGAAGCATGCAAAACTTCATTAGCCAAACACAGCAAGCTAATATTCCTTGTACATTTATGCTACTTCTTGTATTACAAATATTTATTCAAACCTTCTAAATTTAAAATCTCAGGTCACTTTATTTGTAATACATTACATCAAGTTCGAGAGTGTATTATTAGTGTATTATTATTATTACTGAAAATTTTCTATTGAAATCCAATAAGCAGAGCTTTGCACCCAAAATCCTGGAATATTTATGGTTTCTTTAGGGTCAGCATGACTGCATTTAAACTACAAAAACCATGTTATCACCTTCAAGAAAATCCAGTTACTGATTTTGGAGTCAGAAGTCATTTAGTTGGTAATTGCTTATGGTGGCAATACCTGTTCATTAATCAGGCCGCAGTAAAAAGCTGATTTAGGAGTCTATTGTCTCGCCAGATTAAAAAAATGCCTTGAAGTCTCATATCGGGATTCTTACTGTGCATGTATGTTATTTGGGGGTGGGGCCCTCCTCACACCTTACATACATAATGTTACTCAAGGAAGGTGAGGATCAAAACTAAATACATTTTGAAATATAAATGATTAACTCAACATATTTTTAAATCAAATCAGTTAAATTATTACACATTTTTAGATAATGTGGCTTTTGTACCCACAGTGCATAGGGGAACGCAGAACTGAAATCCCCAAAACAGAGCAGAGAAAGAATATTTTGGGATCCTTTCTGACAACTGAGCTGTCTCTGCAGAAGCTGAACAAAGTGGTCTGATATGCTGCCTTTCTTATACAAAGCTTTGGTAGAATTTCAGTCACAATAGTTCAATAACAAAATTTAGATCTTCAACTTTCCTATCTTTGGATATGCTTCACGTACATAAGGATCTTAGGGAAATAAAAGTTATGTAAGAAAAAAAAATATCCACATCCATGCTGTGTTTATTTAGCCCCCGCTTTTAGCTATGGGGAGTGTAAAGACACCTTTGCTTTTCAAGTGCAGGTGTATATACACACACCTCTATGAGGGTATATCATTATATAAAGAGCAAGCCACCATGACTGAAATATCTGAAACACACAGCCGTGACTGTTTTAATAGCACCATGCTTTTTACTCTGCAGTATTTCTATTTGCATATTAATGAAGCTGGAAGTCCGATGCCACTAATTACAACCTATCCAGTCTGTTCAACATAGCACTACCAAATACTCATGAGTGGACCTCTTAAGGCCATTATGCAAATTATACTTAAGTACAGAAATAAATTCAAAATAGTGGCATCTAAAGTATCATATTAGCAGGAGGTAAATTAAAAAATATATTCAAGAAATCAAAATTAAAAATTATTATTCAACACTAGATTAATCATTGCTGAATAATATGAAAAGAAAATCCAACACAACAGCAACAAAAAACCCCACAACTTTCCCCCGCCCAGTGCCATAGTGTTAGTTGGAACAGAATAAAATGTCCAGTACCTTGCTAAAATATATTAACTAATATTTCTGGAAGGAATTCAGCATGGGTCTGATTGAGAGTACACTGAGGTATCCTGATCAGTAAAGAACTGATTCTCAAATAATTTTAAAATATAGTGATGGGGGGCGAGGTGGGAGAGGAAAACAAATAAACAAACCAACCAACAACGAAACAACACACCCCAAAAAAACCCCCAAACAAACAAAAGAACTCCACAAACATCTCACAGAATAACAGCATGATACTAGAGAACATACACAATATGCCTTCTACAATTCATGGCTAATGTAAGTAACAAGTAAATAGTTGCTTACCACTGTAAATCGTTAAGTGTGTTTCAAATGTAACTCCATGGCATAAAAAAAAGTCATTTTTTATTGTCTGGTGTAGATTGCTAAAAAAATTCACCATTTATTCTGACTTCCTTTTTCTACACACACTGAGAGCATAAACAACTACATAACTTGGAAGAACCCATATGAAAAGTACGTCTGGAAATAAGCATTGAATTCAAACAATTCAGTATTTACAGACACTTGCTGAAAAAGAGAAAGTAAGCAATAATTTTGTCTATTGTGGGAAAGCAATGACTAATACAAGACTTCCGAAGACAAACTTATCGTATGAAAGAACTACACAAAGCCACAGTCTCTTAAACCTTTCATATAGACTGCATAATGATGTATTTAACTCCTTCAGCTATTTTCCCCATATTTTTATAAATCTCTGCACTACTTTGTCCTATAACCACTTTGAAAGCCTTCAGGAAGGAAAATCTTGCCAATATTCATCGATATGGTGAATGGTCACATTCATTTTTTTTTTTTTTTTCCTTTGGTAACCTCTGGAGTTCTATTCTAGAACCATCAGTGTGCCTGAGCATATTCAAGATATTTTTTGATTCTTACGGTGGGACAGAGAAATTCTTTGATGATACGCTGTTTCTTAAAGTACCTCTTAGTGTTTACAGTTCTGCATTAAACTGTCTTAATGTAGTACTGGTCTAATTTTTTAAAAGTTATTCAAGCTTCTTTTAAAGTGCTCATAGAATATTCTGAGCTTCAGAATTTACACTATTTAACTGAAACACCTTCTCACTAGTGACTTTATTATGTTTTAATTTGCTTGTTGTTCAGAGGGTACCGACATGTTTTTAGGAAGCACTGGTGCTATGTAGAAAAAAAAAATCAAAACAGACAAGAAGTTACTTTTGTGTGAATACCTTTAATATAGCTTCATACAGTGGTGGGCTGGTTGGTTGCGGGGTTTTTTTGGTTTTGTTTTTTGTTGTTGTGGTGGTGGTTTTTTTGTTGTGTTTGGGGTTTTTTTATTTTTAACTCAATCTTTGTATGCCATGTAAAGGTCAAGTTTGCACATACAGTATTAAAGGATTTAGAAGGGTTCCAATTATGCCATTCAGTGACATTTTAAATGGCATTCCAAGCACTTTTCAAGTAGTAAGCCACCCTCACCCGAGTTAATATTTTTGACTTTATCAAAGCAAATTATAGCCATCGCACAAGATGTTCTAGTCTCTGGAACATTTTAAAAATGGATTTGACCTAAACTGCTAGAAGTTGTGGTCTTTACCTAGGTTACAGTCAGAAAGGGTTTGACATCTGAGAAGCAATACAAATCGTCCAAAAACGTTAGCCAAAAATATGGTACTTCTGTTGGGATACCAGAATATTCAGTTTCTCCCTTCTGAGTATTCCCTCACCGACATGAAGGAATGCATACTAGGATCCTCCTGACTGCAGAAGCAATGCAGACCTAAGTATATTTGTGTATTTGGAACAACAAATATACTGTCCTAATGCAAACACAGAGCTACTTAACAGATACAAACCCAAACATGTAACCTGCTTCATCTTTTATTTCCTTTTTTGTCAGCCAAGTGCCTCTGTTTTACCACCTTCAAACCTTAAAAAAAAAAAAAAAAACAAGGCAATAAATAGCTTAATACCGAACAAGAAAGTACTAGAATATTCACTTTATAGAACTAATCCACTGACACGCGATTCGTTAATTATCTCAATTTGATCTTTTCATGCACTATAATTGACTGCAGAAGGAATGTCATAGAGAGGCACACAGAAAAGTAAGAAGTTATACTTAAGAGCTGGTTCTGCTAGCTTAACTGTATGTTAACAACAGCAATGTTATTTTTAAGAGCATAAAGGTACAAACACAATCTCTATGTATTTTGACAACTCATACATTCTAAAGCAGGGCTGAAGTAATTCAAAATAAATTCTACACATCAGCTGGAGGCAGCCTGAATGGAGTGATCTCAGAAAGCTTAATAAGTACTTTTATTTTCTGATAATGAACAGATGTGTAGGCCCTGGGGGTTTAGTGTTAAAACAGAAAAAAATTTCCTTGTCTATAACAGAAATGTTTTAAGTGATCATACTCATGGCCTAAAGCAAGTAGCACTCTGCAAAGGTCTCATTATATAACATTATCAAAGATACTTATTACACGAGCTGCAAAAGTACTGAAGGACCAAGGTTCATTGAGGAACATACAAAGGATATTAGAATTACCTGTCACTGGATCTGCTTTGTTGCTATTTTCCTTTTAATTCAAAATGGAAATTATTTACATAACATTTAAGATTGTTACTCTTTATAACAGGATAAAAAGCAGCACTCACAGCTCTAAACATCTTTCAACATTATGCAACAATGCCAATTGTCACTGAAAGCTAAAAACTGCTACACAGTAGCCTTTCTATTTAACTTGTAAAGTTAATTTAACTTTACACTTTCTGATCAAAGACAATATGTCTATTTTATGGGGCAAACACTATACTAAGCACAAAATTATTAAAAAAATTGAAGTTGTGTTATAATATGAGCAGATATGCTGGAATAAAGGAGGCAGGACATCTGGAAATTTCGATAAATAACTTGCAGTAGGGGTTTTCTTTTCTATGGTACTGTTACATGTTATTTAGTACTAATGTAGGAAAAAAAAAAAAACCAGAAAAACAGAAAAAAAAACAACCAAAAAGGCAACTACCAAGCAACCAAAAAAACAGCTGTTACAGTAAGCTCACAGTAATTTGCGTATCACATTATACACAGGTACCATGTTACCTCATTATCAAAACCAGGACTTTCTTTTAGAAGATAATGAACTATGGTAATTAGGCCACATTCTTCGTTAATTCCCTTTCATAGTTTGTGATCCTGCTGAAAGAAATGGTACTCACAGTTATTACAGCCTATAATTCTGTCTTTCATCCACAATGCCAAAGATCACACTAAAAATTTGTCAGTTTAAGACCATAAACATTTTTGACATCCCATGGCCAGGATTATACTCTTCCTTTCTAGCTATCAACTAACGTAAGATAAAATATCTTCTTCCTCACTCAGATGAGTGACTTTAGAGCAAGTGAACAGATAAAGTTTCTTAACACAGTTTAGCTTAATTAGAATGAAGTAAATGAGATGTTGCTCAAATACTGTTATGTACTGTGAACTTTTATGTCAGCTGTCAGATCAAGAATTTGCTTGCAGTAGAGGTTCTTAATTACATTTTTATTTCAAAATTTGAATAACTGCCTTTTGCACTTAAAATTGAGCAGATGAATAAAGGGATTTCTACACCAATTTTATTTTAACTAATTGCAGAGGTTGGTCCTGTTTCTATAAACTTAATTAACTATACTGACTGAAGACTGAGGTTCATAGAGGCTCCACACTTTCAACAGGCACTGATAACAGTGTGAGCATAGAGTTCTCAAAATCCTGAAAAACCATAGCTGAAACAGATGTTCTTGCTACACATCCAGAAAGTTATAAATGCAAGAGAAGAGTACTGGTTCTTGGATTCTCAGCAAGCTGGCAATACTCAGTGCTAATACACTGTGGGTCATAACAAAATGAGATTTTGACTTTTTTTTTTTTTTTAATGTTAAGAAATTAGATGGCCCCATTATCTGAGAAAAATGATAAATAATATTTTATTTAGGTGGGTGATTCACTACTAGAAGTTTTGTTTAAGCCCAGAAGGTAGGCACTCTTTTTGTGCTCTGAAGGTGAAATGCCTCTGTGTTATGTAATAAGCCCTCACAGAACCAAAAAGAAAATGTATTTGAAACAAAGAAATTACTTTATATTGCATGCTACTGTACAGGAGAGCAAGGGGAAATCCAATCTCAAGACAATTTTCTGAAACCAGAAAGAAAACAATGCAATTGCTAAGAAAGCAATCAGACACTTTTTTATGCTACCTGTCTTGATTTTTAATAGAGAGCTCTATCTCTCAAGACACAATTTGATACCAAATATAATTTATTTTTTCTGAGTACAAAGAACTTTAAATTGTTTCTTTTAGAATATATTAAAAAAAAAGAAAAATGTCATTTACACTTAAGATATGCAAGGAAGAAAAATCCCACATGTATTAAAATTGTAAAATCTACTTTCTCGCTTCCCTGCATACAAAATGGACAGCACTAAGACATCTAAGGAATCTATATTCATAACTATTCCTTGTGTTTTAGTAATCCTTTTGTCTACTGGAAAGGATAGAAAAACTTATCTTTTTTTCTTTTTGCATCCTCCTTTGAAGATAACTATTAAATGTAAAGGTTTGGGTTTGTTTTTTTTTTCCTAACCCATTAACATGAAAGCTAAAATTACTTGGAATAATGGGTCGTGTTGAAAAGCATCCAGAAGTCAAGAAAAATGTGACTCTATTGTTTCACACTAATGTGTACCTTATTTTACTATATAAACTACCAGTGACTGGCATTTCTGGAGAGGTATATTCAACTCAGAGAAGCCTCAATTCTATTTGCATCTGTGACCTTGAGAAAAGAATGACCTGTAATCATTTTAGTTTCTAAAGAATCATTAAAAAAGACTGTTGAATTTTCCTCTCATTTCCATAAAATACACTTTGTCTTTTGAGTCTTAATTGCTTTTGTAATACCATACATTATTATCCAGAATAGTAAACAATCTGGAAGTAATGTTTGGTGTTTATTGCTGAGAGGCATTGTCATCATTAGACTGAATGCAATACATCTTTTCGCTTCAGAAAGCTGACACATCTTAATGCTTTATCATATGCCACTCAAAAAAATGTAAGAAGTGAAGAACACACTTTTAAAAAATCATGCTAAAAAGGAATGAAACTTTAAATCTAGTTCATCTAAATAGGTTATTAACTGCTAAATATGTGTTTTTCTACTCAAATACATGATTTTGCATGATGTTTCTTTTTCAAAGTATTGTAATTACAATATTACAACCTTAAATACTTCAGTATTATGATCTTACATGGTGTTTCTGTATGAGGCCGTCAGATCCCAGGTTTTGATCACAGCTCATGTGCGATATTCAACAAGGTATTTCCTCGCTGAAAACTAAAGATTCACATCCATTCCTGTCTTTTGCATATACCATTAGTCCCTCCCAGTTCATTGTTCATGGACGTGAAAGTATATCAGAAAAACACAAGAGCATATGTTGTAGCTCTGCCCCAAGAAATGATATGATTATATAGACATCTACATGCAGGGAAAATAGAATTTAACTCTATTACTAAAATAAAATAAAGCATGTATCAATTCTGCAAAGACCCATTCTTCTTCAAGAGGAAAAAAAAATCCACTTAAAAAGAAGTTACATACTGAAAGGATAAGTGCGAATAGAAATAGCCTTGAACCAAATAAGTTACCTTTGTTACTCACCCTGTTAACTGACCCAAAACTAATTAGTTCTGCTTTAAGTGCACAGACAGAAACGTTTTCTACTAGATCTCCTCAGCTGAAGTTTGAAAACTACCATACCTCAGTATAATTCTTCAAATCTACTGCTTTTCAATTTTAATATACCATTACTGTATTCCTCAATGGAAGACCACAAATAGTACTTTTTAGTTATTCTCTCACCTGAAGTAAAATATAAATGCTTTTTCCTTTCTCCATGTGGGTCTTACTCAATGATTCAAGAAGGAAACTCACAGTGCACTAGTTGAATATGGCAAATACCGCCCTAAAATTTGGTGAAACTGTGTACTAGGTCCAGCATCACTCTGCTGGATGGCAAATAATACCTTTATAAGTAGAATTTTTTGTTGTGTTTGTTTTTCACTCTCAAAGTGAATTCTGTTGACAGGTATCTTAAAAAAAAGCACCAGGAATATAATGCTGTGTTATAGCTCAAATAAATTTTATGTTTTGTGGGGTTTTTTCCTTTTTCTTTTCTTCCCTACATCTCCTACTCCTTTGCAATGAAATTAAAAAAAAAAAAAAAAAAGTCAGTATAATCTGTTAAAACTTTATTTGCATTATGTAACTTACAAGTACTTTGAAAAACAGGTAGAATATTTACTTATCTTTGTTGAGTTTCCCAGGCATTTTAATCTCCTTATCTTGACTTATTTTCTTGCATAGTCTATTAGCCGTATATTTTTGTCAACTCACAAAAATAAATTGAAGGGTAAGTAAATAATGCATAGAAAATGCTATTAGTGGATCACTGTATTCTGTGAGATCTCAGTCAAATCTCTCAGTAAACTGAAACCGAACAAAAAACTCTGGCGAAAATATTCATAATTTGTTTATGCAGTATTTCTAATATAATACTGATGATATAAGCCATAGTTCTGTGTATATGACTTCAAATTACCCCCTAGAAGCTGAAAACCTTTATAAAGAAAGGTTACTTTTTTGTAATAATGGTTGAGGTCTTGTACTTCTCCCACCCCCTCAAATGTTATTCTCTGAGAGGATAACAATATTTTGTACACTAATTATACAGAAATTAATGCTATTTTTGGCACTAAGTAGATAGAAGATGATACAGCACCAGATATTTTCAAAATTGATTTATAAAGAAAGTAAAAGTGCTGTAAATGTCAAAAAGGAAAATGACCTGTCTCATGGATCAGTGTGTATACCATGTACTACCTCTAGCATATTGTTTAGACATTACTCTGTATTAAAAAGAAGTTATTTTCTTCACAGCATGTAAACTTCTGAGCTTGTCACAGAACAAAGCTGTGGCAAGGATACCTTCATAAATCCGTTAGAACAGTGGGAATGTTTTAACATGTTTTCAATATTTCGTGGCAGATGATAGTTTAAAACACTAAGAGTTCTTAAGGAACTATTTTATTCATTCTTTTCAGAGGTGTTGATGATGAAGAGGCACAAGTATACATGTGGAAGTAGGTAAAAATTCCCAAAATCTAAATAAATTATATGTCAGATTTTGACAAGTTACGTTTCACATTTTTATAGCATACACCTCTTCTTTGTTCGACCTGCAGCCGTGTCACCATTTCATTCTGCCTTTCTGTGGCAATTTTTGGGGAGCTTGAGTTGGGTATTTTGGTGGATTACTGCACAATGTAGACTGCAGGCTATCATTTGTTTTCACAGACAAGAGCAGTGGCCCCTTTGTGCTCCCAAAAAACTATTCAGGAGGGAAAGAAGTAGGCCCCTGACTTAAAGTTCTAACAAATTATCATGAAAACGTAGGCACTCACAATCATTAAAATAGCACGTGTGAGGAGCATAATAGCCCTACTAAGTAACACAGCTACTATGTTTAATGAGTATCAATGAAACAAAAGCCGACAGAAACCTAAACAGGTATTTACTCTTTTGGTGATAGGCCACGTAGTATGCACACACTGGTGAGACTCATTTCTTCTATATCAGACTGGCGATTTTAAACAGGGGAACATGGGCTAGCAAAGATGCAGTGAAAGTAGCAGTTGACTTCTGAGGCCAACACAAGAACTTCTGATCTCAAGGTAATTAAATTTATTAGAAAAGTGGACTTAAAGCCTTCTCAAGCCTACTGTAACCCAGTAAAGACCTTCCAATCAGTGCAAGTCAGGCATCCTCATGTCTTCAGATGTCTGGGTCAACGCTACCTTCAGCATTTGTTGCTGCTGCATATTATTTTATAAATATGCACACAAGTCCAATTCTGCTCAGATTACGTCAGACAAAGCTATTTGACATTGTTTGCTTTCTAGAAAAGTGATTACTGCTTTTTGACAGTAAAATAAAGCTCTGTGGGAAAACTATTACTGCTGGTCAAGAAAAGACTGTAGTGGATACCGAGTAAAGGAGAATGCTTTAAGTAGGAAAGAAAAGTGGAAATTATGCAGACAGTATAACCAGAGAAGAATGAAGAAGAAGGACAAAGCAAGCTTATAATACATGTGCAAAAAAAGAGCTGACACACGTATCGCTGGTGACAAAAAAGAATATTCACCAGCTTTTACTATCACATGCTAAGGTTCACAAAGCTGGAATCTACTAATTTCAATGTTTATTGTCATCTTACTGTCCATTCAAGCAGGGAGCTACCAGATTCTCAGATCTATAAGTTAAGGTTAAGTCTCGCAGTTTTAACAAAGTGTATAGGCAGGTATTTGATTTGCTCTCCAAAAGAAGACTTTGCTTGTAGGATTTTTTTTCTTTCCCTGCACAATCCCTCTTATAATATGCTGCAGTCTTCTAAGAACTCAAGTGACCTTCCCATCTTGTTTCTTTCTACTATGCAAAATACGTTACACATTGTAATTCGTATTCTATCTGGCAGATTGGAAGACATTCTGTCGTAGTTTCAGTTGTTTAGATCACAGTTCAATAGGTGGAAGTATATTAACCACCCCATATCATTAAAGCAAGCATAGTGAAAAAGACTGGTGGCACAATGCTGATTGGCAGAAGAAGGTCAGAAGTATTGCTCATAAAAATTAAAATGAAACAATTTTCAATATACTCGTTATCTCAGATGCAATAATTACGCTGTAAAAAATAATAAACTTTTCCAGGAGGAACACTAAACTATGTCAATATGGTAGAATGTATCTATTCAAACAATTTAGTTGTGTTTGAACATCACAGTATTTTTCAGAGGTTCTAGAATTAATTTATATCTGGGTCTGAGGCAGATATTTGATATGGGCTTTGAAATAATTATTTCTTTTTTATTGCTAAGTTACTACTTCCATTACTTAATCACTGTTTTATTTAACATTTGGGAAAGTACCTTCAGACAAAATATATCTGTACAACTCTAATGAAATACAAACCCCTGTTACTTGGAAGAATTCATAAGTGTATTTTAAAGTAGCTTTGAAGTTAATTTGGGGGGACAGTAACAGTCTTGATAATTTGAACCTTTCTAAACCTAAACTATGGCTGAATGAAGATACACCTTTTGACAGGCTTGCACTTCACAAATTGTATTTGCTGTTGCAGAGTACTTGATTTTCACTGAAGAACAGAAATCGAAAAAACCCACAAAATCTCACTCAAGAAGTTCTTAGTGTTGTTATTCTCAATTTCTTGAACCATATTTTCTTGATAATCACTACTTTCTGATTAGTCCTAACTTAAAAAAAATATATATATTTTATCTAGAAAAGAGGCACAAAGGTATCATCCCATAGGGACTTAATCAATAGACCAATATACAAACTTCACTCAAAAGTACTTGTGTGAAAAAAAAAAGTTTTCATGAAGATAAATAATAGAGTAATATGAGTAGTTACACAGTACTCGAACTATATATGCTCAGATATGCCAGCATCTGGCTCTATGAGTATCATTGAGTGATTAGTCTTTCAAGTAAACAGTGGAGAAAGTAACTTAAATCTTTAGAATAGAAATATACCCAGGTGAGCAGCAGAAACAGTATTTTAATAAATGCTTTCTATTCCATAAGCAGTCCCAGTAATTTGCAACTCGATTGCTTTTATTCAGCACAAGAGGCCTTTGACTATGCAAGTTGCTTAAAGAAAGTACATAATATCTTAACATGGCACTGAATTGTACAGTACAATAGCATCTTGTTTCAGTTCTAGTTGGTACATTTTAAAATGTCAATTATATGGTTCCACGCATTTCCCAAATGGCACATCGACTCTTAACTCTTGTGTTCTTCATTCTGAATTCTATTACTGGCAACAGGCCTTGTAAAGAGGTAATAATTACCTAATCATACATTTGTTGATTAATCTGGGTTAGCGTTAATTCAATGGTAATTAAGTTCATTCTGCGTAGATTTGAGTATCCTCTAACAATTAAGAGTATTTAATATACTCTATTAAACATAAATGAAATTGCTTGCATTAAGCAAAAAAGACTATTTTTTCTGTACACACATTCACATATGCATAAAAGTGCAGAAATACAATGCCAAATATATGAAAGGATGTAAACATTTGGAAGGCATATAGCAGAGTCAAATTCTAACAAAGTTTTAGAATGGTCTGGTTAATCTTTGTTGAAAGCAGTTATTTTCTTTGCATGTTGACAAACTGGATGCTTATGACAACTTGGAATTATACTATCATGACAAAGTGTGTTCACTGCACAATAGTATGGGGGTGTTATAGTATTGCCATTATTACTACTGGAAATCTCTCTATTAGATTAAACCAATAACTGATCACATATATACTAGAGAATCTGCTATACTACAAAAAAGCGGGGGGGGGAGGCAATTGTAATGTGCTGTAACAGGATAATAACAATAATGCAGAGGAGGATATAAAATTGAAACTATTATTCACTTGCCAGTGGGCAATAAGAATCTGATCCTTAAATTATTGCATATAGAATACACTAGCTCAATATAAGCGACACAAATCATTATTACACTGTATTTGCCAATCAGCACCATATAAGTGTCTTAGCAGAGGACATAAACATGGCATCTGCAGGTTTCTTAGTGATGGCTATTTACATATGCCTGAGGGTACCAGGGTCTGGCATTCAACCCTTTCATAATCCATAAACTATCAGAACCATTACCACAATACTCTGTCCCATTAATGACTGCCTTTGTGCTGTTCATGGTATAGTTTGATGTAATCTTCCCGTGTATTAGGAAAAAAAAGTTAAGAACTCTGAGAGTGTATAAGCTGTTTTATTTCTAATGTGGTTTTATAGCTTCAGTTCGTATTCTTCACCCCCTGACATTTTGCCTGTCATATGGTGCGTTTCCTCAGGGAAAGTAAATCAGCTTCTCTCCTGGAGTGCAAGCTTCCTAATACACAAAAAAGTGCTTTGTTTGAGAGCAAAAGTACTGTACAGTTGTTATGGTAACTCAATTTTAAAAGGAAGTGCATAGTTTTGAGGGGCATCTGTTTAATTCCCAAACAAATTCTTCACCCCGACTGCCCTCAAAGGAATGATTTTAAATTGGTCTCTTGCAAGATGCAAAGAGCAACTTCCAGCTGAGAAGCTTAGCACAGTTCCCACTGGCTCAATGAAAAGGATGATCCCTTTATGTCAGCTGGAAGAGCTGCTGTTTATGAGCCACAAGAGTCCTCCGTTAACGTAAAGGGTGAATACATGGCAAGTCCAGCTGAGGTAGTACTCACTGATTGTATGGTTCTAGAGAATTTAATTGTACTTGGCAGCAACAGAGTACCCTCTTATCTTCCTGGACATACATGCAAGAATAAGTTTCAATGGAGGTATAAAGTCCTGTACAAATAAGGGAAAACCACGAGCGAAAAAATCGATCTGGCATTTGTGTGTGTGTGGCAGAGGATGGAAAGGGCAACGTTGATCATAATTGCCACTGTACTGTCAGAATCTACCAAAGAAATTTTAATTTGAAGCTGCGAACAAGGGATTAAAGTTCTTTTGTATTTTAAGAAGGCAGTGAATACTTGAGTTATCCATGATTGACAACATTGATTTACAGTGGTCTATTATTGTGTGCAGGTTTACATGTTTTCAACAGCAATATTTCACAGATGCAGGGTTTTTTTCTTTTTCTGAAACATACAGCACTTGCATATGCAACATATATATGCAAGCAGACAAAATTACAAAAGAAGAATATTCATAGAATAGAATCATTTTTTTTGGAAGAGACCCTCGAGATCATCGAGTCCAACCATAACCTAACTCTTGCAATAATTAGTGAAAAGCTATACCAGGACTAATGGCCTTGTACGGAAGAAACGTGGTCAGTCAAGGCACGAAGAGATCATCCAATCCTAAAGAGTCAGGTAAAACTCCTAATGTTGCAAGTGGTACACAGATGCAATAAGTAGTTCTTTCGAAGGAACATTTACCATCAAGCACAGACTGGAGTAAAGTAGAACAGACAAAGTAACTGAACATGCCAAGAGTAATTAACCATCTTCTCAAAGCTAAGTCTTTTACTGAATGAGATACCAAACCGCAAAGTCTGCTGTACCCTGTCAAAATGTGAATGGCCTGAGAAAGGTTAAAATATTCTATATCAACGATAAATTACAGCAATCAGAAGCAGAAAAACTAGACGTGGATTCAACTAAAGCAAGGAGTCCAAAACAGGAGACCTCTAAGAATATGTTACATTGTAGCTGCTAAAAACACACATGCTTCTCACCCGATGTTGTAAGTGCAACATTTTTGTTTTGCATTCAAAAGTGTTAAAGTGTTAACAAATCTACAAAGACTTAATTATAGGAAAGCATCAGTATTTTTTTGTCCTCACAAAAATAATACAGACACAACATGTGTGAATAAGCCCAGTAGAAGGCACTACTTATATAGCTGCTCCACATCCTTTTCCTTTTTACTTATTTTTAATGGTGTCTTTGTGTTTTCAAGGCTGCTTTGAAAGATGGGCATCAGATGGCTCTTTATACATGTAAACAATGTGCATCTTTAAAAAACTCTAAATTATATCTAGTTCATAAATACTGCCAACTTTCTGCACCTGCACTGAGTCAAGCCTGGCTTTATATAAGGAGAAACTATACGTTCACAGATGCATCTTAACATTAAAGTCCATTTCATTTACATGACCCTGGAGCCTTGTCCAAACAAGCTCACTTGAGCTTTACCCAGATGGTGGCCATTTGCTTGGGCTTCATTTATTACTATTCCCTTAAGTTAAGGCAGGCAGCCAGCTGGCAGAGAATCACAGACTTTTGCTGTAGAGATTACATGTCTTCATCACTGCATGGTAAGTAAAGGAATGACAGTCAAATGTGCTAATGTTTGCATCATTTTCCTGCTTAACCTACTGTGTACAAGCTTGTTTTGTACCTGAAAATAATATATACATACATTAATAGACACAGTAATGAAAGAATTGCAGCAAGAGCAGAAAGGAGATGCCCTGAATTAACAGAACAATAGTGTTGCAGTTTAAGCCTAAGTAGAGCTCCTAACTCTAAAAGAAACTAGTGCAGGGGGAAAAAAAAAAAATAAATCAAAATATAAAAGATAAGAATCCTGTGAAGAAATAAACAAGATTTTGAGCAAATTCTTGTTCTAAGTTCTTAAGCAGATTAATAAGAAGCTTTTTCATTTTAAAATATTTTACTATGGTAGTATTAGCAAATAGATGCGTAAAATATACAAGCAAGAGTTTTCATTTAGAAATTCACAAAGCTTTATATTCTGTATCTTAGCATATATGCAAGGAAAACAGGTAGCGCTGTCTGCATGAAACTGATACATATTAAGTTGGAAATTTTTTACCAGTGTGTAATTGTAACTGTTCATTCCACCTGCTGCAGAAAGAAAATACTACCTATATCAATAAAATACGTATATATAGATAACACATTCATTTTTAGTAGTATGATATGCTAGGTTCGCTATCATCACACAATTTTATTATTATTTATTATTATTATTTTTCTTAACAGAAAAATTGAGCCCATGAAATGGGCCCAAAGAGAAAATTGTGACTTTGTTTTTTAAAAAAAAAAAAAAATAGTACAAACAAAAAGCCCCTCATTCATAGTTTCTAGTAGGAATTATAACTCCCAGTTTTTCGTATAACTAGTGTACTTAGTATATATACTTTAGTATATACTTTAGTATATTTTTTTATAACTCCCGGCTCGTGAAAGCTGATTGGATTTGTCATTTTAGTTTAACAGATTGCACAAGGATTCATAATAAGTTAGTGATGTCAACTAACAAATTTATTGCACTAGCAATTTTCCCATGAACACTGTTTTTTAAAGGATTAGAACTACAGAATGTACTTTTTTTTTTTTAACCAAGCACTCGCTAAACAGTTCAAGTACATCATGACAAACCCACAGAACAAAAATTACTTACTTTGACTCCTAACCATTTTTTACTTTTCTTGAGAAGTTGTAAAATATTAATTAAAACATTTTTTGCTGCTGAAGTAACTTAAAGACAGAGTTTATTATAAGTATAATTCATAAAGGGCCAGTACCTTCATTATTGTGTTAAGGATAAGGCGGGGTTTTAGGCACTCTTTTCCTCTGTGCCTGCTGACATTTTATCTGGGAGGAGCTGGGTGTTCCTTTGTTGTTTTGTGGTAGTATTTGTATGTATGAGCATGTTTCAGTGAAGCTGAAACAGGTATACAGGTCTCCTGAAATATTCCTTTTTCCTTGAGTACTTTCACCTTTTTTTGTTTAGCTTGATCATTTCATTTTTATTGCCAAATTTCTGGAGTTTTACTTATGATACTGATGTAAGTGCTTTTGTAGCATCAGTGGAAGTGTCTCATACATATTTCCACTGACATGATAACAGCCCCAGAGGAGCCATTACCATCACGTTCCAGGCACTGGAGCTGTTACTGTGTCAATGAAGTGTCTCTCATACTTCCTTCCATGTGGTACCAGCCCCGCGGGACTCATTGCATTGTCAGTGCGAGTACATGAGTGGTGATGATGTCAGTGGAAGTGCTGTTTAATGCCACTGTTGAATGGTTGTGCAAAATTCTGTAACTGTAATGAAATAAAGAGAATTACCTTTAACACGTTATTTTGGCTACTCGGTATAAGGTTTGAATATAAGTCTTGAAAGGAGAGAGGTGCTCTGTAGCCTCTTAGATATGTACTTTGGCATGCCAGAAAGACAAAAATTAGGATTTTGCAACTTCTACTGCATTACATAGTACCGATATATTATAAACGTGCACCACAGTACAGTGGATGCAATGAACTAGACAAATGGTGAACGCGTCAGTCATGACGCAAATGGATGTTGAAAAACTGTGTTTTGTTCTCCATCCTGTCTGGGGTAGGTATATTAAGTTCCATTCAGTTCATGTTCTGGTGATCTCATGGATGAGATCCTGGAATACAACCTTGGAACTGTACTTAAAGAACTGATAAAACTGAATGTTTTACTCAATGTTGTTTGCTAGCCAGGTGAGCAAGGTGAATTAAACATTAGTTGCTTTGCTAGATTTGTCCCTCTAACCAGATATTTTGAAGTAATTGCACTGTAGCAATGGATTTACATCAGAAACCAAATCATAGGAGTAACATTTTTACAACTGAAAAAATCAGAATACTTGTTTTAATCAGAGGAAGTCATAGTAGAAACGTGAGAAGAGTAGCTCTGGGCTGTTTCCGTGTATAAAGTTTAGTAATATTAACCATTTGATTTGTTGTTCAAAAATAGATCATAATGAAAGTTGCCTCAGTTAAAAGAATTCCAGTGAACCATCTGTACGTCACACAGATTTTTTTTATGATCCATTTTCTTTATAGGGATGGTGTGCGTTATTTGGTAAGGACAACTGCCGAAACATATCCACATCTCCACATCCCCTTGTGTTGTAACTTTGTTACTTTAACTTAACCTAGCAGTTGGTTATTGATTAGAGAACAATCCCAGCAAATGTTCACAAATAAAGGTAAAGGGCAGTAAAATATCTATTAAATTAATTTTTATTTTTAATTCTCACGGAGGATTGAGGTTCATTATAAATAAGAGAAATACAGACAGCACAATAAAAATGTCAAGTTAATCATTGAATGCTTTATTAGTTCATATAAATATATTTACAATAAAACATTTGTAGGCTGGTTTGTTCTCATACAATGAAAGGCAAATGGATAATTGATACAAGATCCTTTTTCTTTCAAGGAAAATATAATCTCCTTTAACTATATCTTTAAATATTTTGTTTTGTTCCCTGCACTAATCTACAGGGACACTTGCAAGCAATACCTATTGATTATATTTTTCTTCTTGTTGCACCTTTCCTACATATTAATATAATCTTAGTCTTGTTTAAAATTAACCTTACAGGTACTATTGAAAAACATAGACTGGCTTCACTGATGTTGAAAACGTCTATATTACTTAGTTTAGGAATACTTTGTTAGTCCACTATGAGGTTAATTGCTTTTTATGTTTCATTAGCAGGAGTGAGATGCGTCTTTTTAAGTACAGAGATATATACGCTCTTCTCTTATTCACGTTTCCATTAACATATGGTAAGGGAGTAAGATAACAGTGATCCTAGGATTATAGATTAGCTACTTGTACATAACAACAGTTACTACAATTTGTCAAAGTAACCTAGTTCATTTAGTCCTAGGAGCTAGTAATTCAGTAAAGGTTTCTTTTTGGCCTTTCTAGCATTCATTTCCTAGTTTGTGATTTCCAAGCAAACCCAGCTCAGGGATGGTGTTTATCAGTGGACCGGTAATTCTGGATTGTGGAGGAAAGCAATCTGTATGTTTTCATGTGTTCCTACAACTACGCACAACTAGATATGTAATTAAAAAAATACATACATGCTGATATATATTCTAAAATAATGGTGTCTTCCTTAGAGGCAATATTTTGTTTGCATTTAATATAAGCTAATATTTTTTTCCTGGCAAACAAACTTTGTATGCAATGCAAAATGCAGCTTCAGAGGAAAGAGGATTATATGTTTTAGTAATTGAGAATTGTAGCATTTGCTGTTCAATACTTAGAAACTTCACAGCATTTCTTTACCTCAATTGATTTGCTTTTTTTAAAGTCGTTTTTTGTATGAATGACTATTTTTATGTTAACAAGGACAGTTTTCCCACAGTGTTGGGGGATGAAGGCACTATTTACTTTCTTTATGTTTTCCCTCATTATTATTGCTCTATACCTGCACTAATTGATTAGGTATATTAGGCAAGAAAGAGATTGTAAGTGAGCATAAACTGAGCACTGTGAGTGCCTAAAAAGTAATGGAACCATTCTTGTAAGGGCTGGTGTGTGGGAAAACAGTGTCAAAGTAATAGCAAGGCAAATGCTTTGATGTTGCCTTCTATGATGACCTTGCTGTGCTACCAGTGTGAGAAGAAGCATGACCTCTGACTTCACTATTTTTCAGTTTCATTAGATGGTAGTAGTGTCTGTCACAATTTGTTTCTGAACCGTGCACAGTAACATCATGACTGTAGACTTCCTCACGCTTTCATTGAGCATCAGAACATGTGTGGGAGTTGAGACAGTGGTTTCTGTGCTGTTTCCTTTCCACGCTGTTCTGACATGTATAAGCCAATTAGTGAGGTTCTGCATCCAGTGTATCACATGCTTCTCTCTTCATCCTGATCACTTCCTGTGGTTTGAACAAAATAGTTTAAAGTTATTTTGTGGGACTTTATCAGTGCTTTTTTTTTTTTCTACAGCTGAGAAATATTTTTAAATTTCTGCTAGTTTAGTTGTGACACATTTCACTTACTGCTATTTACTGAAAGGTCCAGGGGCAGCAAGTACATGTGCTGTCAAACATTTGCCTAGTGCTGATTGAAACTCTAGCAATTGGCTGCAGCTGTTATTTGGGATGCATTTTGCTCTTGAACACCTTGATATGCAGAAATAGGACTTAAGAGAAATGAGCTGCATTTCTTTTGGAAAGAAATAGACATTAGCTTGTATATTCTTGATTTCTCTGAGGACATTCAGGCTACTCTTATTAGACAGCCAGCATAAATATTTGAAAGAATAAATCTTGCTTGATAGACAAGTGGCCAGTAAGTTTGTTATTCACAGTAAGTCTTTGAAGACCTTGAATGAAAATGTCAGAGGAACATAACCCGAATGATAACAATAAAGCAAAACAAGTCTTCATCTTCCCCATGCCCCTAGCTGAGTTTACATCTACTTCTAAGAACATGTAGGACTCTGCCTTGTGAAATATTAGTTCTTTCCTTGAATACTTGGAGGTGGGGAAACCTGCATTTGCTCTTAACAGGACGTGGAACTGTTATCTAAAATGTCTTAAGTGTGCTGTCCTGCTAAAGTTCCACTGCTCGTTCCTGACCAGAGCTATTTCAGTTATCCCATCACTTTAACAGTCCTTTCCTAATTGTCTGCCCACTGTGACTCTACTTCCATCTCTCTCCCCACTTCTAAAAAATAAATGGTTGCAGTAGTAAGCATTTACGCATGTTAGCTTTGGATCACTGATGGGCCTTGAACTCCCATAGTTTCTCATTCATGTATGCTCACTGTTTAATGGTCAATCTGTAAACCCTTATTCTTAGGGTTAGATATTATTCATTTCAGGTAAGTGCAATTTTGAGTGATCTTTGCCCTAAGTGCTGTAAAACCAAACAACAAAATAATATTAAAGGTGGTATTTTAATTTTTAGAGAGAGCAACAGAAGTGTTGTATGTTTGTAGATGTAAGGATTGCTGCGTTTTGCAATTTCTTGTTTAGTGGCTTCTATTATGCAACCTCAGAAGTCTGGACACGCTGCAGATAACTGCATTTGTGCTTAAAGGCAATAATAAACATAGATGTGGAAAAGAAAATGCTGCTGAATGACCTTGGAGAGAAATGCCTGAGGCAACATGCTGTGGCAGCTGACATCATTAACTGTGACTGTTATGCTCGGGTCCTGGAATAATCAGACTTTAGAGAAATGTTTTGCAGGGGGCACCTTATGCATGTCAGCCTTTCATGCACTCATTACGATGCTCTGTGTGTTTGATTGTGTGAGAACAAGGAAGATCTACCTTGAGGCGTATCGGGCAGTCTAGCTGGAGATATTAGAAATCTTGACAGAGTAAAGCAGTGTATTAAGAGCTTTCACACAGATGATCCTCTTAAAAATGAGACTTCAGAACATCTATTGCATAGTGTGATTCATCTAAGACATCAAATAACACATGTTCTTAGCCTTTGACTGCAGTCTTATTAACGTTATGCTTCAGCTGGAAAGTAAAATTAGTAGTAAATTTTTAAATACCTAACTAATTTCTCCACAATATTGTGTATGTATCTTGTAAAGAGGTTGATTGTTGTAATCAGTCGTTGAATCAGGAATTGATGGCTGATGTAACTTTTAGAATAAAATATTTTAAAAGTATAAAACTTATGCTTTCCACACTGAAAAGTAATTGAACATAAGAATCCTTTGTAACACCTTTAGATCTGAGACCTGTTATACTCTGTCGTGTCCCTTTACAGAAAAAACATTTTCTTTTCCTTAGCATCATTGTGTGAATCCTGATGAGAGTAAGTCCTTTTCTTGACAACATGTGCTTGGGAATATTTTCTCTTGAGATAAGGCAGACTTCCCAGATTCTCAATCTTTGTTCTCCCTTATCCTCAAGTATGGCTTTCCCCATACTTTCCCCACATTTCAATGCATTCGAGACCTAGTAGGATAGCTGTCATGTTTGCAGTTTTTAAGGGAATGTTAGCATGTATTTGGTGATGTTCCCAGAAGATAGGTAACTACTTCATCTCCTTTGCTCATAATGCCATCTTCCCAAATGGTCTCACAAACTGAAAACTGACCACTTCCCATTTGCATTTGCTAGTATGTTGATAATATTTTTTTATATTGTCAGGTTCGTGTAGCGAGAATCCCTTCAGTTTCATGTTTATATCCAAACTCTGGTCTGAAACACAGGAATGGCATAAATTACCAGGCATTTTGTGAAAATTTATAGAATTTCTTCCTTGCTTAGAACTTAAACACAGGTAATAGGAAACATGGCACTAAAAATCACTTGATTCAGTGGTGCTTTACAGTACACTTGTCCTTCAGATAACAGCACTTGTAATATGTATACTTTTGCAACTGAAGAAACTGATTGTCTGTGTAATGATTGGTGATCTCATAATTTCTGAATTTTAGGCAGAGTTGTGAAGGATGAAAAGCTGAAGACTGTTATTGTTTCATAAAGTAACAGTGAGGAAAATACTGGAGAACTTGATCAAAAAGTAAAAAAAAAAAAAAAGCAAATACCTGACTCGTGTAGTGTCCTATCTGTAACTTAGTTATTAATGTAATATCTCATTTCTCTGCTCCAAACAATGGAGATGTCAGTTTTCATCCCCTTCCTTTTATTAGAAGTACCTAATTCACTGGTGGCTTGAGAGAATTCACTAATACTGATAATAAACAGTGCAATATTAACTTTCAAGTAACAACAGTAGAATCTGTACCAGTTTAAAAACAGTGTTTCTTCAATAAGCTTCTGCACGGTGTGGTCCACTCCTAGATATATATTTTTTTGTAGAGCTAAAAGATGACTTGCTTTTTTTGAAATGCATTTATGAATAGAAAGAATTATTTTAGGACTCATCCGTTGTTATCAGTATCACGGTCTGTGGTAGGTATATTATGTAAGTTACTTATCACGTAAAGCTTACCTATTGTAATCTAGTAATGTTATAAAGAGAGATCAAAATAACAGAACTAGATAAACTAAACATTTATATTCAGTGTTTCTGACCTTTCAGAGTTAACTGCCTGGGATTCATTGCCCTTGGGCTGCTCCTGCTGAAGCGGTGGGAGTTGGTCTGTTTTCTGTCCTGAGGAAGTTGTCTGAACACCTCGGAGAAAACATAACTCCTGCTTTAGCCAAATATCTAGATGTCATTAAAGAGACACAGTAGATTATAGATGCATAGGAAAAATGTGGTTGGTATCAAAAGGTAATTCAGGGAGATTAAAAGCTTTTGAAGGGCACCTCAGTATTAAACTTTGTTTCACGTACAATGTGGGTTTAGATGTATTTACGTTCAAATTAGGATTTTGTTGGTACACTTTGAGTGATGAAATTTAGATGCAGGTCAGCATCAGTTAGAAATATGGTTTGTTGTTCTTATTTGTTGTCTCAGTGTAGATTTTTCAGACTTTTTTTCAGTCTCGTCAAATGTAGCTATTTAAGAGATTTGCTCTCAAAACACTTCATGTATTTTACGCTTTCTGGAGGAATACCTTTAAAAAGATATCGGCACTGCATCCTCTCCCTGCATTAATGATGAGCTGACTGTTTTGCTTTGAAGAGTTCCTTGTTTTGTTTTCACAAGCAATTCACTCTCTATGGAAAAAAGTTTTACTATTATGTTCTGAATCGACTATGGGTTTAAATGAGGCTATTGAAGGTTATCTGGTATTCTATATCAGCAGCAAGATGTCTGAAGGGGGAAACCCCCATGAATGTTGTAAAGAAAAGTGTTGGGTTTAAAGCATCTGGTAAAGAAGCAAGCATTGAGGGCTAAATGAGTGTCTTGCCAATTGTATGAGTTTTGAACCCTGAAAGGCAACTAATGCAAAGATTCTATTATAATGGCTGGTAAATATTTTGAATGTGCAGAATTGTAACCACTGCACCAGACTGCGGTTTGGAAACATTTCATGACTACAGTAAAAGAAGCCTGTCTTTAAAAAAAAAAACAACAAAACATGGTGTGCAGATGTCTGCAGTAGTTGTGTTGTCTGACTTGAGCCAACAAATCCTGTAGATAGTGATTTAATTTGTTTTAGCCCTGATACTTCGCTTTGCACCCATAACAGTAGTAGAGGAATGTTTGAGCATTTTTTTTTTAGGTTGATGGTAATTAATTGTGATAACTGAAGATAAGGGAAGCAAAACTGATTCTATTGCCTCAGGAGTTAATTATTATTTAACATAAAACAGAATTTCCAATAGCTGTTTCATGATCTACGGTTTATACCTGTGTGATTCGCCATTTATTATCTTTAACCAATAGGAGGTAATTGCATATATCATACTAGCCAGTTAGCATGTATTAAATATCTCAGAATTTTCAGTGACATGTCAAGATAGTACATTCTCTGTACTTAAACTATTTCAATTTACTAAAATTTATTTATTAGTTATTTAATAGTTGCAATATATTTGGTAAATTCAATTGCTGTTTGTGTGTTCTTGGTGTGTGTGTGTGTTTTGGTTGTGTGGTTTTGTCTGGTTGGGTTTTGTTTTGTTTTTGTTTTCTAATGTGACAAAGCTTATAGGGGAAACATATTTTAGTTCAACACTCAGCTCCTGTGTGTCTGTAGTTACTATTTGAGGTCACAGTGCTTGAATTCGGATGGCAACTGAGTTTATTCAGATTGTATTTCTAACTTGAATATTCTTGGTACACTGGGATACCTTGAGGGCTGTAGAGTGTTTATGTCTTTTGGTTTTTTTATTTAATAGATGTGCTCTTAGCTATAATAAAAAAGTAAAAATAAGACAACTGTACTACTGCCACCCATGCATGTGTGCAAATGTGCACATATGCACTCAGGTTAATTTTTTTTCCATGGGCTAGTTCCCCTTGAGCAAGCCATCAAATTTACAGCTAAGCCTAGCTATTAGAGTGTAGACGTTAACAAAAATTGTAAAGAGAAATAACCTTTTGCAATATTAATAAATGCTTTGTATTTTTACTGTATTTCTTTGACTTATAATGCCAGAAATATAGGTTACACCATTAAATCATGCATTTCTGCATTCTTAGGGTATTTGCTTCATTTTTTCCTGACAATGAATATGTCCAGATTTTTACAACATCTGGCATATTTATAGCAATTAGTTCTGGACAGGCTGTACTGCTGTCATTCGAAATTGCAAAGTCCAAATACACAAATTAGAATTAGAAATTATTTAGTCAATGAGTAAGTGGTTTATCTTACAAACTTAAACCATAAAGCTATCAAACCTGTTTTGATGCTGTTTTCATTGATTAAAATTAAGCTTGTATTAAGTTTTAAATCTTTTAGGTAAGTACAACTGTGAAACAACTTAAATATTGTTTAATAAGACTTTTGCTTTAGATAGAATATCTTTATACTGATGAATGAATCTTTGATAAAGGAATTCTGAATAAAATGCAAACTTACTCGTAACATAGGTGTCCTCATGAAATAAATGGATCTATTATAATAACTAAGGCTACTCTTTTGAAAAAAAAAAGTTACTTGTTTTGCAAATTATCTTGTGGATATAAAGGTCACTGTCAACATCATTATGTTCTTAAGAGTCAATTGTCAGCTTTTACTTTCAACTTTAATAGTACTGGAGTGCTTGCAGAACTTACTGCTGTGCGTTTCCTATACCATAAATAAGGTCATTAAGTACTTAGCGTATTAATTGCCTCAATTAAATTGCTTATTATTTGCTTTTTGACACCTAAGACCGTAATCTGTGCAAAACTACTATATTATGTCCATACGGTTATTGGTAACTGCTCTAATATAGACTTTTTGCATTGTACAAAAAATGTTCAGTAACAGAGAAGTAATTTTCAATGATGGAAGCTTCAATATAAGCTGCTGCAATTTTCTAGTACAGGAAACCTGTAATTTGTAGTTTAAGGTGTGATGTTTTGATGATGGTGATACTACATGTAACACCAGAAAATCTGTAATATCCCATTGATGCTATATGCGGTGTAGGAATTTCAAAATATTACTTGGCATTTTGTTGACAACAGGATTTGTTAAGAGAATCCTGTGTGACAACTGTATCGTGCCCCTGTAGATATGTAGGTGCACACACACACACACACACATCTCCAGTAGTGGAGAATGCAAGTCTACAAGTCCATTAGAAGCTTTGAGAGTTGGCAGTCCTTTTCCTCTAGCTGGTCAGGAAAGTTTGCTTGTTCAGTACAGAATAAAGGACAAGAAAAGGCATGCTTTGGGGAAAAATACTTGGTAGTAAGAAAAATGTTGTCTTTGTGAAATGGCATCTCACTGTTGTAGTGATTAATTTCTGCATCTCTCATCAGCCAAGTGCATATCTCATGGTGTCTGTGAGGTGTTTATTTCTATCTTCGAGGAGGATATTTAATTGGTTGTTTCCACTAATCTGTAGTTTACATTTGGTTAGCAAAGAATTAACGTGCTCAGAGCACATGGTTTGTTATCTCCAGCAGTGAGATAACATTGTTTGTATCGCACTGCATGCATTAAGCCTGAGATTGGCTGCTGAACTGTGGACATGAGGGTTACACAGCATACGTGTTCAAATCTAAATTATAGAATGCAGAAGAAATCTGCTAGTATAAGCTAGCTGGGAATGTTTCATCAAGTTAAAAGCTTTATTTTGTAAACAGGTGTTTCTAGCTTGTCAAGAATTGAAACAAATTGTAAAGCAAAGCACACTTGAAAGTTTTCCTCTGACAGTCCCTAGACAAATATAGTCTTTACTATGTGACTCCTTCATGTCTGGTTTTCACAGTAAACCCACAGAGAGGCACAGAAATGTCACTGTAGTATACTAGCTGGAATGCCCAGAAGTGCTTCCCTCTGAATGGTATAGTTCAGGTGATTTACTGTTTGAAATGTCACATTCCACATGGGACCGAGGTAAACTCTGAACAGAAAAGGAATCAGCTATGATGTGTAATAACAATGTATCTTAACAGTTATGTTCTCATCACTGCTATGCCCTTTTTATTTTTTAATAGGAGAATTTAAGAGTTGTACACATCTTCTCTGGTTCAAATGGGAATAGCTGAACTGGATTTAGCAGAGTGTTTTTCTGCTACCGAGCATCTGCCGCAGAGTTAGAAATAGGCTATAGTTTTAGATAAAATTTGAGCATAAAATATCCATCTGTGGTCCTGAGTAACAAAGATGTTCAAGCAAAGTCTTTCTGTCTTTGATACCATAATAATTCTGGAATACGTAATATCAAACGGCAGAAGAAATGGGTAAAGATGTGGCCCATGTGTATTTCTGCAGTTATTCTACACTAATCTTTTCATTATTTGAGATCATTGGAATAACTCTTTTTATCAGCATCATTCTATACCAAAATATCTACTTGGCCTACAGACTCAAAAATGGATCACTTTACATTATGCAGTGTAAAACTATTACATTATTTAAAAAAAAAAAAGTTTTACACATAATCTGGGAATCGTTTGCTTTGAGACACTACACTTGCAAGGTTTCTGTCTCAGATTGCTCTTTATGGCCAAATTCCAATTTTAGTCTATGTAACTATTTGATTCTGTTCACTTTCAGCTGAATGATGTTTGCAGATACTAAAAATTGGCTCTGTTTTGTTGAAGTCAGCCGAGTTTGATCCGGGTTAGCTCAGAATGTTGGCTTGCATAACTTTTAGTTCCTGTCTGGAAGTCTTGAGAATTTTCTACCTTGAAAGGAATAAGCTTGTACAGTAAGTTAGCCAAAAGATGCAAGAGCTTTGAAATAGCAGTATACAAAAGATACTACATCAATGTATGCTTTTGGGTTGAATTTTTCTGTTTATAGGTAAGGGGCTTTAATATACCACAACTTTTTTTATATAAACGCTTTTAAGTGTAAATTAGTGTAAGCAGTTGGGAGAATATGTGCAGAGAACACTTAAAAAAATATCCCCAAACTACACGCAGTATAGGATCTCCTGTGAAAAACAGCTGCTGGAAGGAGGATAATCCTTCAAAGTAAATCCCTAATGAGTAGTATTTTGTCCAGCTAGATGTTACTTCTATGTATATACATATATGAAATATTTTCCACTACAGTTCCTAGGATATATAATGCAAGAACCTGATGTGTGTAAAATCCTTCTTTAATGCTCTAAGGTAGTCATTTATAGTTCTATTTGATGTTTAGGTAAGATGCTTGCTCTATCAAATATGGTGATTAGTCACTCTTGAATATGAGAGAGGGATTTCTGGCAGCAGAAATCTATTTGACTGTAAAACCTACGAGGCTGGAAAGAAATCCTTCATACAAAAAATGTCTCTATATAGTTGCTCATACACCAGATTCTGAAAAGAACCTCTAAGCTGTCAAGAACTACAATATGATAAAAGCAGGAATGATGAAAAGGAAATGGCACCTTGCAGCTGACCGTATAAAAGCATAAATTCCTCCTGAGACTTCTGCATATAAAAGATAGGTTTCACTACTTTTCTAAGAACACTGGATCACATTAACTTATTCAAATAGGAGGTCAGATCACAGTGTTTGGTTTTACAGCTGTCCCACACAGTCCTTGATAAGAAAAAATTGACAAATCACACTTTTGAATAAACTCATTTTAATCCTTTTCTTCCTTTTGAAGTAATAAAAATATCCCTGTCATGCAGTTGCCATTGCATTTAATGGCTGTCATTTAGTGAAATGGAAAAATGATATCTGAACATAATGCTTTCAAATATGGCTAATAGCATTTTACATGAGGAAAAATACTTTTATTTTACATGAATATGGCTGTTACTCTATGATTATTATTGAAAATTTAGCTGCTTTGCCTATTGCAGCAGAGTGATAAGAACAGATATGATTCTTTCCTGTCAACCATGTAAAATAATAGTAACCTGTAATCTTAATGTTTTATATAGTTTTTCAGACCTCCACAAATTCTTTTACAATTATCACTTTATATCATTTTAATGTAAGTATAGTAAGAAAAATATCGCAAATTTTTGTATTTTAAAATGATGCAGTGATTATGTCTTTTGATCTGTTGTCATAAATATGCATTTATCCCAGAATATGTCACTGTTGTTGAGATTTATGGCAATGCCATAGTGTAAATGGACATTAATTAATGCTAAATTACAATAGCATGTATATGGAATTGGAGGTGACATCCACATCAGTACTGAATGAGTTCCTTGCTAACGTTTCTAATTAACCTTGACTGCACTGGACAAAAACTGCACAAATCCTCGGAATTGCATGCATGATTTTCAGCTCCACTGAAAACAAATGCGCTGTTCAAGAAATGGCCATACCAAGTAGGTAAAAGATAACCAGGATGCTGAGCTGACATTTGAAAGAGCCCGAGAGAATCAGACCTAATTCAGATCCACTCAGCAGGAAATTCAAACAAATTGCAGAGTCAATAAAAAGATGTTTTTGGAAGGCAAAGTGTACTTGGTTCTCACCTCTAGTGCTTACTCCAGGCAATACTTTTGCTAGAGTTGTCATAGAAATCCCAGTAATGGGGCAACTGAAATATATTACCTTCTTTGTGCCGGCTGTGTCTGTTTCCTGAAGGTGGGGAATCAGGCTTTGAATTGTAGTGAAGATGTAGCAGGTCGACTCTTAATTATTGGAGTATTCTGCCCCCAAAGAATCAATATGAGAGAATTAATGAAACTGATTTTGGGAGCACACTGAGAATACCAAGTCATGGCAGGTTTCAGCTGAGATTTGAAAATGGGGATAGTCCAGTCCATAGATGATTGGTTTTTGAGTATGTGACTGAAACCTCCAGGTTTATTTTGTAAATGGTGGCTAAAAATATAAAAACCAGGAAGAAGAAAATGCCTCTTACTGAAACTAATGGCTTATAGCATAAATACTAATAGTATTTTTAAGTAATGTGTACAGGTATGTGCTTAGAATGGTAGACTGTAGTCTCCATTTAAATATATATTCTTCTCTGGACCAGTTGAGGTGCACTGTTTATTCCATCTAGCCTCAATAAGATTGTTGCTGTTATCTGATGTTTACGCGTGTCCAGTTTGTGGCTTGTGTCTGGTGAGAGTGTGCCACAATCATAAAGATGGAAAGTTTCCTGGAGATGAAATTGATTGCTTTTCTCATGGATCCATGGAGATACAGATTTCTAGAATATTTCTGATTATTTCAGTTCATAGCAAAAATAACTGATGTTATTCTTTTGGGTTTGTAAGGTCTTACAAGGAGGAAAAATGAAGCATGGCCAATATGAAAGCGTGTTGACCAAGGATAATGAACAATAACTACCGAGATCTTCAGTCAGTGGGTGTTACTGACTGTTCACAACACTAAATAGCTCCCCTTGGTGCTTGTGTACAATTTTATGTGTAACTTTGGTATCCTAGATCATTGAATCAAAGTTGGACAGGTGACTGTATGAAATGACTCTGCTTTTCTTTGTTGTGAAATTCTAGAGGCTTTGTGACTGGCTACCTTTATAAACGCACTTTCTTTTTTCAGGTTATTTGTCAATATGTAAATGATGCAGAGATGGAATTTTTGGCAACTCAGAAAAAACTCTTGTCTTCTAAAGCTTGGAAATTCAAAAGTTGCGCTTTATGAATTGGCAAAGTAGTCTGCAGATTTTGATTAAATGTCAGCACATTCACTTCTGACTAGTAGCTAATTATTACTTGGTTAGTATATAGATAACTTTTTTATTACACGAATTAAAATTGTCTTCTGCATTTATCATGCATCCGCTGCCTCCAGCATTACTTCTTTGCTTTTAGTTGGTATGATAAGATGCCAAAGAATTTCAGATGGAGAGGTAGCCTTCTCTTTAAACATTCTTCTTAAAATCTGAATTAGTAGTTTGTCTATTGAAATACTAGTGACATCATATTTAGTCAACAGGAAAGTTTAAGGATGAAGTGTGCATGCATAAGCTTTCCTATCTATTATTTTTTTCATGATGTCACAAATGCCAAATATGAAACCATAAACTACAGTGCTGCTAATGCAATATGTTCCTCTTGTAGCTGCAACTATGGGATAAAAGGATTTGCTTTTCATTATAGGCCAAATTAAATTTTAATTGCCTGTGAAAACACAAATGTCAAAAGCAAATCTTCCAGCCAAGATTGTGATCCTGTGTCACAGGATGTTACGTCCCCATTTAAAAGTAAGATAAGTTTTCTTCACTTTATGTTTTTTTTTTCACAGAATGTTCTAAAACTTTATTTCAAAGCGCTGTGCTGTGATACACATTTACTGAACTGTGTAGATGGTAGTAGAAGATAACCTCAATTTACATATCACATCAGAAACTTATGCTAAATATGTCAGATTTTTGATGTCTGATCATAGTTTGTTAAATTGTATATTGTGGCGTGTACAGTTTGCATACGGAGCTCATACTTTATTAGTGCATATAAATCAATGAATCTTTACTATTCTTAATGCTGCATGCTTTGGATTTGACCCTGAACTTCTTTATGCTCAATTGTAATTCTTATGTATTTCCTGTTATTGCAAGCTGTCTCTAATATAAATTCTAGTTCAAAATCACTATTAAGCATATTGATGTGCTAAATATAACTCAGTAGCTGTTTTGTACCAGAAGGTGCCAGTTCATTATGATCCAAGTAGGAGTGGCATTTGAACTGGAACATATTTTTAAAATGTTGTTTATTGAAGCTAAAACTATAAAGAAAGAGAGGACAGTATAGGTTATCTTACAGCCTTTCAGGTACTGGGAACCCTGAATTGTACAGCATTGAAGAAATCTTTGGTCAGGGCACAGCATTCTGTGCAAGTTCTGTCCAGGAAGGGGACTCACTTTTTGGTCTTCAGAGTCTTCATAAGGTTTTGTCGAAAGAAAGAACTCTATTCATTATTTGTTCTCTCCAATAAAAATGGTGATAACATGAGAACTTGCTGCTGCAGTTTTAGATAAAGGCAAAAGACACAAGTCGTGTTATTGCTGGTAGCATGTGGGAGCTGTGCATAGAGGCTCCCGAGTTACGTGTGGCTCCCCCAGTTGGTGCTGCAGCCAGGGGCTATGCACGGTGCAACCCCAGCCTTCAGGGTGTGCTACGTGTGCACCATCAGCCTGATTTTACTTGGACTCATGTATTATAAATTCCTTGATGTACATTGCTCTTCAGGTAGAGATTACTACAGCAGCTATGACTTTTATGAATGGAACAAAATAGGGAATATTATTTTTAAGTCTGTAGGAAAGCAGACATGAACATAATGATTTAGTTTCATTCAATTATCATTCAAATATGGCATGTAATTGCAAAACTTATGGAACTATGAAAGTGGAAATTTATAATGATGCAGTCTTAATTTTATTAATTTAATCCATAAAGCAGATATTGCACCAAGACAGACATCAAATTAAAACTCTCAGACTCTAATTAGCTTTAGAAGTCTCTTATGTCTAATTTATACGGCTGTCATAATTAATTTAAATACCGATTTCAACGTGGTCACGTTGCATTCGTACTCCAGTAGCAACCATTAAAGAAATATTAAGTTGGATCTCATTTTGTAACTATGCTTTAATTTACAGTAAGATGTCCAATTGACTTACATGATTTGAACAATATTAAGGTACTTCATAGGAAAGAGACAAAACTTGAAAAGCTAACCATACCATGTACTATGAGGACTGCTTGGCCTGTCATGCAGAAGCAATGTGTTGAAGTGTCAAAGTAGAAGTTTCTGTATGCTTTGTAGCAGGTTATACTATTTTCCAAGTATCCTTAGGATGACACCATAAAGTCATTTTTTTTAAGTCTTGAATTTGAAAGGGTACCTACGTGCTTCATTGCCTATTTTAATCCCAAAGCATGGGTGCCAAAAAGGTGTAAACCATCTAAAGTGAGGCAGTAGCAGAGTTTCAGTGTCTGTGGACCAGATTCACTAAAGGATCACAGAAATTTGTGTAGAAATATCAGTATCAGCTGCTGTCTAACATTTAAAGGTATTATATTTGAAGCTCTATGTGCGTGCCCTAAACACGTAAATCTTTGAGCAGTTCAGTAAGATATTCTCTGGCAAAGCCCTATTTAGTTATGGGTTCTATTAATGTCTTATGGAGGAATGAGTAATACCATCTTCCTGTTAGCAAGTTATCCAGTTATACAAGTCTATAGGTCAACAGGTAGAATGGTCTTCAATTAATAAAACAAAACATATGTTTCCAACTTCCTTAGGTACTGGATGTTAAAGCAGACATCAGCAATCTTTTCAGGAGGTTGTCCAGACCCTCTAGGCAAGAGCCCTCCCCTTGAGACTGAACCGTGAATGTACAGATTTATTGGTCTGTACAAGTGAGAAAATAGCACTGCAGCCACCTTGTTGAGTCTTTTACTAGAACTTGCAAATGCACTGAAGTCATTGCTGTGTTTGAAGGAGTACTTCTTTTTTATGTTTTGATTCTGCAACATTTAAAAAATAGTTTTCAAAATAGAAAGAATATGAGAATAGAATTGAGCATGGGGGTGGGAAATGAAGTAGAAGGGGGAGGGATGGAGAGGAAAGAGGTTTGGCTAGTAACAACGCATTTAGTATAACTTACAATGCCATAAAAGTGAAGTAACTTTAGGGTGGAATATGAAAGCCTAGCTATGTGATAGGTAAAAGCAGTTGCATATAAAACCATTAATATAACTTGCACTTACCACTCTAGAAGAAACAATGCAAAAACGACAAGACTCTTTAAAAATAAATAATACTAAGAATTAAAAATTGGTTTGTTTGCATACGTTTATAGGCAGAGCTCAAAGTTGAATGATTTGTTTCTTGCAAGCAGCATTATGTCACCATATCTTAAGCAAATGGTGGCTGAGTCTCAAAGAGTGTTTGGTGTCATCGCTCATCTGTTGTATGGTAGACTGCAGTGTAAGTTCTGTTCCAGCAATTCACCTCAGTGTGCAACAGGCCAAAAGCTGTGGCGCTTTGTTAAGAAGTGGGACTTAGACTGAGCTTCTTGGTCCAAGTTAGGATAAGAAAGAAGTTGTACCTGTCAGAGGTTAGTGCTGGATTCAGAGGAATCTTATTTGAAGAATGAAGTAAGCTCTGAGAGAAGGGAAGGACACCTAGTTTGTAAATCTCTGGTGGGGAGCTCTGCGCACGGGAGCTTGGGTTTGCACCCCAGGGCCTGCCTTGGTGCACACCAGCTTGGGTATGTGTCGGCTTGTTGCTCTCTCTTGCCTTTGTGTATGTTCCTGAGTGTAGGTGCCATCAACAGTAATCCTTTTTAAATGAAATTTCGTTGAGGTGAATGTATACCTCTGCGAACCTTTTAAATAAAAGGTGTAGATACACAGGAAATTCAGTTGTGCCTAAATGTAGTCAGAGATTCGGAGCTTTGAATTTTGCACATGCACCCTGATTAATCCAGCCCTTTAAGTGTTTTATTGGGCTGCTTTGTATTACATCCTCAGCTGATGTAGAACTGTGTCTTCACTCATTTGTGTAACTGCATCAAGTATCACCAGCTGTTTTTGAATGAGAAAGTTAGAAAGGAATAACTGGCAAGTTTTCAATTTGCTGAATGTTGGATATTCCATAAATAGCTGTGTCTAATTTTCCAGCGGTTTTGGAACATTTTTGTTTTGCTTATATCATCTTTAAAATATTATTAAGTTGTAGTCAAGGTAAGTGTTTGGAAGCTTAGGTTTATATTTTAGATTAAGGATGCTTATCCGCATCCATGTTTCTCATTTCTGGTCCATGAGAAAGCAGGTTTCATTTTTAAAGAGGACATACAGTGGTGCATTAGGTAATTGTGTAAAAAAGAATTTAGAAAAGTCATGGAAACATAAACACAGATTCATTGCCAGGTTGTGTTTGGTTTGGGTTTTTTTTTGGCATACAATAGATGTCATATTTTCCCACTTAAAATACGGACATGAAACATCAGAATAAAAGGGAAGGAAAAACAACAACTGTAGAAAGATGTAAAATCTGTTTTCTTTCTTGCTAGATATAATAAGGATATGAGTCGTCATTCATCATATAAATGAATGGAGTCATTTGTTAAACTTACTTCACAGATGTGAAAAGAAGTTTAACAGTCTTCATTAAGGTTTATACAAGATTTTGCAACTCCTGTGTTTTCCCTGAAATTGCTTCTTTTCAGGCTGAGGGAAAACAAACATAAAACAACAAACATTTTATTTGTTTTTATATCTATTGCAGCCGACTTGGTTGTTTGTGGAATAGTTGATTTGCATCAGTTTATGAGGACTCAACATCTGACTTCGCATGAGAGAGGTGTCTTTAATGCTGTCTGGGAATTTGGGTAACCTGCCAAAAAGCATTGCCTCTAACAATCAATGTGAATGAAAGCTGACACCTTAAAAACATTTAAGCAGTTGAATAGTCTTGACAGTTATAATGCAGTATTTTTTTAAATATTTGCAAATACTGACAAATTTCTTGTCAGTATACAGTCTAATTTTCTTTCCCACAAATTAGAAAATACCTTGAGAGACAGAATAGTTAAGGGGATTATTCAAAATACGCTTACGTATATCACTCCAGGATTTTTTTCATTATGGTTTTTAGGAGACTTAACTGTGTCGCTTATGATACTGATGTCATGAGAGCCATCCAACAGTAAACCTATGGTCTAGTGTGAGAAATATGAGGGGAAAAAAAAAAAATATCATAGTTTAGTAAACCTTCCAGTATGTGGAGACCTTCTTTGGGTCAAGCTTATATGATGCATTTCCCTCTCACCTATAGTGGTCCTTCAGAATGAGCATAGAAAAGCTTGAAACATCTTCTAGGAAAGAGCCATGCTATTTCTTTCACCTCTCTGATTTAACATGCATACTTCATGGCTGCCTTAAAGTGCTTTTCAAGTCTGATTCGAATCATATTTTTCATATACTCTTTATTATTGCCAGTCAGCTTATCACTCTGCCAAGCTCAGCTCACTCTCCAATTCTCACAACTCATTCTGAATATCAAGAACCTTTCCCCAGAACAACTCTGTTCTGCTTAAAACGAAACAAAAACATTGCCATCCTCTAAGTTTTGGTAAGAGTTCCAATAAGAAATTCAAGGTGTTTACTATGGAGATGGCCTGTTTGTGACCATTAGGCTGACCTGAGTAGCACAGACCATAGAATGGTGCATGAGTCTAGTAATTCCCCATTAATTATCCATGTGAAGTTTGAGATGTTTGCATTAGGAGGAAAAGCGCAGCATAAAAGAATTCTACACAAGTTCAGGATTCAGTTCCTTACAGGACATTGGTGACACAAATTCCAATTTGTGAGGAAATAGTTATTTTCCAAATATTGTAGATTTGGGTAAGAAGCTAGTTCAAGGTAGTGGAGTGCTGATGTAGCACAATGCTGTGCATATGCTGGTGCAGTTACAAGGCACAAGTTCCTAGAACACAGCCAGCAGTTAAATTCAGTAAATGCACAAGGGAATGTATTTTTACCATAGATAATAGCAGAAGTGCATATGTTTCTCTATAATTGCTAGAAACATGAGGGAGGATCTGAGTAACTTAACAGTGGGAGGGATATAGGAAACAAATTATGAGTGTTGCAGTTAAGAGAGTGGAATACAAAATGCTGATGGTAAATAAATGAATAAATAGAGAATAACAGTCCTTGTTAATTTATTTTTACAGAATGATTTCATGCTTTTTGAGTTTTGCTCTGAAAGCATACAGAAAACTGTAGCTTTTTTTTTTTTTTTAATCACTGACGTGACCTCTCAAGACTATCAGTATTTCAGAGTTGGGTAACACTTCAATCACATAGTAAAATACCGGAGGTAGCACATATAAAATTCCTTCAGTGTACTCCTGTGACTTCCTGACTGCAGTGGAACTTGCAGTCAGCATTGTTACACTTGTCATGATATACATGAGAAGCGTTCTGTGCAGGATCATTGGGGGTCATGGCTTTTGTAATCAAAAAAAAGAGAAGGAAGAAAAGAATGAAACCCCACAAGTAAAAACTGCTGGAGGAAAAAAGTTTTATGAGTCTCCATAAAGCATTAGACGAAAAGTTTAAAATTAGCATTAAAGACAATATTGTAAAGGCAAGTCTGCAATGCTATTTGGAGAATTAAAAATGAATGCATTAATATTTTACAGCCATAGCCAAGCTGCTGCCATGCATACTCCAGGCTACTTTTGAATCTGGATTTATTTTTTTTTTCAATTGATTATTAGTTTAAATAAACAGATGTAAATATTTAAATGTTCAGCCTGTCTTTTCATAACAATTATGGATAGGTTAAAATAAGGGCCACAGAAGCTACTTACAGAGGAAACTCAGGGAAGGATAACAGATGGACATCATGAGGTGTGGATAAACCTGCCTGACAATGGCAGGTTTTAAATAGAGATGAGGTGAAAATTTGAGAGAATATTCTTTCTGAGTCAGTAGTTTAGTGACGTGTCACGACAGTGCTGATTTTTCACAGGATTTCATATAAGATGCTAGTGTTAATGAGAAGCAATCAGTTGTGATTATCCAGCTAAAGTTTGGGATTTTTTTGTTGTGGGTAGGTTTTTTTGGTGATTTGGCTGTTTGGTGTTTTTTTGGTGTAGTGATCTTGTTTGGTGTGGGGGNTGGGTAGATCGGGCTCCTAAGAAAGTGTTTTCTGTTAGAAAATACTGATCAGTTAAAAATTATCTGTGGAAATGATCACTTTCAACAGAACATGCATTGAAGCTCTAGCTGTGGCTCAGCTGCCAAGTGTAGCCTCTGAGGAATTCTGTGGTCTCGTTACATGATTGTAACAGAATTGGAGGGTTTCAGATGTGTATCAGCCCAACAGTGTGGACTCCTCTGTGGTGAGGGGACTCAGCTTCCTCACTGGTACCCAGCTGCCTGATTGGCATCTGCCAGCAAAACTCCTGCTGGAGTATCAGGCGATGAATGGAGGAAGCCCAACCATGAGACCACATGGCTGAACCTGAAAAGCAAAGGGGGTGGTTGGTACAAAGTGGCATATTTCTCCATTTCAGAGATGGAATTGAGGAAAATTATATCAGTTCTACTCAATGACAGTTGAGGTTCCCAGGAAGCGCATCTTATTTCTACAATGCAATTAGACCTGTTATTTTTCTAGATCTGTGATCTTTCAAACATTTGGAGATGAGTTTGCCTCATTTCAGTACAAGGAGATACTTCAGAACTACTGTAGAAGATGCATGCTTTTCTTCAGCCAAGTCTGCCTACTTGTAGCACTCCAGAAAAGCATTAAGAATGTTCAGAAACTGTTAAAGTAGTGCTCAGGAATAGGAAATAATTTCATGTTGCCTCAGGTTGAAACATCTGTTTAAAGTGCAAATTGCATTCATATTGTCATACAGCTTCCAGTAGCAGTACATAGGGGAGAGGAAACAGTCTGGTACGCTTTTTTCTAAAACTAATTTAGACTCTAAGTTTTCACAGAGAAGTTCTGAGTTCATAGTTTCCCTTTACAGTCTAATACAATGCCTGGAAACTTTTGTTTTGAAAGCTTTGTTTGCAGTTGCCTTTAGCTGTGTGCATGACCCGTAGCGTTGCTGCTCTTGTCTGTTTTGTCAAGATCTGGGTATGTCTGGCTTGCTATGGAGTTGGTACTTTGATAATTTGATCAAAAGCCTTTATGACTGTTGTTGTAGATCCACAAAGCTCCTCTTAAAAAGTATATAATATATATTTTAGTATACTATAAATCTTGACACTGATTCAAGTGGGCTGCCTTTTTTCATGGGTCACTACCTGAGTGTCTGTCTCCTGCATAGTAGTAGATAGTTTTTGCTATGTACCCTTTGAAAGGGTTCTACCTGGAAAAAAAGTCATAGCAAACAATTATGCATACCTTTTCCTTTATCTTCGTTACTTCATTGGAAATAGAAAACAATTATTTGACTTCTTCTTGAAGAAAAAAACCCCACACTATTGTTAATGAACGATTTTGTAGCTTTGGTTTCAGGCCATTGTTGGGTATTTTTTTTTTCTTAAGAAGCTGTACTTAGAGGCGTATTTTGCAGCATTTCCAGCTTTCAACTGAACACCTAATGCTTCCAACTTAATTTTAGAACCTTGTTAGAACCTTTTTTTGTTTTGCTTTACTAGTTTGTTGTTTTGGTTTTTTTTTTAGTTTTCATAGTAACTTGGTATTCCTCAATGATGCTTTGTTTGCTTTTATTTTTAAACAAACTTTGCCTGATTGGGATCAAAATATTAATGCACAAGTTATTCAAACACTACTAGTAAAGACCTGGCTATTTACTCGCATAAATAAAACTCTATGAATTTGACGAATGGACAAACTAGGGTCAAGGGGCGGGTTTTTTTACTAAATTTGCAGCATCCTATTGCTGCTTTCTTCTTGTAAAGTGTTCCCCAAGCCATGACCTATTAATCTTAAATTTGCTATATATGTATATATGCTGTTGCTATTTTGCCTGGTGTTACAGGAGTATTATCAAGGCTTCTGTTGACATAGACTGTTCTATTAGGGACAAGTATAATCTACTTTTGTTCACCTATATGAAATGTGACCAAAAAAATAGCTGTGAAAGGCAATACCAGCAATTCACAGAATAGGTTTATTCTGTAAGTGTATACCATATTTAAAATCCCAACAGCAAGACATAGGGAATTCCAGATGTGTCTCATATTTTGACTTGATGCTTTCAGGCTAAAATGGTGTCTTCTTTCAAAATGACTGTCAAATGATTTTTCATGTACAAAAACATTTGTTGCAATATGTGAGGTTTTTGCTCAGATTGTGAAAACAGGTTCAATATTACTATAAATTTGTTTTGTGCTACTAGTATTCTTGGTGGCTTTAAATAGGAAACCAGCATTGTAGTTTAAGAAAAAACTGAGAATTAAATCAGTAGATGGTGCTATAATCTTAGTTTTAGCTTGTTCAACAAGTCTTGAAGACAGACTTTTTTGTGCCATTGAAAAGGAAACATATATAAAAATGTAATCAACATCATGCTATAATTATTTTATATGTTTGACATTTAAAATAGTTTATTGCGGTATTTACTCTGAAGACTATGCTATATTTAGGTACAGTTCTTGATGAGAATCTACTGGACAAGCAGCAAGTATGTGATGTGATTCTGAAGAAAATAAAGATTTGATTGTGCCCACTCTGGCTTCTTTCACAGATGCACATTGGGGTGGCTTTGCTTCAAAACAGCACAGCTCCCAAATGGTGCCTGTTGTGCTGAGCAAGAGAAATCTGTTGCTTCTTTTGAGAATGCACATCTCACTGGAACCTAAGAGATCTCTGCTTGTTCAATTCCTCTTTTGTTCCTTACCAGCTCTTTTTCTCTGGGGAGGGAGAGGAGAGAGTATTTCTTGGAAATTTCACCCAAGTAATTTTTCTCTTCAGAGAAGAGGAGTTGCAAATGTGACCTGTTGTTAAGATGAACATCTGGGAAAAGGAGGGTCGTTGTACCCTATTGCTCTAGGAGGTGTGTGATCTGACGTTACTGGCTAAAAAAATATATGTAATTATATGAAACTGGAAGCAGTGGCAGTGATAAGGATCCCCAGTCATCGTTTGAAGAGGGGTTCAAAATTTAGGAAAACAAGTAAAATCTAGTACTCACAGTGACAAGCAGTTGCTGCATCTGATAAAGAGCTACACTTTCCTGGAAGCCTTTTCCTGAATAATCTACAGTTTGTGTAGCATGAGAGCTATAAAAGGTAGCATGGGTATCATCAAGGAATGGTAAACTGGAAAGCAAATATTCCTGGAATCTTTCTATACTATAAAAATTAAAGCATATCCCCCTTTTCCTTGGAGACTGAACAGGAGAGATGAGCCTGAGCACATGCTGTAGGTCTGAAGTCATTGTGCAGTGCTGCTAATGAACAGCATGAACTGGTCACTTTGTACTGAGGTCAGGAAAATTTCTGGTAAGAAGAGTTTCTGCCATTTGCAGTGTGAGCTCTGCACAGCTTTCTGCACGTTTTTCTGTTTTCATTCTATATCACTTTTGCATGAATCCCACACTGCTATAGTCCATACACACAATAACACATAAACATGGAGAGCACAGCATGTTGTCTGCGGGTGGTAGAGTTATGCGAGTGTACAAGAGTGGATTACTCTTGTATTGATTGCAGAGGGCATTAGAGATGGCAAGAGTTTACTCCTGCTTTGTCTTGCATTTCTTTTCTAAACCTCTGTCTCTTTTGCAATTACAGACTAGGTCATTTTGAGGAGGTGTGGCAATGAAATTTATATAAGCCTCTTTAAAGGAAGACTGGTTGTATTAAGATTTCAATATTAATAGCAATTACGTATTCAGTTAAGTTTCATATGAGACAATAAGACATAGAGATATAAGTCCTTTATAGTGGCATAGTGAGGGGATTTGAAAAGCAACGTTATGGTAGAGTTACTGTTATTTTGAATATAATGTTCCTGTTCTAGAATGATCAAAGCGTCTTATTCCTGTGTCTACAAAACCAGTAAATGCTATTAGTTCCGGAATGCATGTCTCCTACTGGAATCTTTTGGTAAAGCAGAAGATAAACCAATTTTTGGTGTGCAACAAAAGTATTTTCACTTCCGATTAAATACATAGGAATGTTGAGCTCTTTAAATGAAAGGAACATGGTTTGCAGTTTAGTACCTGTATACAGTAGCTGTACGCTTGAACAAGGAATATAATTTAGAGGCCCTTATTTGTGATGGTAGTCACAGGGACATTGTAACAGTTCCTAGTACATTATGTTGTTCAAATATTCAAAATTTTATGCTGGGAATAGCTGCAGTAGTTAGATGCAGATCCATTTTGGCTGTGGGGGAGCCTTAACACAGCTCTAAATGGCCAGCGAAGATCTTAGGAAGCTTATGTGAAATCTCATCTGTACCGCTTAATTGCTGAAAAGACTTCTGAGGTCCCAAAAGCAAGCATGCATTATAAAGTACAAGACTTCTTTCCCCAAGAAGATCTTAACTGCTGGAAAGATTCTGAAGTGGAATGTTTTATGACTGAGCATGTGACTTGGACTAATTTTTGCTAAGGAAACAGAGGCCGTATATGCGATAAATACAATACAAATCATAATCTGTAAAGGTTAACAGTATAAAACTTTATACTTGGTTTTATTTTATGTTGGTGATAGTTGTTTCTTTTATGAGAGTTCCAAATTGCTCCCAAGCAAAGATACATAGCAATAACACACAAGTACATTGTATTGTTAGGAAGTGGCTCATTATAACCTCATCTTATCATATAAACCACCAGCTCAGGGATGCATTAATGCACTTAGAATGTGCCTTATGGGCCTACACAAGAAACAGATTAATGCTTGTGAAATCATATTTTAATTTTTAAATGTTCTTTCAAGATGAAAGGAATCTTCTTAGTGCCATGGGTAAGCAATACTTTAAATCTGTGTGATTGTAATGGGGTTATTAGTTTAATGTATTATTCTCATACAAAAACACATATTACTGTGGGTCTGGTTTAAAGTGACAGTATTGCAGAAGCTAAGCATTCCTTTTTTGAGCAAATATAGTAACATAGTCAATCAAAACCAAGCAATTAGTTTGTTGTACTTTCATGTAGAAATATACATTCCTTGATGCAATGGAAAGCACTTAATTGTTGTTAATAAAGGTATATCATTTTATTTGACATGTCCAAATGTTAAAAGCTGTGTACATTGGGGAAAAAGATAAATATGAGAGATAAGCACACAGCCTTTGAAATTGTATGGTATAACTATACAATATCCGTCTTCACTCTGTGAAAGCAAAAGACTACTGAAGTACATTGTCTTAGTTAGAAATAGAATTAGATATGCACTAGATCCTTCTAAATTCTTCTTTTTACCTTCAGAATTATCACTTTTAAATTAGAAGAAAATGTGCCAGGTGCTACCTCCTGAAATTTAGTATTTCTTCAGAGCGTTTTAAGGTGCTGCAGATAGACAGCTAATGCCTCCATTCATTCCAAAGAAGAGTAAATAAGAAAAGAAAAAACAAACCAAGCCAGCAAAAAAACCACAACAAACCAAACGAAAACACGACAACAACAAAAAAACACAGGCAAAAACAACTGTGCAAGAATTTGGAAGTGGTTTGCAAATGATCCGGCACAAATAAACCGCTGAACTTCTGAAATTTGTAAGAGTTGCAGCTGTCTTCAGATGAACAGCCTTTTGTAAGTTTTTCATGGAAGGATATGGCCTTATTCAGTTGTTTAAAGCTGTAGGTAAGAACATAATGGCAGCGTATATAATATTAAAACCAGAATTAATCCTACCAGTTAATCCAAAGGATGCAAGAAACTGATTTCCTTGATTGTGTTTTCTAGATCCTGATCAGGATCCTGTTGATCCTGATTTGTCTTCTGTAGAACATCAGCAAAGGATCATACTCAAAACTACTTGATCAGTCACTGATTCAAACAAATATCCTGAAGGTGCCTCTGAAATAGAAATAGATATTAAGTGATACTTAAACATAATAAAAATCCTCTACTGCTTCTTCATATTGTCAGTTGGCACTCATCAGAAAAATGTTTACTGTGTAAACAGAAGCTTGTTTAGCAATATTTTATAGTTGAACCACTTCTGCTAGGAAGAGCAACAATAAATACTACTTGTGTTCTGAGGAAGCTCTTTAGTCACAAAATTGCTGTGTAAGTAGTAGTATTCTTCCAAACACTGAAAAGATTCCTAGTTCTGCAGAATAAGAGGAAGAAGGTGGGTGGTTTTTGTTCATTTATTTTGTGTTTTATGAGGGTTTTTTTGGTGTTTTTTGTTTGTTTGTTTTATTTTCTGAATGACTACAAAAATCTGATTTTGAATTTAGGCTTTGTATCTTAATCTTCGAAGAATGGTTTAGACTAGTAAATTTATCTCAGTCCCATTTTCTGATTTGTGTGCTAGCAATCAGAACTCTGGTGGCATTTGTTCTGGCAAGAGCCTTGTGAGCAGCACATACTGATGTAAAACTCAGCAGTATCACCGGTGTGCACTGCTTGGGGAATCAATTTTCTGTGTAATTTGGATGTGGGCAGCATGCTACTTCTGACAAGAAAATGAAATTTGCTGCATTTGTAGATAGGTTGTTAGATGTAGTTAATTAGTTTGGCAGGTCTTCTGGTTTCAACATTATTATTTTGGAAGTTCTGGATTTTTCCCAAATAAAGTTTAAGAGCGGTTGATCCCAACAAGCAGCAAGATGGACAAAAGTGCCAGGAGGCCTGCGTGGGGTACACAAGGAACTCCTGTCAAAACTAAAAAATAAAGAGGGAATATTCAGAAGGTAGAAACAGTGTCAGGCATTAAACAGCTAGTTTCTCCCTGTCTGTGGTACAGTTTCCACTGTGGAGCTTGTAGGTTGATACTTCAATTCTGAAAGGTCTGTGTCTGATCAGTTGTTAATTCACATTTGAGTGTTGTTATTGAAAATTATTTAAATTGACTGACATTTTCGCCTTCAAACTGTGTTCCTGTTAGCAGGTCAACGACTGTGTTAGATGTGTGCCCAGTGACTGTTCTTGCCTTCCAAACACACGTAATGGTAAGCTGGTATAAAGTCAGGAGGAAAGAGGTCAAGTGGGGGAAAAGAGCAACTGACTTAGACCATGAAGAAAAAAATTTGGACCATCTTGTCTTTAGCTACATCTAGTTCTCTTGTTAACATTTTTTTGCAAGGTAACAGATTTCATTAAGAAGCTGAAGAAAGAAAAGATTGGCATACCACACTTTTAAAAAGTATGGAAATATTAATGGATCAGTGAGAAATTCAGACCATTAGAATAAAGGCAGCCTGATGAATTCCATCTTTTCTCATTCTCAAAGTAGAGCATTAAAGTACAGCACAGTAACACTCCTGAGAAAAATATTTTCTCTGCTTGCTTTTGCTTATCTGTTTCAGACATAATTTTATCATAGGAGAAGCTCAAGATTAGCTACAAAAATCTGGACATTATGTGGAAAGAACGTGAGAATGGATTTCCTGGGTTTTTTTTGTTTTGAAAAATTGAAAACTTTTTAATAAACACTGAATTCCTTTAGAACTATGACAAACTTCAGCAATTTACATCTATTTTCCTGAATTATTGTGGCATTTAAAGCTGTTCACTTCCCTATTTGTTACACACACAAAAAAGACCTTTTTATAGATATACTGTCTGTCATGGGCTACAGACAACCATAGTAATTACACGTTTTAGACTTGTAAGAGTTTCCGTATATGACATACAACACCATCAGTTGTTATTGCCTGTGGGTGTTCAAAATTCAAAATTGTTCTGAAATAGTTCAGGGTTGTTTATATATTTGGTCTATGTTATATTTTATTTAGAAATGAGTTTTCATTTTCAAGTTATATACAGAAACCCCAAAAGATACCTGACATTCTTTTCTTTTCTTTTTTCATTTCACTCTTGTCTTAGTGCTTGTCTGCTCTCTTTCTTTAGTCAGTTTGAAGCATTAGAAAATTTAAAATCTTAACTCACAACTGGGTCACTTGCAGTGTTTCGAGAATATTTTTTTCTTTCATCTAAACTAAAAGTAAATAAATAATATCTGGCTATCAGATGGCATAGTTTTCATCAGTTCCCAGAGTACCTTAAATGGAAGTTGATAGTCATCCCATTTTGCAGATGAAAAACTGTAATCAAAGAAGAGAGACCTAGCAAAGCTATTTAGAAGGTCAGGTCCAAGAGTATAAATCAGTCTCCTGAGTTCCACTGTCCTGCCCATGTTGCTGTGTATATGAACCAGATTGTATAAATGTTGGAGGAGACATGTGCTTGTCTAACTGTTCCACTTGTTGTTGTTGTTGTTGTTGTACCATTCTTCCTCACTCATTTTTTCATTTTCCTGGTCAGCACACCAAAACCTTTGACTTTTGTTTATATTGTTTTGAGGTAATTTTGTGTTTCCATGTTCTTTAGGAGTGTATGAATTGTCTTTGATATGTGCTTATCTCTGGTCATATTTATAAGTGCTATGTGTTGTAAAATAATGAAGGTACAACCTAAGCAGAAAGGGAGATATAAAGTATGCTTAATTAAAAAACAAACAAACAATACAGTAATGATGAAATAAATGGCAGGTCTGTGATGATGTGAACAAAAAGTAAACTTCATTTGATAGATCATATGTTGGAAAATGTGTTCCAGCACATTGTATTTAAAATTCCTATTTTTAAAAGGCACTTTGTTTATCAGTTTCAGAGAAAGAGTCTTCAGGATTGTATATTGTGAGAAACAACGTTATGGCCTCTAACTGTTGTAGTGATCCAAACTGGAAGACCACCTGACATTGGGAATTTAGCAGTCTGTATTTAGTACTCGGAGCAGCCACGGGCCTGGGCTGGCTGCACATACAGCTTGACCTTCAGAGCTGTGCTGTGCACATCCCTCAGCCGCAGGATAAATTTAGCCAGTTAAGTCTGAAGAGGAGCCTATAGGCTTCCACTTGGTACTAGTGATTACACCAGTTCTGTATCCCTGCCTTCACCTAAAAGTTCTCACGTGAGCATACTTTTTGTTTGAGAGTAGAAACTAACAGAATTATTTTCCTCTAAGAACACAAATACCAAAATGGGGTAACCTTTGCCCAGCCAGGATCTGCATGCCATGCTGTACCCTGGCTGGGGGCCCATTCAATGCCATGCAGATTGAGATTCCCAGTGCCTGAAAGGATGTAAAATAATCTACAGTACCCTCTCTTTCTTCATGGCGTTAGCTCCAATAAATGGCATTCTAATTGATACTTTACAGAGTCTGAGTGCCTTTCTTGCAGGGATCCTAACAAGCCAGCACCTCCTGGAGTAAAAGAGACGTGTGGCCTATACACAGTCAAGTTCTGAGCAATTATGCTGTGCTTGATTTACTTAATCACCTTTCTAATTTAACATTAATGTGTAGTTTACTGATGTTCCTGATACCATTGTCAACGTAACACAGGAACCTTCTTGGCTAGCCTTAGTCGTTTTGGGCACCTAGTCAAACATAGACTTTGTGTCCAGTTAGTGAAGAATTCTAAGTACATCCAGAAGGTGAGACAACTTACTATTGTAAGAGTCAGGGATCAGTTACTTAGACTTCAGTATTTAGGCACTCATTAGGATACTATGTGGGGATTTTGTGTTGGTTACATATGGGAGCTTATTATACTCAGCTAAATTCCTAAAATGATCATAATTAAACATTTAAACAATTAGTAAACTAAAACTGCATATATGAATAATAACTAAAGAATGCAGTAATAGAAATACTGATTTGTTCTCATTTAGGAGAAAACAGCAGAAAAAATAGAACAGGTTCTGGCTTTGTTCTGCGTATTTCTCACTGAGGTTTGCTGGATTGTGGGTAGACTGTCTTCTTTGTGTCAAACAGTTGCACTGAGGGAAGTTGAATCCAACTTTTTAAAATTATCACTTTGCTCCAAAAAATCCATTTTCTCATTTCTTTGATAGCACGTTGCTGTGAGGTTTGAGCTGAAAAACTGTAACTTTGGAAACTCGATTATTGTTTCTAGCTGTGTTCTTGAAAGATTGTTTTGTAACGTATCCGCATAGTTGAAGTTTTCAGAGTATCTTCTGAATTATCAACTTCTGTACAGATTAACTGATTCAAACAAAAGAATACCTGTCATTTAAAATTTGGACTATATGGCAAGGCAATTTTAGTTGGAACAATTGGTTATCTCTTAAAAATAAGCCATCTTCATAATTAAAGTTCATTTCTGTACTTTTGTTAAGGACACAGAAATAATAAAAATACCCAAATCCCACTAGACTGCATTATTCAAATGGTCTTTTTCTGAAGTAGAGAGTAGAGCTATGGGAAGACTTGCTTTGTTAAGATTTCCATCCCACTTTTTCAGAACAAAGAAGGGGAGATGGGATTTTTCTGTGCCTGCAATTATCCGATTTAAATCTTCAAATTGTTAATATCAGCAATTGCCATGGGGTACTGAACTGTAACAATTGGCAAAGCACTTATGAAGGCTAAAGTTCTGAAATGTGGCCTTAATTATGTGCCCAATTTTAGGCACCTTTATGTAGTCTAAATTTTGAAGCTGGCGAGCACTTGCAACTCTGTCCATGTCTGTCTGTTAAACAGCCAAGTAACCTTGAAATGGATGGCCAAGTTTGTTTGTTCAAACATCAGATGGCACATCTTAATATTTTCTTCCCATAGCCTGGTTTCTGGTGATGTTGAGCACCTGTCTTTGCTGCTGATTGCTTTAAGAATTGAGGCCATTCAGGGAAGCTCTCAGTACCTTCTTGATTAGGCTTCCCTGTTGGTAAAAAACCCAGTATTTTGATTGTTAAGAAGTTTAAAAATCTTTTGTGACAACCATGAGAATGGAATTCTAATAAGTGTGCTACATTGTGGAGAAATACATATAAATTACTGGTACTGTGCGAACGCTTAATCAGTTCTTACAATGTCATCAGTTCATGAGGAAATTGGACGTAAAAGTCTTTAAAATGCAGCAGAACAGGCAAGCATGTGAAACCGTCTATAGATTTCCAGGATTACTGGCCTCAGTTTATCAGGGAGGGTAAATCATGAAGAATAAACTGAAGCTGGATGTCCCCAAAACTATAGTAATTTTGAGAGACAGATTCTGTGCTTCTGGTGCTGGGTTGTCAGAGGCAATATGATTGTACTGAGGTGAAGAACACTGCCTGTGATATCCGTGACAGTTTACAGAGCCTGAAGCTCTGCCTTCAAGCTGATGTGCAACGTGAGGGATTTACTGTATTTGTAAATTTTCTGCCTTTGTTTCTTGATTAAAAACCTTATTTTACCAGTACTTAATCAGTCACACATTTTTAGCATTCTGTGACTGCTGCTGAGAATTTCTAAATGTTCTTAAAGTCCTAATTTAGACAGTGGATGTCCTAAGATACATTGGTCTGTGCTGAGGAATGGGGGAAATCATTGCAGGAGTACTGGGAAGTGCGTCAACAGTCTTCATATGTTTAGGTAACTCATCAAAAGATGCTAGAGGACTGCATATGAATCTTCTTCAGCTTCAGTATACATCCAGCTGTACATTCTTCAGCTTTACAGCTTTTCAGTCACGGAGGTCATAAAAAATCAGTTCAATAATTATTTCTGCAAGTTGATTTTAATTCCTCTGCCAACACACTATCGTTTTTGAAGGAAACCTATTTGACTTCCACTGCAAAATTTAAGATGAATAGAAATAGCGAATACTTGTCTATTCTGTGTGACATATGTTTGCTGAAGCCAGTTTATAAAAGGGAAGAACAGAATTCTTCTGTTTTAGTGTATGAATTAAAGGAAATAATTCACTTATTTGCCACTAAGATGACAACAGTATAGACAAAAGTAGAAAAAAAGCTGAATAGTATGTCAGAGAGCAGCTAAGCAGTGATACTTTTCAATTATTCATATGGCTTATGTAAAAATGGAACCTGAAAAATAGAAAAGGAAAGGCTATTATTTATTTATCCTACTGAAGAATAGCACATGTAAGTGGAAAAGCAGGTGGAGTCTGAATTTTAGTCATATAATCTTTTATTTGTTGGGAGGTTTTTTTGTTTGAAAGTTTAAATAATATTAAACTAATAAATCCATTTTATTGGATATACTTAACATTCTGATAAGAAATATTCTTGGTTAAAAATTCTGATGCAGATACACAGTCTTGTAAATACCTCAGTTACACTAGAAAAGGGCTTGAAGAGCCGTTGTCTTTTCAGTTTTCTTTCTAGACTAGTATAAGAACAGGAAATGCCACTGATGTGATCCATGAATATATATATTTTTCCATATCATTATATACAGTGTGTATATATATGTGTATATAGTATTTCTCTATATCACTAGAATACTGGGATTGTCATGTATGAGTGCTTAATGTGGTTAAAGAATCCTGACACAGATTTCTAATGCACTTAGAAAACACTGATCAATGTTCCGTACATATTTTGATCTTTTTTGTTACTTTATTTTTTGTTAACAAACTTAGCTTTTCTGATTGCTTCATCAGAAAGATATCTTTGATATTTCCTTCTACCCCCCACTTACACCTCACTTCCAGCTTATTCTGTGCAGAGACTATTATCTTTCATGATTGCTTTTCCGTTCATAATATTTACTTCAAAATGATATATTAAATTTATAATTCACGTGAATATTTTGTATTTTCCCTGCCCCTTTTTTTCTTGTTGCTAGAGGTTTTTGTCAGCAAAAATGCAATTGATAGAGAAGATAAATTCATGTACTGTTACTAATGTACCGAATGTTACACTGTTTTGTCAACAGAGCTCTATTGTTGAAAGCTATTTCTCTCACTGTGTCGATATATATGCCATGCTGTGTTGATATTAATGGATCTGCCAGGAAAGGCATTTAATTAATCAATTCCCAGAATAAACTCTGTCAACTTTAATTTCCTAGCTAACAGTAATGCTTGGGCCAACATGGTGGGTCAGTCAACAAATGTTGTCATAAGTTAGATTCATGTTGAAAAAGCCTTGGTTCAGGACCTAGAAATGGTGCTTAGGTCAGCAGTTTGTTTCCTTCTGTCTGTGGCCGTGTTTCAGCTGTCTGACAGCTCTGGCAATTGTACAAGGAAAGGAAAGAGTAGTCTGCAGTGTTCCAACAGGTCATAGCATCAACAGCATTTGCCAAGTTCCGGAGGAAAACTAGGAATACGTTCAGTCACCTGTTGATCAGTAAATTTCACATTTTTACTGTAGCTAATGGTATTCTGAAACTGCAGCATTATGCATAAACACAGCTAAAATTCACGAGTCGGAAATTATCACAAACTTTTTGACAACACTTGCATGCAATTTCTAGGATTTTGTAGCATGTGTAGCTGTCTATTGTCATGTTTTTTAGTTCAACAGATCTTGTAATATGTGAAATGAAATAAGTGGCAGGTTCTCTGACAATTGCAGCAGTGGACATACTCGTGGAACCTGGAGTCATGCCTGTTTTTCTACTAAAATCTGATATAAAGTATTTTTCCCACAAAATGAAGTAATAAATGAAATAATTTCTCTGTCTCTTAGCTTTTATTCCTTCCAACTAATATATTATTTATTGACAAAAAGACTGGATTAAATGCATTTTATCATCACAGTTACAAATGGGCATTACTAAATTGTAAGGTTTTTTAGGAAGTTAAATTAAATGCATCACCACAGTTTGTTTAGATGGAATGTAATAAGAACTTTAATAAAACTGTTTGTTAATAGGGTAAAGTAAGGGATTTCCTAAGAAAATATGAGAAATACGATCTTGTAGAAAAGTGCAGGTCAGAGTATTGCACAAACCTTGAAAATGGTTTATGGTGAAAAGTTGCACCCATAATTCTACTTCCATTTGTTACAGTACTGTGCTAGATGTGATGATTTAATTTAACAAAAGGAGTACCCTACACTCAATTGACACAAATGGTTGTAGTTCCCTTGAAGCTGGTGGAGCCAAGCCAGCTTATACTAGATAAAGATTTGCCTAATTGAGTTAACTAAGATACAAAGCTTTGTATTCCTACAATAGCGCATTCTTTTTTTTTTTTTTTTTTGAAAGGTGAAGAGCGATTTAGTAGACAGAAGAAAATCCAATGCAATGTGCATGCCTCTGTGTGCTGTTAATATTTTGTTATATAGCTTAGTTTTATCCACCTCTAATATTCTGAATTTAACTGGTCTAATTACAAAGACCTAAAAAATATTACACTAAAAACTGGGCACAACAAATACATTGAAAGACCCTGTAATAAAATATATAATATAATCATATAATCCATTGTGGGGTTTAATATTGAATTTGTATTTGCCTGCTGTGTTTTGGCAAGGAGAGCACACTTTAAAATGGAATAAAAATTTCTGGCAGAAGTGGCTGTGCCACTGTAATGCTTCTCTTCAAATGCTTAGTGAGGAATATGTATATCTAAGATATACATTCTCAGAATTATAAAAGGTGGCTACCCCAATGTATTAGATAATGATCCAATTCATGTATTAAAATAACAGGACTATTGTAGAGTTGAACTTAGGTGGGTCATCGTGGGGCTCCTACCTCCCCCCGCTCAATTACTTCTTTTAATCTTTATAGTGCAGTTCTTCTCTTGCACTGTGTATGGTCCTTCAGGGACTTCATTGTTCTGCTTTCAGAAACCAGAATAAATGTGTTATAAGAGATCTTCAGCTAGAAATACTGTAACAGGAGCTGTTAACGTAGTATGAAACCAAGATGAAGATAAGGTGATATAAAAACAGCCCTAATCTTACCTTCTGTAGCTGTCCTCCTGTTCAAGTTGTCACTAGTTGTGCGTAACATTTGATCAGCAGAATACATACTGAGTGTTCTGTAGGAGGAACAACGTATTTATTCCAACATTGAACAGAACATTTGCTAGCTGCTGGATGTAAGATTTCCAGAAATTACAACCAGCAAATATCACAAGAAGACTATCTCTTTGGAAGGTATAAATATCAGGTATTAAATCACCACCTTATACTACTTATCCATGAATAATAGTATTGAAAAACAATAACTCCTGTGTAGTATCACATGAGTCATAATATGGAAGTCAAGATAAAAATTTAAACAGCATGCTTAATTTCATCTAATTACTTCATGTGTTAAACAAAGAGATCTGTGAACTTTAGTGTCTTTGAGATCAGACCCTGCAATCCAACACAGCATATTTCCAATAATATGGTAACTTCTTTTATGTTAGGTGGAGGGTTCTGAGCAGTCTTGAAACTCTACTTGAAGAGAGATTCTTTCCCATTACTGGCAGAATATAAAATGTGCTTAACATTCTCTTCTATCATTTATTTTTTGTTCAAAGGCTTCCTGGAAGCCTATAGTTAATTGGAGAAGGAGATACTGACTTACCCAGAGTGGTTCTCCTATAAATTAAGACCAGATTTAAGGTGCCAGTAGACTTTGCGATAGATAAAATATAATGCCATGCAGATAAAATGGTCTAAATAATGCTTCTTTAGTATTGTAACTTCTCTTAGCATCCATAGATACAGCAGTTCTGTTGAGACCTACTTTAATAATGGGAAAATTTAGTTTTAATGTCCGCTCTTTTCTGTTTTGTATTCGGTTGTGCACCTTTAAATAGGAAAAAAAATGCAATATTTCAAAGACGCATGACAAATAATATAATTTAACTTCTCTGTTGTGGTGACGTGGGATATGATTTTGTAAAAGTCATTACTGATAGTTACTAGTTTATGTTCTATGGTAAAAAGTCTGAGAAAACGGAGAGTGGGGAAAACAATTTTGCCATTCGTTTGCTTAACGAATGTAAACAAAAAGTAAAATGCTTAACGAAAAATAAAATATATGTCTTCAAATAGCTGCATGGGTAATACACATTTTGAATCATTCTAGATATAGGTGATCTGCTACCTGGAGGCTGAGTTTGGAATCTAACTGGCATATCTTCCTCAGGGAAGATTTAAAGAAAAACACCAACACACACACCAACACACACACACACCAACACACACACACACACACGAAAACACTCACGCACTAAAAAAATCCCCATGTCACACAGTACATTTTTCTCTTTACAAATGTGTACATTTACTAGTGACTTCCTAGAATTGAAATTGTAAAATGTAAACAATTATCTTTTAAATATATGTAGTGCTATGATAATTTGTAGTTGTTCCTAAATCTGTATCTCTGAACAGGGTATTTGTAAATAATTGGGTGTTACCTCTAAAGGTAATCTGATTAACTAAATACCAAGCATGGAGAATTAAGAATTTGTGAAATTTAAAAAAATATTTTATGTTAAAGAGGTATAAAGGTTAATTACTTGATCTACATATGCATTCCTCTTATGATGAAGAGTGGTATCCATGGATATGCTGATGGGATTGAGTTCTTAGGAACAAAATGTTGTTTTACATTTATGTTTCTAATGAAGTTCAAATTTTCATTTTACAAGCATCCATGAAACTATAGTAGTTAAGTTTGAAGCAGTAGAAGATTTGGCATTTTGGAGCACTGGTAGAAACATGATACATTTTCCCAGAAACCGTGCCGTCTAGTCTCCCTTGGGCAAGTGATTGGCTTGCTGAGTATTGTCTAGTAGTTCCTTCACGCTTTGGGAGAACAGAGGAGACTTCATGTGCAATGGAAGTGGTTGCGGGAAAAAGGTACTTAAGGATATTGTCTATATTAGTGGATGTGAGAGTTGAAGACAATTAGATGGCATTTATGTGTTTAAGCTCTGTGGATGTACTACTATAACTGGATGGTCTTTCAGTCAGAAAGAAAACTTTTCTTCATTTGTATGTGGCAAGAAGATTGGTGCCTTAACTTTCAGATACCCCCAAATATTAGACTACCACACCATGTTCTGTACTCTTAATGTTTTCATAACATATTTAACACCTGTTGTAAAGAAATTAAATCTCGGGCGTGTGGAAAAAAAAAAATGCAACAGTAACCTAGAGTCAGAAGGAAAATTACATCAGAAATCTGTGGCATGGTGAATGTCAACCACAACAGAAACCTTTCTGAATCTTATGTTAACTTGGATATGAGGTTGTAGTCTGTAGGAATGTTGTTAGAGAATTACAATTTCATTTTTATTTTTCTCTCATGAAGTACTAGAATACTGTGGAGTAAAGCATGTCATTATCGTATTATATTGGTTTTGTGAAAAGATTTAATAAGACTGTAGAAAGAAGTCAGAATTGGATGTCCATATCCAGATATGGATAACCATATCATGAGCCAACTAAATTGGTTGATTAGAAAGTTAGAATGAATTGGTTTGTGAGTCTATATCTGCTGAGATAATACTTTGGCCATTGCGTATTGTAGTGAATATCCAGATAACTACTCAAACCCCACAATTTTTAATATATATATCAGCTCTGCAAACTACTTGTTTAGTGCTATGTCAAGACTACAGTTTTAATGATGCCTCATGCTGCTACTAAACTGCAGTTAAAACCAGTATTTAAAGGAACATATGAAGTACTATTGAAAATCAACATCACATGGATACCAGTTCTAAAACCTGTCGGCTCACCCTCTGCAGGACCAGCTTTTGCCTTTTGCTCAGAGTGGTAAATTAGAATGATTATAAACCTTTAATCTTCTTTCATTACTAAGAAAATAAAATATAAAGCCAGGACAATTAAAAGTTTCTGAAAGCCATGATTATGCAAATCCTATTATATATAATATTAAAATATACCCAAATACTGCCAGAAATAGGAAGAGAAAGGATTCTAGGGGGAAGCCAAAAAATATTTTCTTAGCCAGATGGAGGTGGTGATGTTACTGGGTTTAGATAGGAACCCTAGGTGGGAACAGCTGTGCTGAGTGGCTGCAGCTGGGACAGGAAGGAGTGGAGGGGGGCAGGTCTCAGGGGAGGATGTTGGCTAAAGTTTTATAATAAGAACTAACTCAACACTGTGAAGAGGGAGGTAGGACTGTATGCATATGCAAGCATATAAAAGGGCACATAGTGACAGAAGTAATAGGAAAAAAAAAAAAGGTAAAATGCAGAAAAATACATTGAATTATGGAAAATTATTTTAAAAAAAGCAAAAAATAAGACAAAAAATAAGAGAATTGTATAACTACTACAAATTCAAATATACCTGAATTAAAGAGGAAACCATAAAATAATAAATATTTAATTGGAATTATTAGTGAATTGTATTTTAAGGGATTAAAATTAGGGCTCTAAATGACACTGAAGATGTATTTTTTCTATGCTAGGTCGATCCAAAACTCAATTCCTGTTCCACGGAGTACCATGTATTAAGATTCTGTTTATGTAAGTACACTGTTTACATCTCTTTATATGACTTTTATGGTCTCTATTCTCTATATCATCTTCATCACTGAATTTTATTCTGGAAGACAGATACTTAAGTGTGTAAGATAGAAATTAAAAATGCAATTCTATTGCTGAATGCTTAGGGTTTTGGTTTTTTTTTTTTTTACAATTGCATCGGTGGTGTATATGGAGAAGAATAGGAGCAATAATAACATAGAAATCTGCATCTTGTACTCTAAGAAAGTGAGGAACCTGAATTCTGAAATACATAGTTTGCAAAGATTCTTGGACTATGGTTCAGGCAAGTAGTCAAATTATTGGAAGGAAAGATATTCGTATCAAAGAATGAGTTCAGAAATGAGGAACTAGTAAGAAGCAATTGAGAGAAAAGCAAAACTTTAAAAAATATTCTCTATTTGTACTGTGAGGCATGGTAAAGTTCCTAAAATTTAGTTTATGTTTGTGTTTTCTTTCTACACGGTGACTCGTTTAGCATAATTCCTGAGTGCACAAACCAGAGGAGAGCCACCGGGCTCTTACCTGCCAAGTAAGTTGGCAGATTAGACAGGCCCATTTTGAGAGAGGAGGATTTATTGGGGGCTGTGATTGTGCAGGATAAATTGGTTGATATGACAACATATGTGATTGTCCTTTCCCTTCTTATGAAAAATAATCCTTTGTTCATTGTTCTGTACCTACTTCACTGACAGGACCAGTGTTCGTGTTCTTTTGAATCTGGTTAGTAGATCCAGCATGCCATAGAAATTCATGCTAGTCTATCCCTTCCTTAGGTATAGGTATCATTTTATTGTATTTTTTAGAGGCTGTGTAAGATTGGCTTTCACAATTGTTCTCTAAATTTTCTGGTTATTGGTAGGACTTCTGTGCTATTGGAATGAATACTTGAGTATTCTTATATCAGAGTTAATAGTTATATATTCTCATATACGTATCTCTGCCATGGTGATAAAATGAATATATTTTGAAGCACATTATATCTGCAAATTTGAGTACTTTGATGACAATGTTCCTTTTATTACAAGGTATCCCATTTTAATCTGCATAAAATTAAATGCTTGCATGTACCATATAATTAAATTTAGGCACAGCAGGGAATTTGATCTGTGTATTTATTAAACTTTCGACTGCAACTCTGTTTAATTGCTTTGGAAGTTTTACCAGACTAAAATGCATCCAGGATACATTGACCGGTGAAAGAAATGTAAAAATGTTGACACACGGAAACTGTGTAATTTAAAACCCGTACAATCTATATGCATCACAGCAACCTACAGGGTGTGAGGGGGAACCCAAACCTGGCTCCATCTCTAATGCTGTTCATATACTATTTTTCATTATGTTTAAGTGGAGATACATGAACTTTGTGTGTGCAGTTGTACATAATGGGAGTGAAAAGCTGGGTGTGTTTTAATATAAAAACTTTAGATCACAGTGTGACTTAAGAAATGTTTGTGCCTAACGGACATGTAGAGAGTAGCTTTGTCAAACACTCTCCCTAAGCACACAGGGATTTCTTGATGCTTGCTAATTAAGTGTTGAGTGTAAAATGTATTCAAAAATGTGTCCTCCTAAATGCTTAATAAAGGTCAAGTTGGGAAAACCTTCTAAAATAGCTTTTTTTTTTGGTAATTCGTTTAGAAGGCATGGTGGCAGTTAACTCATAAACATAGTGTGAATATTAAACTGAACAGGCTTGTGTTAACGTTTGGTAAACAGAATGGGAGGGAGAAGAAAGAATGAAAAAAAGCATATAGAAGCAACAAATAGCTCTTAAGTGATTTTTATATCTCAAAATCAGGAACAGAATTCCCAGGGAAGTAAAACCACTAATGAGGATGAAGTCAGACATATGTTCAGTAGTTTGAATATCAGTATGATATTCATCATCATTCATACATCAGTATGATGACCACTGTGTGCTTCATCACTGCCCTTGAGCATATTTTCAAGCCTATGCAGAATGCATGACTGTAACCATCTGGACTTTGTCCAGCTGTGGTCCACACGTACCCCCTTTTTCAAACTGTTTGTGTCCTCCTGTGACTGTTTAAAGTCTGAAATTGTATGAATATACGGATAAATGTAAATCAGTATGATGATATGTTCTGACTGTTGGACAACCCAAGTGTATGACAGATTGAACATGGATTTTTTTTCTTTTATCAAGTAGGTCTTATTGTTTACATGCTTGCCATATGCAATTACAGTGTAATTCAAACACCAGTTCCTCTGTGTGCAAACACCAATTCCTGTGTGCACAGTAGATCCTTAAGGGACAGATAGATTATAGTGAGGTAGTAGTTCTGTCTACAAGGAACACTAGAGTGTATGTTTCTTTCAGAGTTAAGTGTCATAGATTGTAGTATATCAAAAGATTACATAGCTGTGGCTTCACAGATCTTTTCTGGTTTAAGTAAATAGAAGAGAGTTATAGCCCAGTAGTAATTTCTAATTCTTTCTCCCTCTGTTCATGTGTTTGTATACATGTGTGCACACACTGTACAATAAAGAATATCTGCAAATATCAGAGAACTAAAGCTCACATGGCAAGTATTCCAGGAGCTGACAAATCTGAAGTACTCTTCTCTTTCAAAACTGTGTATTTCGTACTTGGATATAAATGATGATGCTTTGTAATCATGCTAGTTCTGATCTACAGAGCAGTGAAACTTTAAATCTTAAACTGTGTGGAGAATGTGCTTCAACAAACACTCGTTTCATCTTCTCTTGATGATGTCTGTTCTTGATATGCGTGGCAGTGGTTGCACCAGTACCTTCTTTCGTACCTTCAGATAATACAATGTGAAACACTCAAGGTTAGGTATATAGGATGTCAACATTTATGGATGATGGAAATAAGTATAGTAGATACGTTAAAAAGGAAAAAGCATTTTAACTATCAGAAAATGAGAAAGCCTTCTTGATACTGTGACACTGGGTGAGAGACTACCTGTTCCCTAAAGATATTACTCAGAAGAAAAAGGTCTGCCTGGTGATCAACATAAAAGAAATTTTGCTTGTACGTTTCTATATACCTCAGCTTATGTTGAGGAAGCACTCTAATGGATTACAAAATTGATTCAAAAAAAGATTAGGGTTTTTCCTTATTTTATAGTAGTAGTGACATAGCTGCCGTCAAATCTTAGTATTTCCTAAGCTGTCAGAAGTAGAAGAACCATCATTTTATTTTTCTGCCCAAGATTTGGACAAGTTAATGCTAGAGAAGTCTGATTCAATTTTTTTTTTAATATAAAACTGGGAATTTGATAATGATATTGTTGACAAGAATAAATTTAATTCAATATAAATATTAAGAAACTGAAGCCTAAAACTATGCACTATTATTAAACAAGATTTGTGAATTTGTTACATTCTATATATCATACAGTGCCCTGGAAGTCTTTCTTCATCTTCTTTTTACTTTCTTTGGTGATATTTTCTAAACAGATATGAGTGAACTGGTACTTTTTTCTAAAGTTATTCTTCCACTGTGTTGTTTTGTTTTCAGTGAAGTATCTCATAGTCTGCTTAGCATTTTTCTTATACAGTTCTAGAACTAGTTTTCAAATGTGCAGTCAGGATGGCTTTCACCTTGGTGATAGCAGGTTTTTCCAATCAAAGTTTGATAAACCTCACTGTAGTCCTGTATCATTCTGTGCTAATAATAGTGTCTTCAAGGACGGCAGCTTTGCAGCCTTTCTGAGTATGCAGTGAAGCAAAAAGCAGTAATCACATGTAGCCAGTTTCCGTAGGTGTATATAAATAAATTGTGTTTGCTAATGCTCAGAGACATTTGAGAGTGTGTACACGTTTGTGCATGTGCTCAGTAACCTTCACAAGGGGTTTTGCTGGCTATCCCCGAGCTTACAGAGGTGGGCAGAAGTCAGGTGAGGGTTAGTGCAAATGGATGTGCAGGAGAAAATTACAAGGTCCTTCACAAGTTAATGGTCATCCTTCTTATCTTCCAACATACAAACAATTGTATATTCTCATTCTGGTGATATTGCCTTGGTAGAGAATCTCCTGTATTATAATTGCTTTACAATATTGTTACCTCTGTGTTATAAGTCCATGTGCATGCACATACATGGATGCAGATGTACACATGACTACTACAAATTTTCTGTTTATACTGTCACTGTTAAAAAGCATTTAAGACATCACTGCATATGATAAAGTGTAATGCAATGGTTCCCATGTAAAAATAAATAAAAATGTTCTCGTAAGAACAGTGAGATTGACTTTTTAGTATGTTTATATCTGTTCTTACTGTTCTTTTTCAATTTAGCTGCATTTTCATTCAATTTTATTTTTATAATCCTTCTATGTTGGAAACCTTTTAGCTCTTCGTGATCCTGAGGGTAATACTTGCTAAGTGCTTTGGGATGCCTTAGTAGATGCTAAGTCTTTAGAACATGGAAGTGAAAGTTATTATTATTGTTGTCATGTTCCTGATGTGCTGCTTATTTGTCCCTATTCTAATGCCACACACACAACTCTACTGTTATGTCAGTCCTTCTATTGTAAACCCTATTTATAGACTTAAAGCTTGCTAATGAATATGTATTTGAGTGTCATATCTCACCATGAGAACAAACTATAGAAAACTGAGGAGAAAAAAAAAAAGTTGTTGTTGAGACAGAAGTTTAAATGGGCAAAAGCATATCTGTAGTTGTAACAACTGTCTATTGTATGATCTAAACAATACACAATAGTGATAACTATGAAGACATACCAATAAAACATTTGTTCCATTCTCTCATATTTTGTATATACTATAAGCAATACAACAGAAAATAACTATTTGTAGAGCATTTTTTTGTCCTACAGCAATAATAAAATTTATAATATTTTATAATTCAATGTATCTATTTACATAACTCTAAGTAGTTATCTCTTGGGTTGCTACTGAAGAGTTAAAAGGATAGGAAGGGGCTGTATGTATCACTGTAAACTAAGATTGAAGGTAATTTTTTTTTTTTTTTTTTTTTTGGTAAGAATATGATAAGAATATAGTTCACCCCTAACATAGTTCAAAATAGTGACATTTTGGCAGACAGATTTTTTTCATGGCTTGTGTTTTTTGAAAGCTATTGTTTTTCATGTGTCATCTCCACCAATTTGAAAAATCTTAAATAGTCTCAATATAGAACAGCCTATGTATGGTCTGGGGAAGCTTTCTTAGAAAAAACATATGACTTAATTTGCACGGTAATTTTATTTTAATTAATAAATTGATATGGTTCAAGTCTGCAAACATTTTAAAATTGTAACTACCATATACTCCCATACCTTTCAGGTTCCTGAATTTGAAATGTAGGCAATGAAAATATTCTAACTTTGTGATCCGAACTTGAAATTATTCAATTTATGTGGCCTAACTTCTGAACGATGTAATTTTAAAGCAATGCAGATAAGCTCAATAATGAAGAGGTCAGCTTATTCAGTGTCTGTAGCTTTAAATCTCCTAGAATATTTTTTTCAAACAGCCTCTCTTGAAAGTATCAACAAGATCACATCCCAAACCAGCATGTAGTGTACTGTACGTTACTGTGAAGTGGTTATGAAATGTCATTTATCTTAAGGTATAGCTAGCTGGTATATCCAGAACGTGTACTACTTGTTTATTTGGCAGTTTATGGTTATTGTTATGCTACTTTTTAATTCTAATAATATGATGATAATACAAGTGTGTGTGTGAAGGACAAGTAAGGTAACAAGCACTTGCCTAGGTGAGCTAAGGTTAACTTTACACACTCTTCACATCAGTTCTGTTTAGAAGTCCGAAGCTGTAGTATTTTTAGTTCAGAATTAAAATGAGGTGCCATTGCCTTACATGTATTTCAGATAATGAAACTGTTGAGTTTTAAGTAACTTATGTCAATAAATATTAATATTTTTATTAAATACATTTTTACTTTATATTTGACTACAAATTCCACTTGTAAAAACACTATACTGTAGCACTGTGAAAGAGAAACATATTAGGATATCTCATTCCTCAGCGAAAAAGATTCATATTCTATTGTAAGGTTATCTGATTTTGACTGTATAATAGTTCTGTCTTTATAGCATTGCAATTTAGGCAATACAGTGTGAAATATCTCTCAGTCGTTTTTCTCTCTTAATGGCCACACAGCTGATAACCTTAAAAGTTTCTTTGGTATGTCTTTTGCCCAATGGCATGCTCAGCTGTAGCTGCTGTCATTCCTGAACAGACATTTGAATATAACTCCATTCAAAAAAAAAATCTATAGGGACAAGAAAACCTCCAAAGGACTGTATATCATCAATTCCAATGTTTCCTATCTTGATAGCTTTAAAAAAAAAAAAAGAAAAAAAAAGGTTTTTAGAATAAACCAAACTTGTTTGAGCTATCGTTTGAGTTCTAGGTAGATAAACGTTCTTGTTGCTTGCACTCTTTCCAGCTGGTCCACAACTTAGAGTACACAGATCTGAGAAAAATGAGATAGGAAACAACCCAAGAAGTCATAGAACTCTCCAAGAAGAGGGAATGATTTTCAGTCTGAGCAGTTTGTCTGCTATACTTTTGGAGCACCCTAATATCTCACGGGGAGAACATGGGCATGTTCAAGTGATGATAATTTGAGAATGAAATGTTCTGTGCTTGCCTGCCACCCAATGCCATATAACAATGTTAGTGATGGAGAAAAGGATTAGGAAAAAATACTGTGGAAGGATGCTATTAATGGTCTAGAACCTCTTCTGTATTGAAGGCTGTAAGTCATTTCTTGCAGCTGAGAAAGAACACCATGCATGTCCTTGGGAAAGAGAAAGTTTGAGGGCACAGATTTGAACCTATGCCCCGAATCTTTTCCTAAATCAGGATCTAATTTATAAACTGCCTTCCTGTTATGTTTTTATTTCGGATAATACAGATCAACTCAGTTTATATGTAGTTCTGGTGTCAGGTTGTTTTCTGTATGTGACCTACTTAGCCTGTCTTAGAAGAATACTTACAGACTGAATGTTAAGGAAACAAGTAAACTCAGTGGTGTGAAATAATTTTGAAAATTGTAATGTTATTTAATTTTCAAAGTTTCTGCGATGTTTTAATTTAATTCTTAAAACATATTTCACAGTTGTCATATGAAAATTATGATTGCATAATTAAGTGTGCATATTTTAATACAGTTCTGTTATGCTATAGGATATGGTCTGCTCCTTTGCTTAGGTTCTGGGGATTCCTTTTTCAGATAAATCATAGATAATTTTATCCAATATGTGAATAAATTATTGTATTTGATAAGTATTGGCTAATGACACTCTCATTCCCTGCACTAGCGTTATATACTAAAGGATACATAAATATATAACCATTAAATAGGTATTCAGACTATTTTTTCACTTGAAGTAATGAGTTGTAGATTGCATCACATCCGCAAGTCTGTTTGGCATTTTCTTTGGAGATGTAATTCTATACAATAAAGATCTTTGGCATCTATTTTTTTTGCAATATTATTGTTATGTTAATTTGTGGCTCAGATAATTTATATGAATATGCATAATTTCCTCATATAAAAAGTAGGAAAAAATTATGAGAGGTTATATTGCTTAATAGTACACTTGCATTAGCTCATGGTTTCATTAGGTAGATTGTATGGAGACATTATGTACTTCTATGTGAACATTGTCAAGGTTTAGCATGGAGAGTTTTATGGTATAGGACAGCAACATATCTATAATACTTTAGTCTCCTTTTCTAGACATCAGGAAGTTCTGTGTTTTCAAAACAGGCTGATAAGAATTTCCTCATGTGTTGCATTTGCAAATGCTTTCAGTTATGTTCTGTGATTATTTGGGGGGAAGGAGGCAGTACATTTTCCAAGATCAGTTTTAAATGAAAAAATGAGAGATTCTAACAGTTCAGGTGACCAATTTGGAAAAAAAAACCAAACCAAAACAGACAAACCCTGTCTAGTCAGCTAATAAATTCCTGCTTTTCTTTGTAGTCAAACTAGAGTCCTTTGTATTTGTGGTTATTCACTGCCTGAGACAAAAGACAGATTGTAAGCTTGGTTTGTTGGATGCTTTGATGCAGTTGCCCAGAGCAGCACCAGATTTTCAGTTGACCGAGAAGTGAGAGAAGTTTTAAATAGGAGAGGATGGTGAATAGAACAAGGTCTTCTGTTTCAATTTATTCTTGGAATGTAATGCCATTCAAGCACTAACGATTAATTTTTTTAAATGAATTATGATTTTTGAAAATGTCTTGAATATGGCACCTAAATTTTTGTGTTCACTTCAAAAAGTAGGCCACTTTAAGATGTCCAGAGCTCAACAACCTCACCACTCCAAAAGTTATGTGTAGTCCAAAAGATACTATTTTAGTTGAATATAGTATGTTCAGTTCTAGCTATGTGACATCTAATTTAGAATTATTTGCTTTAATACCATTTAAGTCTTCGCATTTTCAAAGCTGGTTATACAGCAACAGTGTATTAGCCATGCAATTTATCAATATTTATTCATTATCCAAATGGCAGACTACTTGTCATAATTAATTATTGAAGTAATAAATAATCTTATTAATAAAAACTGATGACAAGAACAGAATGATTTCCTTGATAAAGACTGATGACAGATTTTAGTATCTGACACGACACTTGGAACTGTGTGCAGATTGAATCTAAGGCCTCCTGCATGGATAATAAATTGTTATTTCAGAGAATAAAATGATTGATACATTTGCTTTGTGTGGAGAAAGCACCTGGGACAAGATTCTACTCCCTATGTTATTTGAACAGACTATGGTGAAATTTTCTTTCCTCGTGACAAATTTAACTTTCCAGGGAAGTGACAGCTCTTTGGCAGAGAGAGAGGAATTGATGCCTGCTTGGGGTCCTTGACTTACAGATTCTCCTAGAAGTCGTGTGCATTTGAAAATCTCTTGGCATTCTCGCTCACTTTGCATACTTGTTTGGCAGCACACAAAGGAGTGGCTGCAGCACAGCAAAAGGATGATGGGAAAGCATGGCCAGGTGACATGGCAGAGTCTATTCTGAGACAAATGAAGCCTGTCAGATATTTTGGAAAGACTGCTGCTGTTTTTATTGCTCTATGGCCGAGTTGGCCTCTGGTTCAAACTCATTGTATTTTCTTCATTGGTTTGATTTTACCTTCTGTGACAAAGCAGCCCCAGAGACTAAGCATCTTTCGACAACTTGGAAATGGCTGAGCTGGGGGGAAAAAAAGGCTTTCACACAGAATAGTGGTTACACACGCCCTCAAAACTATTGTATGTCTCAGGATATTATTTATTCATAACCAGTATTATTCTAAATTAAAATATAAATATTATATTTGAAAAACCATCTGAAGGGTCCGTAAGATGTCTGGCATTGTGTTTCCTTAGTATCAGGAGAATATTACATTTTGTTTCCTTTGGTGCAGCTTTCCCCGCATTTTTCCATATTTTAATTGAACTTAAACGAGTTTCATATATATATAAAACAGCTCTGACATATGCACCCAACTTAAATGTGGAACTCCTATATAATTTTTTGTTAATTACTTTCTTAACAGCTTATGTAAGGTAGTCTATAAAATCATTCTTAGAACCAACAAAGTCGTGATATGGAGATTTATAACAGTTCTGACAAATTCTCATCCTTCGGTTGCTGAGCACTATATTGACACTATTAGAAAGAAACAGTAATAGAATATGCTATTCTACTGAATGTCCTTTGCACTTATTTGCAATTTTTTTTATACTGTACTCTGCATTTTGCATAATTTCTGGATCATACACCTATAATATATAAACTGTGGTCGTACATTTATCGTAATTTTGGGTTTAGGCCAAATAGATGAGTAAAAGATCAAGAAAAGACTCCATGTACTAAGACAGGAAAAAGATATAATTATTGTCAGGTTTGACACACTCTTTTATGGCACAAACTTTACATCTGACCTGTTGATTTGCTGAATACTTGCATATAATCTGAGAATGTCAGTATTTTTCTTCTGACTCATTAATGATACATACCTTGAGTCAGATCCTATCACAATATACTGCACCCAGTCTTAAGTTGCAAGTCATCCTTCTGACGGAAGTTAGATGATGGTAGATTATGATACAAGAATAAACGCGGCAAAACTTTGCTGCTGTTTCTTTTTTTTTTTTTGTAACAAGTAGAAGGGAGTTGTGGATGACTGACTACCTTTAAAACTGCTTACTAATGTGGATATTCAATAATCTAATTGCATAGCACATTCTAACAGTAGGTAATTCTAATATTTGCAATTATATGACACATGCATCATGACAACAGTTCTGTAGGAACTTGATCGACTTCAAAGTGATCAAAGTTCAAATTCAAATTTAAGTCATCAAATTCAAAGGAGTTCTGTCAAAATAGTGTCTGTTTGGGTTTGGGGTTTTTTTTCTTTCTTTGCGGTTTGTTTTTTTGTTTGTTTGTGTTTGTTTTTGTTTTTGCAAAGCAATAGCTGTGAGATAAAAGGCAACTTAAGAGAAAGAGAACATTTTTTCATATATATATTATCGAGAGTGGGAATATGTAGTATTATTTAATTTTGAACTACGTACCTGTAACCACAGAGTTTAGAGTTGGCCACTGTTTCATTTGATTGGTATTAAAATAAAAGATCTTTAGGAACCTAATACAGTTAGCCTGTTCTTTGTGCTATGTATCTGTGCTTACCATGTAGCTGGATGCCTTAATAATATTCCTGAAGTACTATCATTTGACAATGCATACTACATTCACTTTTTAATAGATTTGTTGGCTGATTGTAGATTAAATTGTTATACTTATATAGGAACATCAGATAAAAGAGGTATCTATCAAATAATAATTCTTTGAAGATTAAACATTTCAAAACAGAGAAAGATTAACAATTAGAAATTGACTGTATATGATTAAGTTTTCATTGTTTGAACACTGACATTCTATAATGTTGAGAGTACAGTTGCCTCTTCCACAGATTTTTAACAGAAAGTGAGTTACCATATAGTACTTCCACTGTTCTTGCAATATTAACATTAGCAAGCTATGTGTATTGATCATAGTTGTACACGCTACTTAGAGCAGTGTTGACTACAAAGTATGTGTTACTTGTACTAGAAATATTATTTTGTTTCTTTTCTGAATGGAAGTGAATGCATCTGTAGTGTCAGTCTTCTTCTTTAGAAGTCCTACTCTGTAGTTGTTTGCACAGCCTACTACATAGCATCTCATTCACAATCTCCAATCTGCTGTCAGTCATGCAGTTCCCTTGTAAATGGGATGTGCAAAATTCAGAACAGTTCACTCCAGTTCTCAAAAAACTCCTATAGGGAGTGTGGATAAAGCCTGGTTCCTGGGACACAGCCCAGCGTTAAAGACAGCATAGGCATAGCCATTTGTACTGAGATTTACTGAACAGGGTGAAGAATGTCCTTGCATATTCATCTGAGATGGATCTCTGCTTATACTCTACAGAGCTCACAGATACATGTAAATATTTTGGTAGAGTTATTCCAACTTCTTGTACAATATTTACATAGCTTATATAAACCTTGGCGATTTCAGTGGCTTTAGCATGCTCTGGATTGAAATGTATGTTTCCTGTTAACACTCAGTGAGATTCCATCTTCTAAAAGCTAAATTGATAAGTGCTTTAAGATATCAGATATCTGAGACTTACAAATATTAGACCTTCCATTATATCCTGACCACTAGTAACCTTTTTGTCTACAGAAGCCATTCACATTCTTTAGACGTGTTGTTACCAGTGGTGAAATCCTTTATGTGCTTAATTTTTTGTTCGTGTTTGTTATACAGCCATCCTGGCCTCTGTATCTGACCAACTCCACACATAGTGGCAAATAGGATTCCCAAACTAGTGCCCTTCTATCTTGCCATCTGGACAGATCTAGTAGTTGCTCAGATTCAACCTACTGGACTGAACTTTGCAAGCATGGAGTGGAGATGATAAAACTAATGCCCTTCAAGTGCACATTTCCTTTGCACACCTTTTTCTATCACCTGGTTTTGGGGCAGGGATTCAAATTAGTTTTACTATCAGTGTTTCTCTTAAAAGCTAAGTGTAGTATCCACCTGATAAGACATATTTAGTGAGCCACTTCACAAGAAAACAGGGAATTCTGTTGTATTAGGTCTGGCTGAGGTCGAGTTAACTTTCTTCATAGCAGCCTTTGTGGTGGTGTGTTTTGGATTTGTGGCTAAAACAGGGTTGGTAACCAAGTAATGTGATGGGTGTTGCTGAGCAGTGCTTGCAGAGTGTCAAGGCTTTCCCATTTCCCACTCTGGCTTCCCCCAGTGAGAACGCTGGGATGGCCCAGAAGTTGGGAGGGGACAGAGCCAGGACAGCTGACCCAAACTGGCAAAGGGATGTTCCACATTGTGTAACATCATGCTGTGCAATAAAACTTGGGCAGAGGAAAAAAAAGGTGGTTGTTTGGGCTTCCTAGGTAGCTTTGCTCAAAGACTGGCTAGACTGTGAGAGGTAGCGAGTGATTGGTATAGATTGGTTCCTTCTCTGCTTTCCTTCAGCCGTTATATTAAACTGTCTCCATCTCAACAGAACTCTTGCTTTTGTTTTTCCTGTTCTTTCCCTGTCTTACCTGGGTATGTGGAGGTGACGAAAGAGGTCAGGGAGTGTGTGGATTTGTGTGGGTACTTGACTGCTGTCTGGGGTCAATTTCCTATCTCTATAACATGGTAATTACAGTGGTCTCCTGCCAAATGGATCTGAGGGTTTGGCTCCATTTGGGGTAATGCTTGCAATTGCTGTATCCATGGGGTTGGGGGGGTGTGTGGTTTAAAACCATATGAAACAGTACAGATACAAAATCAGTATTTTTGCTACTTCTTCCTTGATCTTTGACAGCTGTGTCAGAAAAGAAAAAATGCAGTCTTGCTCCATTCCTTAAATAAAAATGTATGTAGATGTCAAACTCAGGTTTTTTAGTTGATTCCTATCTCACTGCACTTTTAAATGAAAGGCTCAGAAGGGTTTAGACACATCATTTGCAGCATTTTTTCTGGTTTCTCTCCAGTCAAATCTGTTTAGCCTATTGACAGATATGTCTCATTCTAGAGCTCTAGCCCTTACTTAAGAGTTTGAATACAGATCTAGGTATGAGACAGAAGGTGTTAATGGTACTTTGGGTGCCAGATACTCGAAGTTAGTTCGGCATTGTATAATAGCATTGTGTTCTGAAGCTGAGCACTGTGCAGAAATGTAATCAAAGTCCAGTGTAAACCTATGCTATACTAGTGGGCCAACTTCTTGCTTTGCCTACATTAGTTGGACAAAAGTAATCTATAAACATAAAGCTGTAAAACAGAGTGTGAGCTAGTAAGTGTTTTGATAAGGAACTTGAAAGAACTCGAGCCACAAGTCTTTTGGGTTTTCTGTTTTTTCTCTTCTCTGATACAGTTACTTTTGTCTCCATTCCTAAATAATTTCAACACCTGGGTTGGTGAGCATGCATTTCCTCTTTAGAGAATTGCCCAATTATTTACATGTAGAGTAGAATGTAGAATTTATGTATCTTACAGGGTTGTTTCTGTTTTGTGTGGGGTTTTTAAATTTTTTTGGTAAACTTTTAAAAAAATTTAATACCAGCAAATCAGAGTAAAATCTAGATGTCTTTTTAGTGTTTCTAAAACTTCTGTTGGTAAGATATCTCTTATATTTAATAATTAAAGCTATGTAGGATTCTGTTGGGTTTAGCTCCAGTAAATTCTATAGCATTTTCCCAAAGAGACAATCAACTACTTCCAAAATTTCCAAATAAAGAATGAAAGGAAGAGAAGCAGAATATGTAATACTGAAGTAGAAGCATGCTGCAGAAAACAAGCTGAAGAAGCTGATGAGAAGCTATTAACATCTGCTCCCTGTGCTAAAATCAGCTCTAAAGTCTGAACATCTGAAAGAATTCTGTTTAATAGGAAACCTTACGCAACCTGATTATTACTTAGCAGGTGAGAGGAAAATCAGGAAATTACCAGAACTCATTTTTATGTATAGAATTAATAATAGAATAAGTTTTAAAAGCAGCTTAGATGGCAATAAGAGACTGCGAATGAAGTGATGATTAGGTAGATAACAGGTGGCTCTTATGCAAGGTTTTCCAGGTTAGCTTAAACGATCTGAGATAAGTTTATTGTGAGTCACCTGACTGCATCATGAATATAGAAGAGCTAAATGCCCTGCTTCTGGGCCCTTTTAGATGGCTCTTGATGTAAATTTTGTTTATGTAGTTTCAACATGCACTCAGATGAAACATCCTATTTTCATGTTTTTAAAGTAAATTACCCTGAATAGAGAGGAGACGATTTGCAATATAATTAGGCTAAAGTGAAATCCAACTTTCATACAAAGGTCAAGTTATCCTCTATTTTGTAATTTACAAAGTTTTTACCTTTTCTGTCAGTCCATGTCGTTTGAGTGCTGTTCCATTTTATAACTGATAGATACAGCTTCAATTGTTAATAGTGCCAGTGGAACTAGTTATTTATTTTTGCCGAATTATAAAGCAATGATGTGCTAAATCACAGATACAGATTTTTTTACAATGGTCCGGTTCTATATATGTTGACAAATGTATACATTATAAGCTAGACTTATATATCACACAGTGACATGTTTGCAGAACCACTTTGGACACGAACTGCTTTTTTCATTTCTTCAGAGAGTTGTCAAGAAGGTGGAAGCTTCTCTTTTACTGATTAAATAAAGGAGACAGACTATGTTTAAAGTAGGACATACTTATGCTCTTTTACATCGGATATCCAGGAAAGTTTCCATTTTGCAATTACTCAGATTTTTGAGAAATGGCTCCCAAACCACTACAGGAAAAAAAGAAAAAGACCAACATGAGTCACAGTAGTAGTGTAATCTTAGAGCCTCATTGTTCTGTCAGAGTGTAGTTATGTCCAGAACTATGAACACGAAGAATTGCACTCTCACCCATCTAAACTAATATAATTCTTCTACTGCAGGTGGACCAACATCAGTTTTTACAGAAATATTGTACCATAGTTTATAGTTGGAAATCATTCCCTTGGAATTACAGTATTGTTTTAATAAGATAGCCTTTCCCAAAGTGGATTCGAATGATGTCTCTAGGAGTAATATCTACATTCATGTAAAACCTTTCGTTGATTTGCACTAGAAGGTTATGATGTTACTACTGAAGTCTCTCCCAGAGTGCTTTACGTGCAGTAGTCTATTATCTAGTCACTTCATTGTTGAACAACAGGAAGGATTAATTTTTAAATGTTTAGCATTTCGGGGATATGTTTCTTAGGAGTACTCTGGTTTCTCCTAGGAGATCCAATTATACCCTGAGGTTACATGGGTGGTCTCTCTTTATGTGATGCTACTGGTTATTGCTGTTAGACCTGGAAGGAAATTCATACACTCCTCAACACAGAATTCCTTGATTTCTAAGGCTGGATGCACCTACACTCTGATCTCAAAAGTGTTCTTACCGTACTAGAGTGAACTCTGAAGTACCACAAGTTGAAGCCATTCAGATGGTAAGCTTGAAACATCTTCTTTTCAGCCTGGGGTCTATGGGACACCTGTGGGCTGTGAAATGTCAGATGATTTACCAGGAATTGGAGAGCCATACCTTGAAGCACATGTCCTGATTCCCTTAGCAGGGGACAGGCAGCACTCAAGTTCCCCAGCAGCTAATAACAGTGTTTCTAGACCAGACAGGTAAGTTGTTCTTTCTGACACTCCATTAAAAGTAAAAGGCTTTGGCAGAAAAAGAGCCAGTTGGGTAATGAGGAGTATCCTATCAGTCTGCAGTCTGCCTGAAAGGGTCCTTGGTGTCTTCCCTGGTCCTAGTTCATACCAGCCTTGGGTTTCCTGGTCAGACAGACAGCAGGAATCCTTGTGTTTCCTTCCTGTCCTCATGGAGGACAGTATCTTCTTGGCTGGAGATGATGCAGCTATTTTAAAGAAAAAATAAGATTTTGTTCCACTTTGAGTTAACAACAAAATTGTTACTTAAGTGCAATTATGAAATAGTTTAGCTTGGGTTTTTTTGGCATCAAATACCCACAGCTTTTATTCACTATATGGGGAATAGGTACTTATGGGAATGGGGGCACTCATTAATGTTGGGTATGTTAATCAAGCCACTAGAAAAAACATAGTTTGATGTGTGAATTCAAGGTTGAGTCTCCTACACCTCTTCTCTTGCTCGTATGTTATGAACATATTTTACAGTGACAGTGAGAAAGGAGGAATTATTCATAATGATTATTAGCATCAGTGTTAGAGGAAAAAGCAAAATAACATGGAGAATAAAAATAGGACAGCCTAGTGAGCTAGTTTTATTTCCAGATGCTTTTTGCATACAGACACAGAAGGTAATAGTGGAGCTCACCAAGTTAAAACCAGCTACCAAAAATGTAGTGCAGAGGATTAATTAATGTAACTCTGCATACATTCATATATTATAACCAGCAAGAAATGACTGAAACTGTTGTAGGAGTCTTGATGATACTGCATTTGAGAGATCTAAACCCAAGTGTCAATTAACTAGGTTATGGCTATTCAAATAAAATGCTTGTAATCATAACTGATACATTTAAAATTATTCTTTTAAGTATCTTATTTACCACTTATAAGCTGCCAGTTGAAGGAACAGTGGGCGCAAATTGTTAAGCTTCACCATGTGTACTCAAGGGATCTCCATAAAACCTGCTTCTGCTTTTGAGCTGGACTGTATACAAAACAGGACTGTTTGCAGTAAATCTGATCATCTTTCCATAGGAGCATTAATGTATTCTTGTGTTACCAATTAAACTATTTTCCAAATCAACCATTTATTCAAAGTTTTGTATGAAATGAGATGCCAGTCTTGTCCTTTCATTAGTGTATAATATATAGGGCACTGAACTCTCTGTAATGACTATTTATAATGGAAAGTGTAAGTTATATTATTAAATCTTAATCTCTTGCATTGATACAATGTTCTCCAAATGTTGGCTTGTTTGTTTTTGTTTTGATTTTAATGCATTGTTACTAACGCAATGAAGAGATGGGGAAGTTGGAGAATAGTATTTAATGCAAAAGGTTAACTGTGGGTTTTTTGGAAATAATACATTACAGATGAAAGAAAATATTAATGTAGTTAAATCTGTATATATATTTAATCTTATATCTGTGCACTTAACGAGAATGCTCTTCACATCTGTTTCAGCCATCACTAACCGAAGTGACTTGATTGAGGGTTTTATTAGACTTTAGAGCTAACATGGATTTGCTTATCTGCAAGGTCAGTGGGATTTGGAATGACAATTTATTATAATGCATTATACTTTATTTATAATTCACAAATGGCTTAGAGATTTAGGTTTTTGTTATCTTATTCCTAAATCCTCTCTTCATAGTTAGTGTCAGTACCCATTAGACATGATTGCTAAGGACAAACTAGTTTCCTAAGTAAATAAGTAAATAAAAATCTATCAGAGATTCATGGAACCAATTGCGGTGATTCATCCAAAGAACCTCTGAATGAATTAGCAGGTAAAAGTATAAGCAAGAATCTTCCATTTAAAGGAGATGAAAAAAAATGTGCAGTAACAAGACAGATATCATGGGAAACTGAGTGATAAAATATACCATGACTACTTTAAATATTTTTAAGTTACCGTTTATTTATGTTTGCCCAACTTGAGAGCAGTGAGCATCTCCATGTTCCTAAAATAACCTTGTTTATGCTACTGTCTTGCAATGTAGCTTGCCGTTATACCAGTTATTACGATGGTAAAAGGAAGTCAGCATAGTGAAGTTGTCAGATGATAAAAACAGTTCTATAGCCATAATTATTCAGGGAAGCCTGCTATAACTGAATAAAAACTATAATGCAGGGACAAAAGGTGTGGTATTTTAAAAATAGGGTATTTTTCCATGAGCTTGTCTTTGAGTGTGGTAGTAATTATGTGTCTTAAAACATCTTAAAAGGTGAAATATAATAGAGGAAGAGAATACTATATTACACATCAAAAAAAAAAAATACCCCCCAAAAGCTAACAGTTATTCTATAATTGTTAGCAGATAAATCAAACAGTCATACAACAATTGTCCTGAGTGGACCCGTGCTGAGTGCTACTTTCCCCCTCCAGTGGAACCCGCCTTAGTGTCTTCCAGAAAAAACTGTGAGGATAATTTATTCCTTCATTTCAAACTAGGTGAGAAAAGACATTATTATATAGCCCTGACATTACCATAGGAAAAGCCAGTTCATGTTGGCTATATGTGAAGTAACATAAGAAGATAGTTTGAACAAAACAATCTGAATCGGCAAATGCAGTTTGGATTGTTAGCCTGGTTAACGTTCAGTACCAAGTACAGTTGTTAGAGATTTCCGTGAATGATTTTTGCCTTTGGTTGTATTTGTATTCATACAATTTCTTGGTCAAGAGCATTTCTAATATCTCATGATCATTTGTAAAACTTTAGAAAGTCTAGAAATTTTTAAAATTTGAGTATAAATGATTGTTCCGTTCAAGGTGGCTGGTTTGGTTGGTTGGTTTGTGGGGGGCTGGTGTTTGCCATTTGGTATTGGACAGTTAGTACACTACTGCTCAGGAAGCCCTGCTGAGCAGCAAGTGATGCAACCCTTCTTAGAACAGGAATGTTCACAGCTGATAGGTCACAAAGAAGTAAATTCTCATGTTTCTGCAGCCCCAAGCAGCTAGCTATGTTCTGAGCAGGTTCTTTTCAGATGCTGTAATGTATTCCAAAAGCCATGTGACCAGAAACAGGCAAAGTGTGAGGAAATTTCAGTCCTTTTTTTCTCTGTAGATGAAGAACGAAAAGGATGGTTTAGTAGTCCTAATATTAGTGAAGTGCAAATATTTCAAGTTATTAATTTCACCAACTTGATACTGCAGGACAGAGAACTGAAACAGCAACTGTTTATTAACTGTTCTGTAGAAATAATGCTTCAAAGAAGCAGAAACGTGACTGTAATGCTTAACATAAACACTAGTCTTTCTCATTATGTTAACGTGAAAATTTAAAAACAGCCATGAGGGCATTAACAGAATTTAGAAAGAGCTCATTTTTCAGTACATAGTGTAATGGAATATACAAGAAACAAAAAGAGAGGTAACAGGTTTTCTTTAAAAGAGCCCATTAGATGACACTTAAAGTTTAATGGGTAAAACTCCCAGTTTCAGCAGTGACAGTTATGTGTGAATTTCAGGTTGTTGGCAGATGTTTCCCTGGGTTATGCTCCCACAAGTCATTATTTCATTGGAAAGAATGCCTCTCACCTGTAGTTAAACATGGTAAATGCATTAACAGAACCACATTGTCTGAGGATAAATTCCCCTATTTAGATCTGTCCCCATTTCACTTTAAGGTATTACCTATTGGCAACTCAATATAGTTGACAGAAAATCCCTTCTTAAGTTGCCTACAGGATCATCAAAATGCAGCTCTAGCTCATCTACACTTGAAAACTTGTGCTGTGAGTCCCTAACTTACAGTGATGGAACAGAACTGATCAGTTCCAAAGTTCTAAAGCATTTCAGAAAGTAGTTTATGTCAAGCCAGTTAGCACTTTCTCATCTGAAACCACAAAGGTCATTTTTATTTTTTCCATAAGGCATTTGGATTTAGCAAAGTCTGTGGCTAAAGGTGTGAGATTAGTTCCTCTGTTGAGAAGAATCTCAGTGTTATAGTCTTGTTAAATAAGAGGACTGTTGGGGTCAAAGTCTCAGATCCCTGTGTGTTCTCCCTTCTCTCACCCCAATACATTTCTATTAGATTCTTGTATTCGGCTGTAAGGTATAAGATGTTTTGTACTTCTCCTTTTCTAATTAAATCTGCTTCAGAGTAGGTCTTCTCAAGTGCATCACTTCAGTGTGATCTGCTAGAAATTATTGAAGTACTGTTGGCTACTATCAGTGACACAGAAGTTCCTGTGAGAAAAGAGTGCTTGTGAGAAAAAGAAGTTCTCGGTTCTTGTGTGAAAAGGAATAACATTTTCACAGAATCATAGCAAAGTTACCTGGATTGAAGCCCCACAGGTCACCAAAGCCAACTTTCCACCTGAAGAAGAATGATTATCAGCCCACTGCTAGATGAGGTCAATAGCTTCATTTAGCAAAGGTTTGGAAACCTCTGTGAATGGAGATGCCCCTACCTGAAAATGGAAACCTATCCCAAGGCTGCACTACCCTCCTAATAAATTTGTGGTTTGGGGTGGGTTCTTTTTGTTTGTTTGTTTTGTTTGATGTCAAGTCATTGTTTGGCGTGTGTTTGCGGGTTTTTGCGTGTGTGCGCATGTGTGTGTTTGGTGGTGTTTTGAAAACAAGTGATGCAAAGTCAGTCAGTCACTCACCATCTTCTATGGGTGGACATGAGAAAAAAAAAGTATGTCTAGCTTCCCCAGACCTGCTCTCTCCTTTTTTTGTTGCTGTGCATGTCTTCATATGGCATGGAATATCTTTGGTTTGTTTGGGTCATCTGCTTGGTTGTGTCCACACCCAACCCCTTGCACACCCCCAGTTGTGGGGCACAGTGAGAAACAGAGGTGGCCTTGGTGCTGTGGGAATGCTGTTCAGCAACAAGATTCAGGTCCATGTGTTGTCAGCCTTGTTTAGGTGAAAGATCTAAAACACAGAGCCAGAGGAGCTGCTATGAAGAACATTTACTCCATCCCAGCCAGACCCAGTGCATCATGTTAGGAACTATTTTCCCTTATTTTTCATAATTTTGTTCTAAAATTTCAGTAAGTTTCTTTCCTGATAATAAACTGTTTGATGCCTTAACACTTTTAGTTCATGGAATAGTGGCTATAGAGGAGCATGTTTACTGTGTAACTCAAAAATCAAAAATGGAATGAGTAGCAGGTCTTGTGCTGGTTATTTCTGCAGAACCTTTTTTCTTTGCCCACTGTGACCAAAGCGGCTGCTGCAGCCCCAGTGAATGATGCTGTTTAAAACGATTTATTACCTCGTTGCAGTGTATCAACATACTCTGCTGCAGGCAGGTACACTTCTGTTCCTGTTGTTTATCTCCATGTTCAGCTGCACAAGAAGTGCAAAAACTCTCTCTACATTTTCTGAAGAATCTCTTCTCTTGTACCTTGCAATCACACCTAATTACATTGATAGTGTGTTTCGATATCCAAGCTAGTGTACGGCAGATTTGCCTCAAATAGGGGGCAAATTATTTTTTAATTTACAAGGACATCAAAAGAACAAAGTAAAACTTTTACTGCTTTAAAACAGCAGCTCATCACAAAATTGCACTCCACTGATGTTGTAAAGTAAAGCAGTGATACTTGAATCACATGCTGGGAAATGGAAATGATGGATTTCTTTTGAGAAACCTGGATTGCTTCTCAATTTATCTGTCACTTTTTTAACCAGTCTACAAAAAGAAGCTGAACCAGAAGCCAGTTACTTTTGTTAGGATGTTTGCTGAAGATTCCATTGGTTTATGCAACACAATAAAGCAACATTTTCCTCCATTCCCTCCTGTGCTTCTGAGCTCTCTTTCCCTTGGTAGCATTAGCAGTACATGATGATGAAACACTGATATTCGTACTGGTGCCAGGTGGTCATATTCTTTTCATTTAGATTCCAGGTATGGGACCTGGTTTCTTTGTAGTAATTATTAGTTGCTTTTACTTCTCCAGCTAAAGGCAATTTTAGTACCTGCTACGGGAAAGATTTTTAAACAAGATAATTAGCTATTTACCAGTAATTGTTGCAGAAGAAAAACTTCCACTATGCCACCTGAAGTGTTTTCTTTCAAATCCCTAGTATAGATTATCAGCTGTGTTAATTGGCCTAATTTGATGGAAGCCGAATTCAGTGGTGGTTTATGTACCTGAGGATTTGGCCTATCCTTCTTTCTCCCTTTTCTGATCAGCATTATTACCTTGTTTCATACATTCAATTTGCCTTTTTTTTTTTCCTGCTGTCTTTGATGAACTTCAACCACAAAAGATAACTATTCTAAACTTTATTTTTCAAGATTTAGATATATGTGTGCACACATCTGAAAAAGCTTTACTTAGGGAATATCAGCTTTGAAATTCAAGTCTTTAAGAGTTCAGAGATCTGGTAATTAAACTTTCATGCATAAACTCTTTATTTTATCTCTTTACTTGAGATATGTAGAGCCTTTTTGCTTTCAGAGCACTTGACATTTTGATAGCCTTTGCATTTCATTTTATTTCATTCAACACCTAGTTCAGTCTAGTGCCATTTTTATATAAGAGAAACAGAGATGGAATGCAGCGTGGAAACATTTGATTTCCATGACTTGGAGAGCATCATGTAGGAAATCTCCTTTAAAGTCAAGAAGACAATCCAACTCTTGGAGCAAAACATACATGTTTTGCACATAATAATCCCTTTTTTTATTACCTGTTTTGCTACATACCTTCCGGATTCTGAAGTAAAATAAAGGTTCTTAACATCCTCGTTAATTTATAACTTAAGTTATAAGTCTAGTGCATGTGTGGAGCATCAGCTCTCAGAAGCAGTAAAATAGCCTCTTCTGCCTTTTTTCCTTCTGCAGAGTTTTATACTCCTGCCCTTTGGACCATGCAAGTCTTAATCCTCAATTTTGAAAACTTTTGCTCTCTGCATTCCTGACCTCACTATCAGTGGAACTTTCTTCTAAGTGCAACACTATGCATTATCTGTCAAACAACAGCACAATAGGAAACCTAAAAATTCCCATTCAAGCTCTGCAGAGCAAGCCCTGGTTCCAGCATGGCTTCTTGAACCCCCTTTCTCTCCAGCTGACCTAGTGCACCTGCTGAAACCCTGCAGAGTAACCTGAATTTGAGGTGACTCCAGGAGGTTGTGTTGAAGGTACAGTGGCAGTCAAAGACTAGATACCACGTAAATACTCCATGCAGTTTATGTAGGCTAAACATGCAGAGATACAAGCATTTTTTCAGAGTCTAATTTAAGAATTAGTGGTCTAATAGTTGTTATTAGTCTAGTTGCAATGGTATTAACATGTGTAGTTGAAAGAATACAGATTACTAATTCTCAATAATACTACAGTTAACACCGATCTATTGCAAACTTTCTAGCACTACCCTTTCTTGGGTGTCATGTTAAGCCTTTTGGTATCCTTCTGGGTACTAAGATGGATGGTACTAGTTTCCCTGAAGATGAAGGTTGGGAGGGGGGTTATGGTGAGTCAGCAGCAGCATTTCTGATTCTTCTCCAAGAGGAGTATAATGTTAATAACAGGAGGCTTCTTCTTTTTCTAAGAGGTAGCTGAGTATTGATAATGCAAAAATGATTACCTTCTCATTCTCATACCGGGTTATTAGTTGTTTAGTACACTATACATACTTATCAGTCTATTCTTAGAGAGGTACTGTAATTACCTGGCATTTGGGATGTAAATTTACTGATTGAGTTTCCTAAGTGAGAGTTTATTAAAACAGCAATGATTCTCTTCTGAGGATTATTTTCTTATTAATGATTGGCCTGATCTAAACTATTCTTAAATGTTCTAAAAAGGGGAGAGAAAAATTAAAGCTGCATACAGCAGAAGAAAAAAAAAAAGATTCAGGTACTGGTTTGAGTAGTATATATATACCACATGAAATCCATGGTAATTTGCTTGATTCCACACTTTATTTCTATGATTTTTACCATATTCTTTATGCAACAAAAAGCTACAGTAAATACTCCTCCCTAATTTCTTCTCTGCAAAGAAATTCCACCCCATGAAACTTCATCAATATGTGCAGTATTTCTTTGTGACAGTGTCATCTAGTGTGCTGAGAGAGGCATGCTAGAAAGAGCAGGTGAGATTATATTAGTGTCATTACTAATTGAGTTCTAATGTTGGTGTTTGTTAACACAGAAGGAAATGCACCCCTACAGCCAAGACTTTCCTATTAAAAATTACAACATTAAGTGGCATGCATGATACTAAAATTGTATTTCAACCGAGAAGGTACAATATTGTTTTTTGGTTTTACCTATTCAATTCGCAGCTTAAAATCAATGGATTCAGTTGGTCTTGTGCTGTTTCTGACTGAATCAACACTGTTGTGCTGGTAACCAAATACTATGAGTGCCTATGATTTAGAAAACCTGAGATAATAAGCATGAATAGCAAATCATTACGTGCAGAAATGTGTCAATTCTGTCAAAGTACAGGTGTCTCACTAGTAACACTTAATGGGAGATTCTGTCCTTTACAACTCTTTTCATGAGGAATATGAAACTAGGAGAGCTGATGCTTTTGATCTTGTCAGTACATCCCAGCCTCTGCAATCTTCAACACTTCTGCTTTTGGGTGCTTTAATGGATAAAGCACATATACCATTGTAATTCTTATAAATTAGACACTCTGGGACTATTCTTATTGATTAGACATATTATCCTGCTATGAGTAGCCAAACATGTCTTGCGAATTGTGCGGAAATGTAAAAATCTGATAAAAGTAAATCATACAATACTGTGTGAGTCAACACTTGTTTGGTTTTTATTTAATGATGTGATTGACCAGGTGATCAAAGGAATTAGTAGACCCTATGGACTGGACCTGAATGAGAATGAAGTTGTCCGATACATGATTTTTTGGAAAAAGAAGAATACCGAAACTTCAGTTCTACTTTATTCACTAAGCTCAGAAAATCATTAGGTAAAATCTGATGTCTAAGGGGAAAAACTATTCTCAAGGGCTTGACAGTTACTTAAGGAAGAAATATTGAGACTAAAAGCAAAAGCTGTCCTAAAACAAAGAAGGCATAGGAAGACTAGTGAAGCACCAAGCTGGCTAAATAATGAGTTCCTCAATGACTTGATTATGAAAAAGAAGTCTGTAGAAAATATGAGTCAAAATATTAAGAGTATAAATATCAAAAAATTGCAAAGAAATATAAGCAAAACTTCAAAAGACCTGATACAGCTCGCAAGGCACATAAAGAATAAAAGGAAGAATTCTGTAAGTACAGAGCAACATGAAGGAAAGAGCTGGTCTGCTTCTCAGATGAGAAGGCAAATAAATGATATCTGATGTTTTTAGAAGGTCAGAGCGCTAATATCTTTTCTGCATCAGTCTTAACTAAAATATCTGCTGTGATAATTTTGAAGAAACTAAATTAGTGGTAAAGGAAAAAGAATTTGTGATAGTATAGGGAAAAATCAGAATTGAGACTTCTTTCTAAATCAGGAGCTTACACATCAGCTGATGTGGAAGAAATTCACCCAAATTACTTGAGAGAATTGATTGGAGCTGTTTGAGTCATCAGTGTTTACCTTTGAAACAGGAGATGGAAAAAAGATCCAAACAAGTGCAAAATGGCAAGCATATTGCCTGCTTTAAGATAGAAAACAGGAGGCTGGGCTCAGGAATTAGATTGGAACAAACACCAAAACAATTAAACTGTTTATAAATAGATAAAACTAGTGAGAAGATCGATAGTACAGAATAGTTTTAAAAAATCATGTCAAAACAATGCTATTTCCTTTTGTTACAGTGTATTGTATTGATATGTATGAGGCATTAGATATTGTATTTGTCTTCATTTTTTTTCTAAAGCATGTAATACCGTCTAATAGCAGGATATTCTTATTAGTAAGCTAAAACTATACCCTAAAAGAAACTATTATGAGTATCCTAGACAAACATATCCAGGCAGTATTTTTCAGTGGCCCATTGTCTATCTGGAAAGGTTAATTGAGAGTGATGATGTTGGAAGTGGAACATTAGGAAGAAACTACTCAAGATGAGTTTTGCTACATAAATTGTCTTGGACTGTTACAGAGTTGCATCACTTCTAGGAATACATTAACCATACTTACCTCAAAAATACTTTCAATAAAGTTGGTCTTTGCATGGAGCAGAGAATAAGTTGGATTTTCCTTCAGAGCTTTCTTTTCTTTTTTTCTTTTTTTTTTTTTTAATATTTGTACCCCAAGAGTAAAATGGTCATAGTTTTCCAAAAAGAGACAAATAACTAGTTTGATTTTTTTCTCATAAGAATTAATATTATTTAAATTCTTTATGCTTTAGTTTTGGTCTGAACTTCTGAAATGTCTATCAATCAAACACAATTCTTACTCCAAATTCCACTTTTGAAATTGAATTTCCTGTAATTGATTATTAGAAGGTTTGAGAAACAAATAGTACATGAACCCTGATCCTTTTGCAGGCTTTCACAGCTTAAAGTCATTGCTTTGTCCTTGAAACCTATTGCTTTGAACCTACAGTAATAATTAAAGAAGAGCTTTTAAAAATGTATGACTTTATATCATACCTTCCTAACAGTATTATACAGTATAACATTCTGATATCCACTGCATTTGTATTGCAGATCTCCTTGGACTGTTCTTTTTGAAGCAGGGTAGAAGGCCGTTTTCTCCTCTCTCTCTTGCCCTTGAAACACAGACCAAACTCTGATTATTATAAACAAACAGGGCTGATCATGAGACTTCAGATGTAGATGTGATTATCTCAACTCATTTATGCTGAGTATCTGTATTAAATTTAATTATAGGAAGGACTTTTGTGATCTTCACTAATAACAAAATGGTGCTGGAAAATCATGTCTCTGTAGGATTTACTTCAGTAGTGTTATGTCTTAGATGTATATATCTCAAAGTATTGGTCATTCATAGAATGGGTGCTGAACCAGACATAAAGCAGGTGTGAGCTGTTTATTTAATATCACTGTCCCATTCTCTTCTCCTTGCCCTCAGTGTAACAGGCATGCTGAAATGCATTGAGATGTGTCAGTGAATCTCCAACTAATATGAAACACTCTGAGATAATTGCTATTTACCATCTTGGTTTATTTGCAAATTGACATGCAATAACACAAATAATAATTTCCATGTCCCTTCCAGGTGTGCAGTTTAAGCAGAAAGTCGCACTTCAGTGTTACTCATCAGTGATATTCATACAGTTGGCACAGAAATGGTGGGTGAGATTTAAAAAGCAGGATCTGCCCAAACTGCATGGTGTTTTTTGTTTTGTTTTATTGGAGGACTTTTCTCTGTTGTTTTTTGTGAAAATATATGGAGATCACATACCGTATAGTGGTCAGCTACCTTTCCTCTGAAGGTCTGTCTTAATATGAAAAACGGTGGCAGAAATGCAAACAATAAGTGAGTCGATGAAGCCTGTGAGTACTGTTATCAGTGCTTACTTGTTCAGACACATTGCTAGCATTAGCAGCATTCCTGAATAGAGAAACTGGAAAGGAAGCAGTCCCTGAATAAGTCTGTGTACTTTTGGATGTGACAACCGCTAAGGTCTCTGATCGTATAAGATAATTCTGTTACTGCTGTTAGACACGTCCAGAAATCTACCTAACTGCAAATTAAGAAAGACAGAAAAATTTCCTGTGTAGTAAAGACCCTGTAAGACTTTCAGTCCACAGGAGGGCTGTCAGCAGGGTAAGTTTATACAAATTCAGAAAATCATCTTTATATTGGAAAAAAAATTTTAAGTATTTAGCAGTGTATGATTATTTTAGTTCTTGATTGTTATGTAAAATAATGAAAACAGGGTAAACAGTCTCTCAGTAAAAGATGACTCTGACACAAAACCATCTCTCCTCCTCACCCCCACCCCTCTGCACCCCACCCCCCAAAACAAAACAACCAAACAAAAAAAACCCCAAACAAACAAAAAAACCCCCAGCAAACTGCAGAATCTGATATCAGAGTGTTTCTGGGAAAAAAAAAAAGGCAGCACAAATTTGCAGTCCACCTTAAGAATGAGATAATGGCATACCTCTTTTTGCAGTGTTTTACATTTTCTAGATTTAGCCTCAAAATGAAAACACACTTTCCTTTTGCACATACTAATAACCTCTTATTACAGGATTAAAACTGTAATTGAATTACACAGTTCACATTTGTAGCAGCCTAGAGGGAACTTGATTGGTGCACTGGTTTGAATATCTGTACAATGTGATGATCAGCCATGGTACATCCACCCTGATCTGCTAAGTACACGAGCATCTCCTTGCAATTTGCTCTCTCTACACCGTATCTCAGTGTCCACTTTTGAAATTAGCTTCGCCGTAAAATTTTTATCAGCAGTTTTAATAATTTTCAACCTTTAGTAATGTTGATTTTTTTAATCTTCAACTATTAGTAAGGTTGAAGATGGAATTACTTCTAACAAAGAGGCATGAAATTTGTGCTAATTGTAAAAACAATAAATGCTGTGGAAATGGAATACTTATGATATCAGCCTTAATATCAGGTTTTTTTAACCTTGAAGGGAATGCATTTGTAGGGAAATTGGGACTGGCTTTTTATCTCAGTAGTGGTCTAACCATGCTATGTAGTCATTGGTGAGGATGTCTTGGGTAAAAGGCATAGTATAGATAAATATCTAGAATGTAGTCAGCTAAAAAGAGTTACCTAGCTGACATAACCAGCCTGCACTGTGCTTTCTGGGGAAGGAAGCAACACCAACAAAAAAGAAAACTTGATGTAGCATCCTCGTGTAGCTTTACTCGTTTGTCCTAGCAGGCTGACGCGCACATTTGTCAGCAAATGTAGCTGTCAGATGGGCACTTCTCTTGCGATCTTCCCCTGTTTCATTCAGTTATTTTTTAAAACATGTAGATTCACCAGATCCAGGTTCCACCTTCTTTCCACTGGCACTTATATTGTTTCCTTTTCCAGTCTGATCAGCCCTAACCAATTAAACAGGAAACGTGCTGGATATCATTCTTGCCCAAATGAGAAGACATACTGAATCTCCAGGAATCACACTGCCCCATGCTGATGCTGAAAGACTTCTGCATATCATAATTATACTGTCAAAAGTCACAGCTGCCTGTTCCTCATATGCATTTGAGACCATGTTGGTCATGTTATGAGGGACAGAAATGTGTCAGTCTGCTTTTTGGTAGGAAAAAGTGTGAGGTCCCCTCTTCCTCACTGGAGATTATATCCACATATCCAGTCAATGCAAAGCCAGTCCTTTCATTCCAGAGTTGATCAGATTTGAGAATTTCTATTAAACGCATTCCTAATTCTCTTGTCAGGAGTGGTCTGATATGCTTTCTTGTGTCACAGCTATGTCACCGTACAGGGAAGGGCCACGCGATCGTAGTGATGTGTTCCCTGTGGCCTGGGTGAAGTAGCTGAGGTTCATAATGTTCTTTACATATCTGCGAAAAGCCATTTCTGTTCTCCTGAACCTTTTGAGCCCACCCTGAACATCTTCAATCTCACAGTGTGCTTGCTATAGATTACTGGTTATTTTTCTGTTATGAAATAGGCTTGTATATCTCCAGTGAAATACGTCCTTATTTGCAGTAGGATAGACAGAATAATTCAGAAGGATTATTCCTCAGAGGTCAGCCAGTGAAAATGTGGAGCAAAGAGATGTTTTCAGTGAGGCTATTCTGATAGTGTACACACTATTGTAGTAATCAGGGTTAGAAAAGCAACAAATGAAAGGAACAAAAAGGAGAAAATAAAAATCTGTCCATGAAAGAAAGAGGCAACAGAAGATTATTTTAATAAGTGAAGGAGCTAGTTTTCTCTTAAGTGATGCATGTTCTCTGTAACCTTGTTTTGGCTGACTGAGCTGTGATCAGGGACTCAGATTCATCATCTGGTCATCAAAGTTCTCCCAACCTGACACCTCCTCGTTGTGGCTGCCTATGCACACAGCTGGAATTCTGTAAACTTCTGTAGCTGATTCAAGTATCCTCGATACCTAATCAAATTAGTAATAACATGAAGTGAAATCACTTGATCCTTAACAACGTAAGAATGGTGGTCAATTAGAGTCAGGCTTAAGAATTGAAGGATGGAATAAGCTTCAAGGAGATGGGAGAGATCAGATAGGTGAAAACAAATAAGAATGCTGATCAAGAATTGATTAAAAGATGCATTTCAAATTTTGACAAGACATTTTTCATTTAAAAACATCCCATTTATTGCAAATGCAGTTCTTACAGGAAAAGATACTAAAGCTTTCCACTTCTGAAACTTAGTGTAACTAGATCAGAGAAAAGTTGGTATCACAAAACTGTTTTTTTTCAAGAATGAAATACAGTTTCTACCTGAGGATACCCTAGAGTGCAATAATGTAGTATATGAAAGGTACCCTGGAGAGAACACTTACCTGTAAGTTTTGAGGGTAGAAGGTGTTATCTTCTGTTGGCCCAAAAGTAGAATATATGTTTCTTAAATGATACTGTAGAATGATCTTTAAAAGCTAGAACTTGTTAAGTAATATCAAACAACCTTTGCTAAAACTGTCAGTTATCTTTCCTCTAATTTAGAGTAGATAATAGCTGTGATACATGATTCATCATGCACAGTCGTCTTCATTATGCAAACACGAATAAACTCAGATGTGGTAAAAACTGAGATTAGTCTTTATGCCCTTTATTATGAATACAAATATCTTTACATCGCTGACATTGAGGAATCCCAAAGAAGTAATACAAATAAAGACAAACAGATATGAGTAGCACATTATGAAGCATGCATAATTAAAATATTCCATTTTTCTTCAAGAACAGAATGACCTGAATGACCTCTCACACTTTCAAATAGTGAAAAAGCTTCTAAAAAAAAAAGCCTTTAATTATTTTACCTTATATAGATTGACATGATCCTTAAAGACAGAGCTGGTATTGGTGCTTGTTACAGTTGCCAAATTTTGCGTGAAAGGTTCTGTTTTCAGTTGCTTGTAACTTTACAGGTCTGCAAAGCAATAGCCAATAATTTTGCATGAAAATTCTGTTAGTGGAAAATTCCCTGTAATCCCGAATTCCCTTTGTATTAGTTAATTGGCAACTTAGTGATTTCGAAAGAGGAAATAGTTATGGAATGTTTCATTTTAGTGTGGCAAAAAGAGTGATATTTTTTTCTTTAAGAAATGCCGGGAGTTGATGTTTTAAAACTGGAACATGATCTTTGACAGGTGAAGTACCTTTTGGGGTGGAAGTGCTCAGTGTTGGCAAAGTTGCCTAGCTCTGAAAAATTGCGTATTACTCAGGTTGCAATTGGGTCAAGCTGCACCATTTATAGGACCCAGAGAGATCAACACAAAAAGCCATGTTCCCACTCTAATCTTATTTAGAAACTGAGATGGAAACCAAGACTTTTCAGTCTATTCATTTCCTTGTCTCTGAAACCCGGGATCTAGTCACTATAAGAAATGGCAGTCCGCTGTTGCCATCAGTCATTTGCAGTTGCATGCAGGAGAGCTACTAGTAGTGAAGATTTGATTTTTAGCGTGTTGTGTGTCACTGGTGAGCATTATGGTAGACTATCACACGTAAGCTTAGGCCTTTTTTTTTTTTTCTCCTTGCCATTAAACAAATGGAAATTATACAGAAAATAGCTTTAGAAATTATTTGAGAACGGAAGATTTTAGTGAGAGATGTAAAGCTCCATCTGTTTGGGTAAGCAAAGCAAGTATTAACTTGTCATGGTGAAGTTCTCAAACTGACCTGCAGTCAAGTCAGTTACGAACAAGTACTGGGAAGTGGACTTTTCCAAGACAGACTATATGGCTGATTACAGTAGCAAAAGCTTATTCCTCTGAAAAACCCAAACCATATTAATCTTCCTGCATGTAGATGATGCTATTAGGATACTTTCTGTATTTTGCTTTTTCTTTCCTGGTGAAGAAAATAGAGCAGTTCATATTCAGAACCTGTTTTCCTTTAAAGAGATTTTCTGCTTTAGTCTATGGGTTTTCTCACCTTAGGAATGACATACTCAATGATTCTGTTTTATATTTGTAGCTGAAAACTTTGACAAAACTATCGTAAGCAATGCAACAAATATATATTCATTTTCTAGCTTGGTCCACAATTACATTTATAATGATCAATATGTCGAGAAATGTTCTTGAACCTTAGTGTACATGCAAGTCATCAGATGTATCTTCTAGAACTGACTCTTAAGATGATCTTTTAATACTTTTCAACATACAGGACACTTTAATTCCTTGCAATTTGAACTCCAAATTTGGGCAACAATATCTAATTTCAGTTTGCATTTTGCCTATGCACTGACAATATGAGATTTTTGGCTCATCAGCTGCATGCTTGTCTGTTCTAAAGTATGGCAAATTACTTTGCTTGAGACAGAATGCACAAAAAGTATCAAACATTCAATTGAAAGTACAAATAAAAATACAAGCCTAGTTCTTGTAGGCTCAAATTCTCTGTCTGTGAAGATAAGACATTGGCAGCTTCATATAAAATGAAATGTAGCTCAGTAGACCTTAATATAGTAATTGAAAACTTTTTTTTTTTTTTTTAATTGCTGAAGTTTATTCAGAAACCCTTCAGGTATCACAAATGCAAAAAAGATGGCATGATGATGCTTGTTGCAGTACTGCAAGCCAGGTGAATTTGCATGCAGTTTTAATTAATGTTTTCTTGCACAGTTAGTTGGTTTTTTTTTTTTATTTTCCCTATTAAAATTGTTGAAGTGACTGCAGCCCACTTTCTTCTAAAATACAGGAATTGAAATGTTTACACTGAGATTTCTTGAATACATATTTGCAAAAGGTCTGAGTTAAAGACATGGAACAAATAATAGCGAGGATTGTTTTCCTCAGAAAAATTAATTAAAAGGCTGCATTTAAATGTTAATATCTGGAGATTTTCAGTTGTGCTCTGCAAATGTTGTCCTAAAATTAAGCATCTACTTATGTTCACTGGATAGCAGGATTTGGCCAACTTTAAAAAAAAAAAAAACAAAAAAAACCCACTGAATTAATTTGCTTTTTTGTTTAATTATCTTATACTTGGATATATGTTGCTCTTTCTTCTGTTTGATCCTGCTTCTCCTTTAAAATCAATAAGGTTTTTATCTTTGCCTTTTATGTACCAATTCTTAAAGTGCTTATGCATGTTTAATTTTATACACTGACACTGTTCTGAGGTCAGATAAGTACAGGGAAAAGATTTTTCAAGAGGGAAGAATCATCAAGTTCTTGGTGAAGCAGTGGAATTTTATCTTGGCTATTAAAAATGGGACAGACACAGATAAAAATTTCTGAACTTCTCTATCTATCAGTACTTTTCAAAGCATCCAACCGTTGCAATCTGAGACAGTTACAGCCACTGGTTGCTAGGTCTACACAGGTATCATATTTGTAACCATTAATATGCAGACAGGAGATGATTAAATGCGCTTGTGATAAAATGTGACACCATATTATAAATGAGAATAGAAAATGAATTTATAACTATAAATCATGTATTAAAATATATGTGACAAGCTTAGGCTGACGAAGACAACGCAGAAATAACAAACACTGTATATGTCAGTGTCATCATAAAAAGGAGATGTTTTCTTCTTGTAATGTTCTGGTTTATGTCTGTTTTTTGTTTAAATTCATATGCCTCAACAGGAAATAACAACAGAGGTATGTTATGGCACACCTATTCACATTTAGTGGATATCAGTCAACATTCCTTTCCAACATTGAATAAGATGATTAAGTACAGGAAATTATTCTCCAGAAAATGTATTAAAAATTGAACTGAATTTAGCTCTTTTACCATAATAAGCCTGCAGGGAACTTTTGAGGTCATCAAGGCATATAGACCATCTTCTCAGTCTTGAACACAAAAGAGGACTTCTATGTCCAAAACTTGGTCACTTTTTCTAGTCAATTTAATATGTATTTGCTAAAAAATTTAGTGTTGTCACTGAACTCATGTGTCTCTTCACAAGATCACTGGCTGTGCAGTCCCATATCAGTGTATAAACTTTTCTGCTTAGTTAGAGATTTCAGTTTTTTTCCTTATTTGGAGATTTTATTTGTATCATTCCAAGCATTAAATCCTGAAGTAGTTTTCTCACTTCTTGCCTTGAGCACTCCATACCATCCAATTATTAATACTGCACATACACAGTCCAATGGGTTAAGAGTCTGTCAGATTTATCACATAAATGAAAATCATTGGGATATGTGTGTAACTGATGATCCATGGTCAGGAGTCTCCAGTTGTGGACACCTCAGACAGGTGTGTGTTGTCATCAGATTTTGTGTGGAGAGCGGGGAGTACTTTGAAAAAAACCCCAAAACTTTATGTCAATCTAGCACTGGAATGGTTTACACCTTTTCATTACAGAAAAGCTTGATCCTTAATTATATTTAAAACAGTAGCATGGAAACTTTCATTAGATAAAGTTATGTACTGTGTCTTTACAATACAGTGCAATGCTGTAAAGAATAGTTCTCTACAGGACACTAAAATGAACCAAATTACTTTTATGTTTTTAATCTTATTTACCTATTTTTACTATTTACTTGTATTTCCCTAATATTTAAAGGCACTAATCAAGATTGGGCAGGAGTGTCTGGGGTGGTTCTGGGAACACAGAGGAAAGGACAATGTTTTGGCTGTAAAATTTCAGAGCTGGCTAGGCAGGACAGCAAAACCAATGTGGGAACAGGCACAAGAAGATAAACCAATTTGTTTAAGGTCACACAGAAGGTCAGTGATAGAGCTTGGGGTAGAATTCACAATTTCTGACTTCCAATATTAGAGTCCTAATAAATAATTCATTTAATTTCCCTGTTTTTATCTGCTTGCAAAACTGTAGTGAGTGTGCTCTGACAATCTCCAAGTCATTCTGTATTCATTCAGGAAACCTTTTTTATGAAAAGCTCAAACACTCTTTGATTATGGTTATCTAACATTCTAGATCCTAATTCATGTTTCATTGATCAGTTGGATGGGAATGTAAGGCCTTTCTCGGACAACCTGCTCACCTCCATTACAGTATTAGATCCTCTGAATTCCACGTGCTTGGGTGGGGTTGTGCAGGGAGGAACGAAAGGGTCAGGGTTACTCAGGGAAAAAAAAGAAATTATGGTTATGCTTCAACGCTTACAAGATCGAAGGTGCTTTGGTTTTGTTCTGAATAGTCAGCAGAGCACTGGTTTTAAATAAATTTACCACAATTTAAGTAATAATAATTTTGAATGACTAATTACATATTGTGAAAATTTGTTTTCTTGAACACCAAGTTCAGTCTCAGTTTTTGCAAATATTTCTTCTAGAAATGCTCAGCCCCTCAGTAATGAAAAAAAAAAGTTATTATTAAAGTAAAATTTCTATTAAAATTCAAAATGACTATTTGTAGAAAATACTTTATTTATTCTGCTCTGATATTTATGTATTAAATAGAAATACACATGTGCCCAGACAGTCTGGATTAATTTTTTTAAGTTCATTACAGTAAATCTGTGGAAAAAATGTGGGAGAATTTGGAAATTACTTTCTCAATATATAGCTTTGAACTAGTTTTTATTACGTCTTCCACTGTTCTTGTTTTTCCTTTTAGAAGAGAAAATATTCTGGCATTTGCATAATTAAGCTCACAGACAGATTTCTGAATATTTTAGAAAACGTACAAAAACCTAAGAAACTGGATAATGTTAAACATGATAACGTTTCTGAAATAAGAACAAAAGGCAGGTGCTCAGGGATGTAAATTTTCTTTACAGACTTGAGTGATGCCAGTTTACACAACCTGAGGATTTGGCCTTTGAAGTGTCATCTTATCCGAGAGATAGCCCCTAGTTTCTGCAACTGGCATCTTTCACTTCTTAGGAAAAGAGTGTTATCCTTCTGGGAAAGAAAGGCGTAACTCCAAAATAGTAATTACTCTCTGTGTATTGAACTTTATTATAAGGCATAGTGAATAGATAACCTATTAGAAGTGAAATGATGAAAATGTTGAAAATCACCAGTTTTGTTTCATTGGGAGTTTCATTTCACATCTCAGGAAATAATTTCCTGTGCCATTCTTCTGTGAAGCTTGACACCATGATGACCTCTCAGTTTCATAAGGCCAAAATTGGCCAAAGTTCTGTCATCACAGTTGCTTATGAACACTGCAGAAAAAACATCTGTTTTGTCCTACACAGTAGGGTCACATTAGGGAACTAGGGAATTCTTTTAGACAGTGTCAGCGTACTCTGAGCAGATGAAGACCTCCAGACGGAAAGCAGACAGCATGTCTTCCCAGGGGCTTCACATCTGAATGGAACAAGCTGAAATGCAAATAGTAACAAAGTAGAGTGAAGGAAAAAAAACCCAACAATCAAACAGACAAAACCAAAAAACCCAAACAGTTACAAGATAAAAAACTTCTATAACACGAATTTTAACATTAGACTTCCAAACAGAAGTAATCCTATGTGACCCATAATGGTGGCTACTATTTTGTTTAAAATTTTCTGTTTTCTGAGAAAGTCACAGTAATAATACCAAAGTACTGTTAGCAGGCAATATATGCTGCTATTACCCATAGTTTTTTGTATATCACATAAATGCAGCAGCATTTTCTGTTGATGTTGCTGTGATTTAATAGCTGATGAACGCATTTTACATTACAGAATAAAATTACTTTTGAAGATAGTCTTGGTAACCACAGCAAATGTGTCACAACAAATAATTGTAAGGCTTAATTGTTCCAATTACACTGTGACCATTATTTAACACAAATAAAATTACAGTTTTTATGTATAATTGTTATAGAAATTGTATACAATTAAAGAATAGGAATTCTGTAAGTGAACTATGTGTACTCATTATATAGAATGTAATTATTTTATGGTCAAAATATACGTTAGCTCTTATGACAGTATGATATTTTCAGGAAAAGATTGCTGTGCTGTTAACTGTTAGCTGTTAACATAAATTATTTCAAAATAGCTACTAAGACACCTTGATGTTTGTGTCACATTTTAGAATATGAATAGCTTATTTTCCACAGTAAATGCATCAGCTGTCATTTTATTCACATCTATCTATTTTGTCACCTTTTCCACTATTGTGATTGGATAAACATCACTAGAAGTTCGAACAAAGAACTTATGTACGCAAAGTAGAAATGGCTTGAATACATCTTCACACAAATAGAAAAGAATTTTCATCATCATTAGTGATTCAAGTTACTAATCTTGACTGTCATGTTAATATTTATTATCTCCTTCAACCTTCCTTCCTATCATGTATTTTGTAGATCAGTGTATTAGTACACCCACTGTGTTTGGACACATTAAACATCTTTTAAACAAAGTGAGGAAGAATTATTCTATTGTTTTTCTAGTCTTATGCTTAAACCCATGACGATAGAACCCTCCTTGCAGTCAGTCCTTATTACTTTTGAAGTGAAAGAAGCACTTAGGAAACTCATGTTGAAGAAACCTCTTAAAGGGTTCTAATCACTCTTCTGTTTCTCATGTCTCTTATTCCAAATAATAGTAAAGTCCAATTATTAACTCTGTTAATGTACGAACTATGAAAACTTGGCAAGTTTGAAATGACTCCCTGAGACTAGCCATGTCTCTTTCTGAATATAAGTCTTAATCCCACAAGCACATGGGAATGCTTTATTTTCCTGCTCAAAGTAAATGTGTGAATGTGTGCATGTGTGCAGCATTGGAGATTGAAACGAAATGGATATCATCACATGTTTAAATGAATATTTGTTAGAAGCGCCTTTGAAATATCTTAAAGTTTAAAGGTTTTGAGGATTTTTACTCAAAGTATTTTTTTAAACTTAGGTTCAAAGGAAGCCTATTTTCAATGGAAATTATTGTTCTCAAGCAATTTCAACAAATTCTACATAGTAGGTAAACTTGGTTTTCGGGATGTACTTAGGCTAATCCAAGCATCTCAAAACACTTTAATCTATATTACATCTGTGTAAATAACAGCATGAAGATCAAAATAATTGCTACATTGCAGTTTACTCGTATCCTAAATGCAAAGTTTTAGTGGGTATGATTAGTACTGATTGTTGGAAAAATAATCTCATTATTTTCTCAAAATCTAAACTGCTCATTACCTGAAACTTAAAAATTAGTTTATATCTCTTCCTGCCCTACCTGCAAAATATTTTAAAGGGTGTAAGTTATAAATACAAGCTTTTTCTAAGTAATTATAGAAGTCCATGTTTTACTCTTAACAATTAGACTGTAAGTAATTAGCCATATTTTAGGAATTACTAAACTACAGCTTATATATTATTACATGGTAATAACTGAAACTGAAAGCATGGTAATAACTGAAACTGAAAAACTGAACTGCTGGTTAAATAGGAAAAATGTTGTGCTTACCTTTTTAGTCAGCATATTTTCTAATAAAAATGTATCTACTGTGATCTCCATTAAATGCTTCTTTGTACGTGTCACATAAATACGAACATGTAAAACTGAAGTTTAATTTGAAAACTGTTTAATTTGAAAACAGTTTCAAAAATGTTATTCAAAAATTTAAAATGTTCTGTTAAAGTGAAGGCTAAGTTCATTATGATACACACATGCAGAGAGATTAGCCAAAAGGGTTTCTACCTGTCTTAATTTTCGTACATGCTACGGAGTACAGGCTGAGGCTATTGAGGTTTAGCTGTAACCAAGCAAACCTGTCCCCTGGCAGAGCTACAAGGAAAATCTGCAGATGTGATATTATAAAATGGCAAGCATCTTTCTTATTGCTATAAAAAAATACAGTGCCAGACTATGGCAAAAGAGTCAGCTGGGGAAAAAAAAAAAAAAAGGTCACACATTTGTATTGTACTTGGAAAAAAAATCCTGTTGATACCAGAAAGAATGTGGGAAGAGACAGATGGGAAGAAAAAGGATTTGACTGAGAAGGTCACTGGAGGAGGACACTGGAGGAGTTGCTGGTTGGTGGTGCTGTCAGAGCCCCTCTCCATGGTTGTCTGTAGTACAGGATCTGTAGAAAATTTGAAACTGGTGTCAGTGTAAGCATCAGAGTGTTGCCTGGACACAGGCAGGGGTAATTTCTTCTTTATTGATTGAACAGAAAGCTTTCCAGGGCAAACAGGGTCAGGCTTGGAATCCTTGTGTTACCTCTTTCTTTTGGTTCTCTTAGATCTATTAAGAAATACTCTGGAATACATTAGATTTTAGAATAATATTCAAATGTGTGTCATGTTACCATTTTAAGTCATTGGATGAAACATACAAGTTTATTCCAGACTTTGAGCTGCTTATTATGGCTTTTGTAAAAGGGAGAGGCAGCTTTGGAAAGAGCAGTGCATTTTTTTTCTCTGACTAATGTTATACTTAAGGAATTCCACTAAATTTTGTAGGTCTAAACAAACTTTCCGCGTTACTTATGTGCAGATGATTTTGCATGCTTTATTTCACAAGGAACTGCAGAAATACAGGTTGTATCCTGCATTCCTTCTGAAAACTGGAGTAGAGAAGCATGATGAAATGTATAAAATATTGACTTAATTCTCAGGAAATTTGTCGTTTCCATAATTTTTGCAGGTCTTAGAAGAAGAAATACTTTGCTGGTACAGAGCATTTGCATTTCCTGTTAGGCTTGTTTTATACGCTTTGGAAAATATCACAATGAATCCTATGAATCCTATGTAAACATTATTAGAAAACAGTGCTTTATTAAGACTCTGTGTTCTGTCTGGTTAACAGCTTCTATATCTTCTAATAATGAGTATCAATACCATTTTTAATGTATTTTACATTGCATTTTTGGCATTGTGAAAGCAACTTCACAAATTAAACCATTATTTTAAAATTTGCATAGAAATGTTTGTTTTCTAGTGACTTTCATAAAAGTTTAATGAAAGTGAAGCTATGAGGTTTCAATTCTTTTTCTTTTGTAAAGCACTCTGAGTTTTGGAACACACAGTATGTCCACATTTTAAGTTGCCACAGTGTATCAATTAGTGAGCATGCTTATGAAATTGTCCATTAAAACCAACGTTTTTACACTACATACAGGCTTGTAAATCACAGGATGCTGACAGCATGAAATGCCAGCTGTTAAATGAGAAACTGATGAAAATGCAGTAATTCTGAATTTTAATATAATATAAAGCATGTCAGCAATATTTGTGAATAGCAGTTGTCAAGTTTTCATTTTAACTGCATGTATTATGGTATTTTTATATTTTGTTCTTTTCTGATAATTTAGACCTTCCTCTGCCCCCTCCCAACCTTTCTGCATGATAAGCTTTGCAAGGATTGGAAATTTCTATAAAAATTTTGACTGAACAGCATGAAATGGATTGTCATTAAAACGTTAAAACAGCAAGACTAATTATAATGATCATTAAAATTGTGTTCAGAAATACCACACACTATCATACTGGTATTATTTATTTTAAAAACTCAGTATTTCATTAAACTTCTAAAAATATGTTTTACTTAAACATGTGATGGGTATACAAGAAGAGAGAGTATGGGTATACAAGAATGGAGATTTCCACCAAATTAGTGTGTGACCTACGCAGTCACATCCTGCAAAGAAATCCAGTGGATTTAAATGGTTCTTTATTGAAGTGGTTTAGATACGGAAGTAATTGCAGAATCAGATCAACAACGTGTGGAACCTGGCAGCTGTGCCATATCTTGCAGTACTATGCGCTTACTAGGAAAATGAAAGGACTTTAAAAGACAGTGTGCATACACAGTTGCAGGCTAGAATGCCTAAAAGTAACAAGTATTTTCTGAGTTCTTTGTTACTATGTATTCATCTAAGTCAAAGGAATTTGTCCATAACTCTAAAACCTCTACATTTTCTTGTATATTCTCTGAACTCTATTTGCTTTTTGTTTCCATCATCTTTTTAAGGGGTCAAGAAAAATCAGGAAATGCTGCTGTATTTGAATGTGATCTGAAATGCTGGTGTTCAGCGAGGGATACAATCGTAGCTAAATGAGTTGCCTCCAGCATGAAGAATGTACATAGATTCAGATGTCTGTCAGTGGAAGTGACCCAATTTGCATTGAGCTTTAGGAAGATAAAAGTGAATTGCTAGCGTAATTTAATACAATTTGCTTCAAAAATCAATTTCTAAAATAATTCAACTCCATGCTTTGAATAGCAGCAAACAAAGAGTATTAAACAGTTGTACCACAAAGCTGCGATGTGCAGATTTTACCACATACAACTCGTACTTTGCAGCTGAGTGTAAAATACAGCTAACTCTCCTAAAACTGCCAAACACAGTAATGAGGAAGCTGTGTGCTGTTAGAGAAGGGAGCAGGTAACATTTCAGCTCTTGCTTTGATTTCCCAATCAGTGTCACTTGGCCTTTCCAAGGTTTAGGTTGGGTAATTAATTTTCATCGAAGGCTTGATTTGTTGTAAACATTGTGTAGGCACAGGTGTTGCTCAGTGGTACAGGGATATCACCTGCCAATCAGAATGTAGCTCACTGGCTGGCATTCTGTTCCTCATCTTCTATCTAACGTATAAATAAATATGTAAAAGAAATGTAATCAAGAATTCTTTTATGAGGAAGCCACCATGTTTCACTCAGCAGCATGATTTCATGCTCAGCTGCCAGTGATTGTAGTGAAACCCAGAGGGCAATCAAAAAAGCTAGAGAACTGTAATTTGAAGGAAAATCTTTAACATTTCCCTGTGTACAGTCTGAATATAGCAAAAGAGAAGGGAACTTTAGCAAATACAAATGTCAGTTGAAGATAATGAGGCATAAATACACTTTATCGGGGAAAAAAATCTCAAAATAATATAGAAAATAATAGCTTTGCAACACGCAAATACTCTATAAAAACTGGAGTAAAGAAGGCCAGTGTTTGCAAACCATAAAGAATGTTGACCTGAAAGAAACTAGTGGCAAAAGACATTACTTGTAGTATTCATGCTTTTCACTAGTTGCACTTCAAAGAATGCTGAGCGAGGATTCATATCCAGAATGGAATAAATGGCTTGTTTGTATACTTGCAAACACATATTCTGTTATTTCAGTAACTCACTGTTATATGCACTTTGGCATTGAGTAAACTAATGAATTTATATTGAATAACAAATTCATAACTATATTGAGAAAGTTTTGATAACTGTGTTTTTTCTGATTTGCAATTCCTTTTTGTGGAACATGTAACTGACCACAGTTACTTGTTCTGGTCCAACACTGTCAGGTCACTGAAAAATGAAAACAAAAATAACTTTTTTTTATCCACTTAAGGTTAGATTTTATTTTTCCACAACGTAGTGATGGTGTTTAATATGTTACCAGCAATGTGGAAGTTTGGAGCCCTTTCTCTGGATAAAAGTACAGAATGTGTCTTTGTATTTACGTACCAGCAAATAGTTTGTGAAGAACTTTTAAGATTGAGAAAACAGGCAGGGGCTGGCAAATCTTGTATCCTGGTAAGAGGAAGAGGAAAAAACATTTTCTTACTAAGACAAGAAGCAGTTAGGGTAGGATTTTAAACATTTTAATGTTTGTTACTCCTACAAGATGATCACGAAATTGTTAATCCAAATTAAAGGTAGTTGTATGCGTGAGTGAACTTCGGAGGTGGTATTAATACTTGTTGGCTTTGAGGAGTATGAAAACAAGACCATGTCAAACCAAAGGTTTGTTTCATTTAGTATCCCGTTTGCAGTTCTGGCCAGTAGCACATTTACAGCACAAGGCATTTGAAAAATGATCTTTCATTTTATATAGGCCTTTAGTTTCTAAATGTCTTACATTTAAATACCTCTAGAACTTGTGGCAGCTTTGGAACATTGTGCTTCATAACAAATGATAAATGTATGCTAAATTAGAGTAATCTCTTTTCAAATCCTGTTTTACTTGTGCTCTCCATTGTACCTTTGGCAATTACTTCCATAATTCTGACTGCATGAAAAAATACCCTTTTATTAAGAAGAAAAAAAATACTATATATTTTTTCTCCTTAAGAATTTAGTGACTACTCCTTCAGCCATTTGTGTTATAAGAGATTCTTCAAAATACCTATGTTATGATAAATCTTTATCACAGACCCTTTGGGGGATTTCTTTTCCCATATGAAGAGGTTTAGTCTCACTGCTCTATTTAATTTCTTGTAGAGATGCTGTCTCATAGCTCTTATCAGTAATGTCAGCCTCTCTATACTTTTTTTGGTTCTATATTTTAAACAGAAGCGACAAAAATTGTTGCACTGTGACCAATTTATGTAGTGACATAGTCATGTTTTTTTCTTTTCAGTAATTTCTAGTGGTCTGCTCACCTTTTTGAACTATTCGATTCTGATTTAAACATATTAAAAGAACAACCTGAAGTGCAATGAAGTTCTGTCTCTCGAGTGAAAATAGCTAATATACATATATATCCTGATGCTTATTATTTTCTATTGGCATTTATTTGCATTTATCATCATTCAATTTCATTTGTTATTACCCTTGGTATTGTAAAGTTCTTCAACTTCTTTTCATGTAAGGGTTATATTTCATTACCCTAAATAATTCAGTATAATTTGCAGACTTTTTTTACCTCATCATTCTGTTCTTCTTCTGGGTCACATATGTTGAATAGTGTATGTCTTAGTTTAAATCCTTCTGTAATCCCATTGGTACCTTTCCTATTATGAGAACCAGTCTTTCTTCTTATCCATTATATGCCATCTTTTAAACTGTCAATAGCCCTTAAGAGAAACTTCTCCTTTATCCTTTGCCATATCTGTTCTCTGCTGAGCCTTTGGAAAGAGATCTTGTTAAAAAAAAAAAAAAAAAAAAATCCTCTGGATCATTCTTCTCTACCCACACTTGCAGTCCCTTAAGAGAATCAGATCAATAAAGCTGGATTCACTCTATGTCTTTTTTTTTTTTATTTATCCATTTGCTTAGAAATTTTGTTCTTTATTCAGAATCTTTAAAATTTACTTAGTATAGAGGTCAGACTTGCTCATCTGTGTTCATGAAATCATCCCTGGTTCCCATTTTAAAAGCGGATGTTGCACTTACCACCTTTTGTTCAGTGGCTGAAGATGATTTAGCTGGTAGATAACATATCATCCTAGGAGTTCAGCAATTTCATGTTTAATTCCTTTAGAAAATTCAAGTTAATATTTTCTTGTACTGTCAATTTTTGACTTTATAATTTTTTTTCCTAAAACCTCTTTTATTGACACTTCAAAATGAGGCAAATCAAGAAGTCATAATTTTTAAAGAATGGCCTTGACATCAAGACATCAAGAATCTCCCTAACCTTCATAGTACGTGCTGATGGAAGGAGCCTGTTTAGCTTTTCTGTTGTGGTTTTAACCTTCTTTGAGTTCTCCTTTCATTCCTTGATCATCTGTCAGCTCTATCAACTCTGGCAGGCTTTATGCTTCTGATGTGTTTGAAAGAGCTTTTACTATTAGCTTTTATGCCTTAAGCAAGTTGCTCTTCAAACCTTTTTTGACCTTCCTTATTATGATTTTGTATGCAACTTACCAGAGTTCAAATGGGAAAGCTGTAAACTGATGACAAATTTTAAAGAAAAAAGTTTAATTTTACTAGTCATTCTAGAGTCATTCTCACACCCCTCCATTTCTTCTGGAGTTCCTACACATCCATGAACCAAAAGGGAAAACACAGGCATTGTTACACAAGATTTGTTGACTTTCTTTGGAAGTCAACATCAGGTTGTAGAAAGTAAGATTCAATGGTGTCTGAGAGATGGAGTAACCTAGCCATGGGGAAACGTTATCTAAAACGATATTCTCTTCTTACCCTTTTTACTCCCTTTCCACTCTTTAAAGAGAAACCTTGGTAATTGGTCATAGAATCTTTTCCAGCTTATGACTGTTAAGACTTTATACTGCTTGCAGATGTTCTACAGGGACTTGAAAGCATTCATATGATAATTAGGTAAGTTGAGATTCTAGGAATACGAATAAACAAGCTTGTAAATACCAATTATAATGCATTTATTTAGTCTGAGTTGAACAAATTTTTGTAAGTGCTGTATTTGGAATGGGAGTTCACTTACAAACTAAGCCTTAACAACCTCTGCCGTGGGACTTCATAAGTAAAAGGGAAATAAATGGTTCATACATTGAAGCTCTTTTTCTCATAGTTCTTTGTATCTCAAAAATCATATTTGGAGTGCCGCTATTGCACAGATATAGCTCTTTTTGGATGGAATAAGCTTTCTTACATCAGAGCAGTAGCAAGACTAAAATTTGATTTTTCCAGATAATTTTTTTATAATATGTCAAGCACTGCTGAAGACTTTGAGGATGTTTCATGTGACAAGGTGAACTGTAACGTCAAAATATTCTGAGCTTTCAGCTTGAACTTCACAGTTATTCATATACTGTTAATTTTCAGAGCTATACATCTGTACAGATTGTCTCTCAAAGCAACAAAGCCTGAATTTGTTAGAACATGGGGAAGTCAAAGTAGTCAGGCTGCCAAACTCATCCTTCCTCCGCAGGGATGGTTTTTCCATCGCTCATTCATTGCTTTGCCTATCCTAGTTTTTCATGTGGTTCCAAATCAATTTGTATTCATCCAAGAGGAGGAATCAGCAAATGTCAGATTTGTGTGTTCTCCCCTGCTTGGTTGTGTTAATCTTGTGGTTTATTTCATTTCAGTTCTCCATAGTGAAACAAAAAAAAATCTAAATCCGCAGTACTTTTACTGGAGATCTTAATAGTTAGCAGCACTTCATGTTTCCATATCTTCTGCAGACAGATTTTTCAGGTCATTTCTTTGGTCAGACAGGTATGGGAATTTCCTGGATAAATGCTATGAAAGCACACTTTCAAAGAAAAAGTACTTTCATCACATTTTCTGCATTTAGGACAGACATACAGTTGATTTCTGACTCAGAAATTGACGGGAGGTGAGTTTCTGCCATCCAGAAACAATTGAGGGAATTATAACAAATGCGTTATTGTTTTAGCAGTTCCAATGTGTAGTATCTAAGGTTTGAACTCATTGTCTCATATATAGGTGCCAGTTCCTCAAATGAAGTCTGCAGCATTCACAAACCCTTTTCCTTGCAGGCATTCCCATACTGGTGTTCTGTCTTCTGAGTATTTGTTACTTTTATTTATATTATACATGGAAATACAATCAAAAATACCTCAGCTGTCCATTCAGTAATGTGAAATACATTTCCAAGCAAAACTGAATGCCATGTTGTTCACAATTAGCTCAATGCGTTTAAATTATAGGAATATTTAAAAACAGGAATGAACTCCCTCAATATCGAAAAGAAATATAAAAGCTTATGGTATAGGTCAAAGAATTAATTAAGAAGAGGATGATTTTATATCCTTAGGGACATTGTACAGATTCATAAATATTTACCCCTCTTACTAGTCAATGGGCTGCTCTAATGCTACAGAGGAACAAAACCTGTTTATTTTACAGTCTTTGTGAAAGCTTGCTTCTGTTATAACTTTATGTTTACAGGGAAAAGTAAGAGCTCCTGCATCTCATGCCATCCGTAATTACTGCATTTTATTAGTTTGGCATTATACATATATACTTACTGTACAGTTAATACTTTTGTAGTTTATTATTACATGTGATCTACATAACTTATCATCACTTCCTTAAAAAAATGCTAATTCATATGTCTTCTTTAAGTTACTTTGTCATATAGTTCTTGTACATGGGGGTTACAATTGTCTTATGTTTTCTACAGAATTAATAATCGCCCTCAAAAAGGTGATTATTAATGGAAAGAATGCTGAGTTTCAGTGGAAATTAAGACAATCCATGTTGTTTCTTTTACTGTTACATACAGACCTCTGATAGCATCCAACATAAGAAAAATTTATTCTTTCTCCAATTATGAATGCTTTACCTGCTACCATTTTTATATTTTTTACCTAGAAAGTGATAGAAAGGCTACTTCGAGCATGCAGAAATTAAAATATAGGTCTCTGATGACTGCAGAAAAAAACCCCAGCAACTTATAAATGTAGCAAAAGTTTTTTTTCTAAGACAATATATATAAACACCAAAATGGTTTGAATTTTACTCGCTTTTCTTTTCCTCTGTTGTTCTGCTAGCATCTACCCTTTCAACAGAAGTTGGTCACGTATTCTTAGATGACAAATTAAGTCCTTTAGAGATCCAGACTTACTGCAGGCTGTCACTCCAGTGTGTCTAACATCTTCAGATCCTTTACAGAAATAAGGTGAAATTAACCTGCCAGTCCATCTTCACAAGTTTCTGACTTTTTTGAAGGCCTGAGGCAAACACATGCGACCAGTCACTGAAGGATTTGGTAACATTCCTACAGTGCGGTAAGTCTCTACCCCAGCAGCTGTTGTTTAGTGATAGATCAGTGAAGCAAAAAATTATGCTGGTATAAAAAATAGATCTTGAACCACAGCTCTCATTCTTATGCCTTTGTTCTGCATTAGTGGCAAACCTCTGGGATTCATTTAGCTGTAATCATTTGTTACTGAGGGGCAGAGCATCTTTCAGATAGTGGTGATGGAGTCACCTTTGAAACAAGTGCAAATGAGTAGAAATCATTTACCAATCCACCCTGCCAGGATTACATTTTAGAACTGGCACACACTCCAAGAGCTTGTTCAGAATGTGTAACACAAAGATAAACAAAAGCATTTTATTTTTTTATTCATATTTTTTATGAGACAGTTTAATTAGTTTACCGTCTGGATTTCTAGTTCTTTATTGAAGAATGACAGACACACGAAACAAGCACCAGGAGGCGAATTCTGTTTCTGCTTACACTGAGGGACAAAAAGACCTACTAGGTATCTGATTCAAAACTCAGTGGAAAGAATAATAGTGGCTTTGGATTAACTGTAGAGTTATTGCTAGAGGATACTCGTAGTTGTTTGGGGTGGGTTTCGATAGTTACACCTTTTTTCATTCATTTTCCAAAATCAAGATGCAAAATGTAAGCTTTTACTGAACACGAAACTTAGTTTGTAGTTTGCAGATGAAGATGAGAAGCTTGAGAGACAGCTATGCAAGCACTTGAGGCACTGTGTATCACAAATATCTGATCATAGTGGGGGATTTAATACTTCAGGTTTTGCAGTTTTCATACTGAATAAAAACATGCTCAGCAGAACATTTGCAGTCATATAGGAAAAAATATACTTATCCCTTTTTTTTTTTTTGTAAAATTATTCTACCCACTCTAACTAGAACAGATGTTTATCAAAAAAACCCAAACAAACAAACAAAAAAACAAAACAAAAAACCAACGTGATAAATTCCAGAGATTCAAGAACAACTACAGTATCTAAGTCAAAATTTTTCCTTTTTAATCCCCCCATGCCCCAAATTTTTCCTTTCTAGTCAAATTGAGCCTGATTCTGCAGGTACATTAAGTGCCATAGATTCTCAGCTTTCACTTGTGTTGTTGTTTAGCCCCAGCCAGCAACTAAGTACCACGCAGCTGCTCACTCACTCCACCTCGTGAGATGGCTATGATTCAGAAGAGTAAAAGTGAGAAAACTTATGGGTTGAGATAAAGGCAGTTTAATAGATAAAACAAAAGTGACAAACACTAGCAAATACAAACAAGGGATTCATTCAGCACTTCCCATGGGCAGGCAGGTGTTCAGCCATCTCCAGGACAGCTGGGCTCCATCACATGTAACAGTTACAAGGGAAGACAAATGTCATAATTCCCCTCTTTACATCTTCCCCCAGCTTTGTCTGCTGAGCATGGTGCCAACTGGTGTGAAATATCCGTTTTGTCATTTGGGGTCAACTGTCCCAGCTGTGTCTCTTCTCAACCCCTTGTGCCCTCCCCACCTTCTCACTATCAGGCCAGTACAAGAAGCTAAAAGGTCCTTGACTTGGTGTAAACATTGGTTAGTGACAACTAAAACCTCAGTCAGTTAACAACATTCTTCTCATACTAAATCCAAAACACAGCCCCATCCTAACTAACAGGAAGAAAATTAACTCTAGCCCAATGGAAACCAGGACATCTATTAAGTACAAAAAGTTGTTATTCTGCTGGTACCTGCAAACATCTCTGTAAAAGAGAGCTCTTGTCTGCAATTACACTAAGGTCTGAGCTGAATCACAGCTTTCTCCTTCGATTTTATCTGAAGGGCTTGATCCTGCTTCACTTTATGAACAGGTTTCTACATAATAGTGAGTGACCACTGTTTTCTTCTTTTAAAAGATAGCCAGAAGAAAAGATAAGAATGTTTTCGACAGGTGGTTGAATGGTTAAAACAGACCCAGGAAACTGGCAGTGTTTACTTCTTTTTTTTCCACATAAAGTCAGTCATACCCAGTTCTACTTCCACAAAGGAGGCTCTAATGGCTGTTCTGTTCCTCCACCTTGGCCAGAAAGAAGGAGTTTGCTTCAGTCATATAGGAATTTCTGGTTCCATTTTTATTATTAATACTTGTATTATTTTGGCCAATAATAATTTCAAATGAAATACTGAGTCAGTAGTAAGTGGAGAAGCATCTCCTGTATTCTCACATAGCTTAACAGTGCTAAACTGAGTTTAATGAGTATAGCTCTTTCACTCTTATAATAATTACATATATATATAGTATCTTCCTCAAGCTTAAATGTATCACCACTTAACACAATCATCATAATAGACAACTTGCATTTAGTCTGTCACTTAAAATACCTAGCAAAATTTGTGGCTGCTAAGTTAAATTTATTGGCAGTAATTCCCATGGAACTACTACAGTTGAAAAAACAGAGTTGCATAGTTATATCTAAATATGCCAAGTTTCCTTTATGTCTTTAAAGGTCATCTAAAAGGATGTGCTTACCCTGTGCATTGAAATTACTTACCTAGTGATATTCCAGGCAATGATGTAAACACTCTCTTTTCTCTAACTCATGAGCTTTTAACCTGTTTTCCTCTTCCTACAAGTCTCTCAAGTTCATGAAATTGCAAAATATCGAGCACAGTTGTGGACTTCCTTCTGTTATAGCAACGGGAGTTGTATCATGGAGCATATCAGTTGGGTCACAGAAGTGGTCAAACCTTTATGGGCAGAAATGTGTTCAGGAGATAAATCTATTCACATGCCACGGATGGACATGCAGTGTATGTAGCTGTTGAGGAGCCCCTGCTGTCACTACAGCCTTCGCGTGTTTTGCACACTAGTATGCCATAAATGTCCACATACCAAAAACTCGATTGAGGTGATCTGTAGGCTTGTTCAACAGTCACTGAAGAGTTCCAGTCTCTATTTCAGTTAGAACTAACTGAAATCTTGATAATGAATACTAGTCATAAATATGTGGGAACACACCTTAGTCCCAAGGTATTTGGTCATATGAAGAATCTCTTATTTGAAATATGATAGTCACTGTCATATTTTGAATTTTATATATTATTCAAACCTTGTTTTCTTCACTGAGAATTTGTCAATCTCTCCACTAATGACTGTTTTCTTACAAGCTCTGTTTAAACCTACCACTTGTACTGAAAGACAAAGATACAGAAAGTGAAATTTAAACCCGAACCAGAGTTAAAAAAAAAAAAAAAATTATGAGCAAACCCCCACACTGAAGTTTAACAGTTTTGTCGTAGGTTAATTGCTCCTGCCAGACTCCAAACAGAAGTCTTGCCATTAACCTAGCTCTTATGTACCACAAGAGATCAACACATTGGATAAAGCTGCAACCAGAGCAAGGAGCTGCAAAGGAGTACATGCCTGTGCAGCCCATAGTAGCCATTCCCCAGTCACCCAACATTAGTAACAGTGAACTATTAATAGTTAACAAAACTATTTGAAATTTCATGTCCTTGGATTAGATGGGCAGGCACTGGACCTAAAGACAGTATGAGGCAATACATTCCTCCCATGAATAGCAGTAGTAATTGTCCAGCCACTTTCCAGCTGTCTCCAGCTTCTTTTTACATACTCCATCAGAGACGTACCTGATCATGTTAAGGATGCAGACTGGCAAACTACAGGTTTGTTTTGACGAGTATAAATCTTGAGCAAACTAAGAGTTTAGTACAATGATTCTGTCTTTGCCATGAAATAAAAGATGGACACTGTATTAGAATAATACTGGTAAGGTAGCTAAAAATTAGAGGAATTATTGTATAAAATAATGCCTGTGAGATGGTATCTCTCATTTAACGGAAAGAATTAACTGGTTTACAAGACTCCCTCAGACTGAATAACAACAGAATTAGGTAGCTGTGAAGTTTTATATTAAGTTTATGATGATTATCTAACACTTGTGAAAAACAGCTTTCAGAATCGGTATTCAGTTTATCAGAAGTAACTTTTGGAAGTGTGTTAGTTCAGAAAGTTACATGCTTGTGCAAGGTAAACGTTACAGTGCCTGGTCAGATCTGTGTGTGTGTTTGCAATGAGGTCTCCATCTAGGGGTTAGCCTACATATAGCATGAAACCAATGCATTACACTGAGGTTCTGCAGAAAAATAAAACTGAGGGCCAGATCTTATTACTTATTAGAGAGCTTATTACTTCAGAAGGAATTGAATACTCGTGCCATACTGTTAGCAGGAGCAAGGTTGTGGTAAGGAGGCTTGGCTTATGAAATATTTGTTATTTTGGGCTCCATTATAATTGTTAGCTAGGACTGCTTCCTTTTGAATAGTCAAAAATCTGAAGGACTTTCAAGTATGAACTATTTAGAGAAATCAGATTTTCTAAGAGTATCAACTGCTATGTGTTTTGTTGTTGCAAATGTAAAGACAACTTGTGAAAACAATTCCTTGTTTTGCATGGTTATTTCTTGCGTTAGTCCAAGTGAGATAATGCATCTGTGGTCTGTTAATCTTATTTGATTTTTTTTTTTTTACTCTTTGCTTTAATGTTCAATTATAATAGCATTTTGTGTTGCATCTGACTCTTTGCTATCTAGTACAGAATCCAAAAAGCACTATTAATAGTGGGTTCAATCAATTTCTAAGTGCATACATTTCCTCTAGGTACTGATCTAATTGCAATCATAGAAGACATTAAAGAAACATGCTCTAAAAATGGGAAAATTTTGTAAGTTAGAGTGCCAGATACAATGAATAAACATGTATCTGATTCTTCTAAGTGCTTTTGGAATGGAAGTTTATTAATCCACATAAATTCACATAAATACCTCTAATCAAATGCATATTTTAAGCTGCCTCCCAAAATGTGATTTAAACACTTGTCTTTGAAGACAGCAGACACTTTCAGCAACCATATCTACATTATGGAGAATATGGTTCAATTTTATCACAGTTCTGCCTCTTTAGAAGTGGATTTAATGTATCGGGAATCTAAGAGTATAAATGGTGGCCCTGACCCTCCTCACCTGGGGCTCCTACCCCTGCCCGTAGCCCTGAGGCTCCATTTGAGCTTGACCCTTAACCTTTAGTCCTTGTTTGAGCTACATCATAGATGTCCTTGTTTTCCATCCTGTCTCTCATGCTGCCTCCTATGTGGACCTCGTCTATACATCGTAAGTTAAATCAACTTCTGGGCTGTCTCCTCAGAAAACTGTTGTTGAGATGATGAAACAAATGTCAGGTATCATTGCTGCCCTCAGAGGAATCATTGTTCCTTTTTGAGGTACTGTCTAGAAAATCAGAAGAGTTTCTTTCCTCTGAATCAACACGTGTTAGTGGTCACTGTGACCATGATGACTGTGTTGCATCAGCCAGTGGGCTGGTGGATGCATTGATTTGTTTATTGAAGGAACTAGTTGTTTCTTCAAGACTTTCCCTGAAAAGTGGTTTTGCCAAAGTATGAGACTAAGGAAATTTTGAGACTTTATACCATTTTTTAATGACAATTTTACAAACAGTTCGGCAGAAATCACACAGCAGAATATGAGTCATCTTAACTAAAGAGTAGAACACATTTTCTTGAAAGCATTTTATGTGCTCAGAGCATGTACTTCTTGTCCTTTCTACTCTCTCTTGCCCCTACATCCCTATCACAGGGTCAATTTGACAGGTAGCAGAGAATCTAACTGCATTTCTGGGTAAAAAAAAAAAAAGAAGAAAATTATCATAACACTTCTAAACTGGTAGAAAATAGCTTTGATGTTGGATGGGGTCTGATGTATGCAGCTAAAGAGGGAATAGCAAATTTTCTTGTAAGATTTTTCTTCCTCTGAGCTGTTTCCTGTGGTTTTAACCTGCAATCAAAATATTCTGATGCTCACTTTCAAGGGCTATGTAGTAACTGTTGAATGCATTATGCTCCCAAATGATATGTTTTTTGTGCTGAAGATATCAAATGTATTATTAGACATTTAGTCATGTACCTTTAGTTTTGCTCTTTTAAGCTTGCTTAGGGCAAAATAGTTTTCTCTCCAAGGCAGGAGTGAATTGCAGCTTCTAATTTGTCATGAGGTCCATGTGTAGGCACATAGAGATGTACACGTGTTGTTTGATAAAACAAATACTGAGGATTCAAACCTTCCATGTTAGCTAAAGTTTTTACCATTTTCAGAAGGGAAAAAGGCCCACACTGCAATACCCATTTCTGTGGGCAAGCTTCCATCTCTCTCTTTTAGCTGTGTAAATGGGCTGACACTGAATGTCGTCTTTGTAGCTGTGAGTTGTGATTTCATTGCTTTCAGATACGCTGCTCAGGAAAAAGTGACTGCGAAGAGGTGGGTATTTAATCCCTCACAAGTAATACAGCTTAATCCTGTAAACAGTCACATTAAAGCTGAGGGCTCCAGTTCCTAGTTGTGTGAATTTATCAGAGCAGGGAGGTCTTGGGCAGTGTTTGACTAAGCAACTCTTTTCAAAATGTGATATGGCTGATTTTGAAATACGTGTCAGTCTTTACACACGTAGAATAACTACTTATAGTGGGAACAATATATAAGACACAGGCCTGGAAATCGCAGATTTGTTTTAGAATACTATTCCTCAATTGATTCACCTCCATTTTTTTCACAACAAAATTCTGCAAAGCTCTGCTTACTTTGGATATTTAGACAATTATGAGGTTTAGACAGGCCAGTTCTTCATCATACTTATCAGTTCTTTATACTAACTCTGAGCAGGATTAGACAGTAACATGATAAAACAAGCCTCTGATGTTACAGCTATACTGGTGATCGTTGTGTTCCTACTGTTGAGGAAAGTAATGTTGGAAATTGTTTAGCAGAGCAGTAGTAACCATTTGATATCTTCAATATGGTGCTTCAAAGCTGAACTAATTATTTTTAAAGGCCATTATTTATGATTTCCTGTGTATGAACAGGAGTTACAAGTAAAAAGTAGTTCTGCATTTGCTTATTATTATAAAAAGACAGTAATACTAGCAGAAACAACAGATTTGTTTATTGTGCATTTGAATGCATATCTAGCTCAACACTAGCAAGGAACAATTTTACAGAAAACCACACAAAATATTCTGAAATGACCTTTCTGAATAATTGAAGATGGCTTTGCATTTTTACCAGCATCTCCATAAACTCAGTATGGCATCAATGACAGTTTACCACAATATCAGCCATTTACATCATTTACAAATATGTTTAGAGCAGTTTACTGTAATAATGAAATTATTAGAGAGCAACCAGTACAAATATATCTGAATGCTAAAATGCTTTATGATCTCAGTAATTCTCACAGTAAATATAATTGTTTTCAAAAGACCAGATGGCTAATAGCAATTTTTAAGTGGGTGGGTAATGGATCTTCTGTTTTCCTATCTTCCTACCCATATGACTGTTTTCTACAGCTCACGTAAGTAAAACTGATACTAGATTTCTGGGGTATATTTCTGTTATGGCTATTTATTTTTTTAAAAAGATCCATAGACACCTTGTCTTACTCACTGAGGCATAGACTAGTGTCCTCCTAATTAAAGAAATCTAGCTTTATTTATGCTTTTTAAATCATGAGGGAAGAGCAAGTAATTAAATACGTTTTACTTGTTATGCAAAGTAGCCACAGATATTTTCCAGGTGTAAACTGGTACTTTGATGTTGGAATTTCACCCTGTATTCCTTCTACTCTAGTCTGTAAGTGATATCATCTAACTAAAAGAGAAAATAAAACCTCTTCTGATAAGTTTTCTTATTTCAAATCAGAAGTTAAAAATAAATATTTCAAGCTGAATCTACTCCATTGTCACTTGTATTAGAAAACATTTTCTATTCATAAAACCCATGTAATTTTAAAGAAAAAATAGCATGTATCTAGTACTGTGAATAGCTGCTGTGAGTTTGAATTAAGTGACAGTTCCAAGTGATGCACAAGGAAGTACAAGCCCAAGTCTGTGGTACATGTCAGGATAAGAACTCACACTTGCCAGTTCCTTATTCGCATCTCTAACTGTCAGAGCTCTGTTAGATAAGAACTCTGTTCTTAATAACATTGTTTTGAAAGCAAGTGTGTCAGATAAGTTCTGGAATGCCAACCAGGGCTGTTTGTGTTCAGGCTCTTATTTATAGCAAATGAAAGTCAAAGTGCAACTCCATGTATGTATATGAACAATTTATGTATGTGAACCAGGGGAGAAAGAAGAGCTAGAAAATTGGCCACTAGAGAATGACAGTAAGAAGCACTTGCTAAATTCATAAATGTGCAAATCTATGAGTCATTATAAGTATACCCCAGGACAGTCCATCTTCAGGTTTGGATTAAATTTTGGTTTTGGTCTTTCCTTGAGAATAGCAGGTACCTTGCTGTGTGATGTCCTGTTGAGATGAACTGTCTGTTGCCCAGGCCAGTGGTCACAAAAATTTGCTGGGTTAGGCTAATACAGAGTTTTCTGATCACTTTTTGTCATCTGTATCACAGCTCTTTTCCACTGTGCATATAGTAATGTTCAGATGTAGACATTATCTACTGAAGTGTTAGATTATCCACATGTGTTTGGCAATTCCGTATTTGAAAGTGTCAGACCTTCCCTTACTCTGTTTCCTTTCAGAGGCTGATTTTGATTCAGTATGTTAGAAATGTGTAAACAAAACAAACAAACAAACAAGGTATGTTCGTTGAGCCTTCAAAGTCATGGGAAACACAAAGTGTCTTATTTTGGTAAGGATAAGTTTGCAGTGTGAGAGAGGAGCCTAAATGTGCGACCTCTGCTTGTGGTTATCTAGCAACTCATTGTCTCCGTGAAAAGGACTGTGGAGTTTAGAATTATCAACCAGCAAGACTAAGTAGCTAGCTAGGTGTTTTCCTTTGTGGAAAGTAGTACTTAAAGGTATTTTTCACTAAATCCCACATATACTTACTTAAGGCTGTGACTTTTTTTTTTTTTTAATGTGACAGTTATGTCTTTAATCCTTAATACTAGACTCAAACATAAAATTGTGGTCTATATCTACAGACCAGTTTTTCACCTCTAAGTCTTACGTTTTCCTCAACTTGAACTCAGTGTCAAAAATAAATTGTTTATCACATGTAGGTGAAAACAGCATTGCCATGCTGCTGTCCCTATCAATACTGGAACCTATTTCCATTGTCTGGACCTGATCTAGTGGAGGAGGAGCAAACTGTCAGAACTAGAAATACGTGACTCTATAGAGAACATCTACTTTTATGAGCAGAGTTGTTTGAAGGCTGAGACAGGTGTAAGGCAAAGAAAACTATTACAACGTTTCCTTTTGTGAATCAATCCTTCTGATATTTCATTTAATTTCTTTGTCGTTCTCACACTCATCCTCAGAAAATAAACACAACATTTTAAAATTTAGTTTTGCTGTTAAAAGAAATATATATATATAGTTGCTCACCAGTGCAGAAAAACGTACAACATATGCCCCCTGTCTCCCTGCTCAGCTGGAAGTGATGCAGTCACTTTTTCTCTTGGAAGAGAACCTAAGTTCTAAGAAGTGGCACCTGTTTTGCTCTCGTATGTGAAGAAATAAATATTGGCTTAGACAACAATACACTATGGTTAAGATCAAATGCCTAGATGATATACTCTGCCTCTTTCCTCCAGTGGAGATCAGCTTAGTTAAGTAATTGTGGTACTTCTCTTGCTGCCAGTGCACAGGACTACAGAATGGGAAATAGTTATACTGAAGATTCATTTTCAAGTACATTGTTATCCTGCCTCCACAAACACATAATTTGTTTAAAGTCAGCAAATGTATTTTTCTTTCTTTTATTTCATTCTTATTCTATATCACTGAAGAAACATTATCTCAATTAACACATGGCATAAAATGGTTGGGAGTCCACAGGTAAGTCTTTACCAAGAGTTGTTTTGATTTTATATTTATATAGTTTGTGTAAAGGAGTGTTAAGAGTAGATTATATGAAACACTGGTTGTCATTGATTTCCTCAATGGTCAGAATTTAAACAATATAAGTGGAATTTGAGTACTCACTAAATTATATTCAAAATCTCACATTATGTGAGTGTTTAGGCAGTTGCTTATATTTTGTAATCTATATGCTTTTTTTCAAAATATAATCCCAAATTTTTATGCCACAGAGCATGTAGTCAGTGACTTTGAAAACCAAGACCTGTGTTTTAGTGCTGGCAGTGGTAGCCTGAATGAATGCTTTCGGTAAACTAGGAACCTCTGAAACTGTTACTCATTTGTGTTTTTTCCAGTTCAAGCTCTGGTTGTCAAATCATAGCAAAGCTGCACCAGTACAGAACAAGTGCAGCTGTGGGAATCTATGCTTTACTCAGGGAGAGTAAACAGTTTACAAAATAGAGAAAATTAATTGCTACAAGTTTCACCTTTCTTTGTTTTCTGTGAGAATTTGCATCAATTCAAAGTACCAGAAGGTACCAATGATTTCTGAATTCTTACTGCAATAATTTTATTTTTTACTTTTATTTTTATTACTGTAGAAGTAAAAAAAAAAACCACCCACCATTTATAATTATGATGTCAGATAAAGTAATTCTCACGTGCAAACTTTTCAACCTTAAATCTATTTTTAAATCTGTGAGTGAAACATCTTTTTTTTACCTATTATTATACTGCAAAGCAGGCGATACCTTTCTGTTTATACACTTTGAAGCATGCACATGGAGATGAATCCCTGTGGTTTGTCTCAGTGTAACATGCTCTTTATCCCTATTTTTAATGGCTTCCTATAATCATTCCTTTGGTACACGGAAAACCTTTTGTTCCCTTTTGAAATGTGCTTATCTTTCTTTCTTAGAAAACTATGAAATAGAAGTGATCAACAGAGACTATTGATTCCAGAGAGAATGATCTTGAAAGCAAAGGGGAAAACCACAAAGGGATTGGCATATTTTTGTGCTCGTTTCCACGGGCCATGGCACTCGATTGTGACGTTTATATCCCGTTCCCAAATGACAGATGAAGAGAACATTGTTCTAGGAGTGCAAGTAGTGAGATTCAACAGGGTGAAATTTCCTTTGATGGAATAATGTTTTAATGGGGTACATAGTCTGCTCCAACCGTCAACAGAATAGGTGCTTATTGCATACCAGCATATTTACATTAAGTCAGCTTATAAAACAGATGATTGTGTTTGCTTTCTGTTTTGTGTCCTGCTATCAAAGGAGGTACCACTGCACACCTGTGTCCTGGTAGTCAAGGACTTGGCAATAGATCTGTAGAAAATAGGGTCTCTCATTTTCCTTGCTGGTGTATAGCCGTGTCTCTAAAGAACGTGATCTTTAGGCAAAAGCTGTCTTCCATAGATATAAAGCTTGGAAACACAAGAGCTTTTTTTGTGTCCTCTTATTCAAGGCCTGGGAATAAGTGTTCTACTGCAATTGGGAAGTATGGATAAAAATAAAAGGCATTAAAATAGTCTGTGCCATTTTTTTTAAATCACTTGACCTGGTTGTAGTCCGTAATCTTAAGCTTTTAAAGGCAGAAGAACAAAGGAATCTAAGGTAATTCTTACTCTTCTAAAACTGTACAAGCACCCCCAAATACTTTTGAAGTAATTGTTTTTAAAGATCCTCTGTGCTGTTTCTTATGCTTTTAAGGTATACATTATTCTGCATGTTGTGGTGACACTTTCTGGTGCAATCAGTAGTCAGAATGTGCGAAGTCTCACGGAATTTCCTTGGTGGGATCTTCAATCTGCTATGGATCAAAGGTCAGCAAATCTCTATATAGTAAATACAAAACACCTGAATTTCACAGCAAGAAGCTTCAAAGTAAAATAGGTTGAAGATTTCATTAAAATACATTAGTGAAATAAACAAAAATATATGTCACAACAGTTCAGCATGCTAGCACTAGCATCTAGTAAGCATTCCTTATTGCCAAGCTTCAAAGAAAATGTCATCTCTTAGTTATTCTGTTTTTAAAAAGTTAAAGTTCACACAGCTAGAATATGCAGGTCGGATTTGTATCATCGTCCTGCCACATTCATGCATTCACCAGTAATTCGACAAATGGCTTAATTTTTCTTCTCATAAACTGTTATTTCCATTAGAAGATTTAATTAAATACCTTACTTAGGGTGCCTTTTTAAATACCGTGATGTGGTGGCAGCACACTGATGTGGTGTTTTATTAGGGAATATAGGCAAAATAAAACGGTTATATTCTATCATTTAAGAGTAGGATAACTATCGCAAGAAATGAGAAAAAAAATGCATAAACCTCTTACATATTACTTCGTTGTCAAACCATGTTCCGTTATGAAAATATAGGAAGGAAGCACACTAGTTTAATGCAGTTTATGCACATATACACTTTTTACCTTTCTAAACAGAAAATTAAAATTTTCAAAAATAGAATTTTATCTGGTTCGCAATGTATTCTTTTTAAAGGAAAGCAGACTATTAGTGCATGTAGCAGTATATTCGGGGGAGCTTTGACTCTGTAGCCAAAGTAAGAGCATCAAAAGCCTAGCTTGTCATTACAATAAAGTGAAATCTGCGTCCTTTGTGGAAAAGACCAGAAGCATCTGCCGGTTCTGTGCCTCCTGTTCTGAAGTCTTCGTATCACTAAGCACAGATTTGCAATTGGAGAAACCTGCTCAAAGTATACTCCTCATTAACAAATGTTTACTTGAGATGCTACTATCTAGTGTACTAGTACTACCAATGAAAATTAGAGCAGACAGAAATCTGATTTGGTTCCAAGCTGTCCCCATGATCAGCTGGGAGATGGAGAGGTAGCTGGAAAGTGTTTCTTGGTATGACTGAAAAATAGCTGCAGTTTAATTGGATACATGCAGATGTCTATTAATTCAGTCTTACATAACAGGTTTTCTGGGTGTGGGAGAATATACAGGTAAGATAGTTTTGATTCCTTGTAACATTTCTCTGAGTGATACTTTTACAAATGAATGTAACAAAATATGCATAACTGCAGGTTAGGTACCTCTATACCTAGGATGTGTCAGCCCCAGGTGTTGAATTTAATAAATATACTAGTAATTAAACAAGTTACTATTTTTAATATGTGTGTTTTACCATTTAAAAATCTTTGTCTTCTGTGTGAAAGGATCTTTTTTTCTCCTTCTCTGTCAAAATATTGTTGTAAGAGTTATACGATCATTGACTATTCTGATCATGAGAACTTTCTTCTGCATTTTTCCTGCTTCAGAAATCAGTAACATAAAATTACTGTGACAATTGTTAGATGAAGACAGCTTTCCTTTCAAAATTGTGATGAGTTCTATTGTATTCATCAAGGCTTCCTTTTAGTCATTGGCCTCTAAACATCCCGTTTAACTTTTTTACTTTGGGCTCTGATGATGACATGGAAATGAGTCAATGAATGTGAGAGATTATCGGAGTAGGTGGAGTAATATTGTATTTACTTGTATACTTCTCACAATCCAGTGAACCTTTTCATGGTTTTACTGCATAAAAAGGCAAAACCCATACAGTCAGGATCTGATTTTCAGTGTCACATCCCATTAATTTGATTTTGTGTTCTACTTTAGCTTTTAAAAGTGATTTTTAAAAGACAGTTTGCAAAACTAAAAGAATAATGTTCACATTCAGTGGCTTACTTAGAAAATACTAATGAGGTATGCACAACTGCAATTTTATGTGTGTAAATGTACATGTAAAGACACAGTTATGCCTGGTTTATCTAGAGTTCTTGAGAAGTGTTTGTCTACGGGGCCTGGTTCCTTGTTAGTGGATTCAGAGACCAAAATGAGCAAGAAACGTACTTAATAATAATAGGCTTTAAAGACTTTACATTCTCACAGATGTTTAGGACTGTTACTTGTCTTGAATATTTAAAAGATGCATTTGATTCACATTCCTTATCAATGTTATTTGCATGTCTTCCCAAACAACATGACTAAAGAGAATCTCCTTGGTATCTCACAGTTTCGCATAGCTGGGGAAAGAAGATTGCCTATTCCCAAAGCCGTGATCAGCAATTAAAAAAATACATTTTAAAATAATAGATTTAACCAGAATCATAGCCTGCTTTTTTTTCAGTCTTCAGCCAATACTATCTAACAGGTAATTTTGCTCCTTTTAATTTACTGCTTCTGTTCAGTATCCATAATCTCCATATTTTAAAAGTAAGGTTAGATGGACTTAATACAGGCGATATTTTTTGTGGTGACAGATACTGTTTTTCTTCTAGAATTACTTTTAGTATTTTCTTTGTACAATTTAAGTTGACACACTGATAAAGTTAACTTCTCTGAGGCCTCTAGGGTAATTTAGAACAGCCTCAGGATTACTCTAATTTTCGCCTATTTTTAGTGTTCTCTTTTGCTGTCTCTGCTCCTAATAAGTAAACGGAAAAGCTACTGTATAAGGCAAGTTTTGTGCTGCACCTGACAAAGAATCATACAATTGTTTAGGTTGGAAAATATCTCTAGGATGGAGACTAACCATTAATCTAACACTGCCAAGTCCATCTCTAAACCATGTCCCTAAGCACCACATCTACGTGTCTTTTAGGTATCTCCAGGGACAGTGACTCAATCACTTCCCTGGGGAGCCTGTTCCAATGCTTGACAGCCCTTCCAAGTGAAGAAATTTTTCTTGATTTGCAGTCTGAACCTCCCCTAGCACAACTTGAGGTCATGTCCTTCTGCCTAATCGCTTGTTAACTTGGGGGAAGAGACCAACACCATCCGTGCTACAACCTCCTTTCAGGTAGCTGTAGACAGCGATAAGGTCTCCCCTCAGCCTCCTTTTCTTCAGGCTAAACCCCCCCAGGTCCCTCAAGCGCTCCTCCTAGGACTGGTGCTCCAGACCCCTCGCCAGCTCTGTTGCCCTTCTTTGGCTACAGTGAGCCTGGTTTTATCCCTTTCCCCCTTCAAATCTAGCTTAAAGCTCTTTCAATGAGCCCTGCTAACTCCTTTGCAAAGATCCTTTTCTGAGACAAGTGTAGCACACCTGTTGCTAACAGGCCTGAGGTTGTGTAAGCTGACCCATGATCAAAAAACCCCAGATTCTGCTGGTGACATGAGGCTTGGAGCCAGGCGTTGATCTGCTGGGTCTTCCTGTTTCTCCCCTCATGGTTCCCTGCAACTGAAAGGACAGAGGAGAATTCTGCTTGTGCTCCTAGTTGCTTAACCAGTTGTCTTAAGGGCCTGAAGTCTCATCTGGTTGCCCTCGGACTTCTTGTTGCAACTTCATCACTGCCTACCTGAAAAACCAATAGGCTGACTTAACCTTGGCAACGCCTCCAAGCTAGGTGAGCCATCATCCTTGGTATTGTTTGGTTCTACTTGCAGAGTCTTGTGCCTATTATACAAGGGCACCTGGGAAGGTGGGGTGGCCACAGAGCGATACGCCTGCTGTGCCAGCTGGGAATTTCTCACCATTGTCACCTGTCCCTTAAGTTGCTGTGTTCAGCCAGGGGGAAAGAGAATAGGGAATTCTCCATATTGCATGTCCTGTCTGCCTGTCAGGCGTGTCTTGAGGAAGGCAGCGTGTGACTCAGTTATACTCAGATTCTCCCTCAATAGGAGGCATTTCCAGATGACTTTTTTTTTTCCCCCTCCAAAAAATGTTTATGGGAGAGATTATTAAGAACTCCATTAATTTTCCCTTCAGCATTCTTCTTCTACTCCACCCTCACCAGGCAAGTGCTATGATTCTTGTCATACTCAAGCTATTACTTGAGTTTATCTAAGGAAGTTATGAACATCCATGGTTCTTATTGGACAAATTCAGGTCATTAGTTACCGTGGTGCAGGAAGTATATTAATCAGAGGATGCTGCAGAATGTTGACTTCCATAAAAAATAGTACCAAAGATGCTGTATTTCTTTTCACGTTAAAATAGGATTATCTTTAATTCAGGTGGCTATGTTTGTCCTCTCGTACTTTATCTCTCTAATAGTTATACTGTTTCCTCTGTGTTTTTTCTTTTTTGAGGTGTGTCTTTTACAAGATTACCTTTGTCAGAAAGATTTCCTCAGCACCGCTTAAACATCTTTCCATCTTCTTCCCTAAGCTCTTTTTTTTCCCCTGTATTGTAGTTAATTTCCTGTTTAATCTTATTTTGTAGTGCAATCTACATTTCATTGCTACCCATGCTGTAAACATTTTTCAAACCTGCAGATATGTTCTGTATTCTTTCTCCTTCTCAAGCAATGTGCTATATCTGACACATTCATGTTTTTCAGTTTTCATTAGTCTTTCAGTTAGTTCTTTTCCATGTAGCTCCAGATATCTAGCAACAGCATGAAGCTTCCAGATATCAAGGTCTTATTCCATTTCCTCTGTCCTTCTACTTTAAAGTAAATGCATCACTCAACTTTGAGTAGTCGTTTTGTTTTTGCTTTGTTTGTTAGTTTGTACTTTTCCTTTTTTTTCCTTCCTTTAAAAAAAAAAATAGACTAAATCTGTGCTGCTTTGTACATGATTATTCATTGTTGATGTATCTGACAGGGAGTTGTTTATGGAAACTTGAGATTTCTCTTTGAGGTAATGGTGACACTTGAAAAAAGAACACATTCATTTGAAAGCAGAAAGGAGGGTTTTCAAAATGAATGCTTTCAAAATTTTATCTCAGTGGGTTTTTGGAAAATTCAGTTTAGAGATTTTCCCTTCCATCCTCTCAAAATTTAATACTGTTTCATCTCTCCTACTTTGTGTAATCCACACATTGGACCTGATGCTGAAAGTTAAAATAAGTTTAAATGATATAATAGTACTTAGCAATTAACCCATTATTTCCTCAGAAGAGAAAATGTTTTTCCAGTTCAGCTTATCATGGATCCTTCTTAGTTTGTGCATGTATTTTAAAGTGTTTGTGCCAATGTTTGATCTCAGATTTTCGTTAATACCTATTAAAATATAATCTAATTCTTTTCACTGTTGTTTATCATTGGGTATTAACTGTGATAATATACAGAATTTGTACCAATTATGCAATCAAAAGTTTTCAAGGCGAAGAGTTCACAGAAGAACATAGAGTTTGTAAAGCTGGTTCTCCAGACTGTTTTGGAAATATACCATTTTAGTGCTCTAAATATAATTAATTTTAGATCAGACTCTCTGTTCCAATATCTGAAGGGGAAAACTGGAAAAAAAGGTGTAAGAGCTACGTTTAAAGTGAATGGTGGGAACTTTTTACTTGTTATATATTAGAGACGGAGCACTGCTGACTTTTATCCTCCTTCCTAAGTTACTTTCTATATTGAAAAATATTGCTTTCTCTGGTCCTGAAGATCTTTGCTTATCACTCAATTCAGTTTAGCAACGCATATAAGACTACCATTGTACCAACAATGCAATATTTTGTGTCCTTAATTCTTTAGAGAAATTTTTAGTGCTACATTTGTAGACATTCTGTTTTCCCACAAAAATGATTATGTTCAGTGCTTCTGATACTCTTTTTTCCTCAAATTATCAGCTATTATTCTCAGCGAACTTTAAAACGTACTTTTATGGGGAAGATCTGGGAAAAATAAGTGAAGCAGATCAGCTTGACGTGACAGTAGAAATAACAGCAATCTAGACAGGCTGATTAACTCTTCCTTTGAGCAACAGCAGAAGCACAGAAAAGATTATGAGCAACTTCTAGAAGAGCTGAATTTGGATTCAGAGAGAAGAAATAAATGTATGTTGGAAGTCCCTCTCTCTGGCAGCTGGCGCTGGAGTTGCATCAGTAGAAACTGCCTGAAATTTGCTGTGGCTGGTGAGCTGAAACTTCATTGCTGACTGGCTTCTGGTTTCAGACCTGACAGAAAGCAGCAGCAGCCTTCAGTCCAGTGCAACACTTCTAGTTCTCATTTTATCCAGATTCCAGAGGGAGTGCAGAAAATGAATTATATCCAACCTCATGAACAAATTTATGAGCAGCTACAAACAGCAGAAACTAATAAGCAAGCAGTACATCAGATGCCATGAACTTGAATTGGTTTTGGTTCATTTGTTATAAGATTTTGTCTAATGTTTCTAAATATGTATAAAAATATATATTTAATTGGTCATTGTGGGGGGAAGATTTGGGCAAAATCTCTGTGTGGTTTTTTTGATGGTATGGTTTGGTTTGGTTCGGTTTGGTTTGGTTTGGTTTTCCCCAGTGTCACCTGGAAGAATATTTAGCCTTCAGAAACTCATGCACTATAAAAGAAATCGTGGAAAACTTAAAGTTTCAGTAGTTGGCATGGTGAAAGAGGTTGATATGATTTTGCTAAGTGATAACTGAAGAAATGCAACATGAACCTAGAACTTGGAAACAGGAATGCAAACTAACGTAAAATTAAAAGATAGGAGGAAAAGAATTAGAAATTAATTGAAAAGAATTAATACTTGTTTTTAGATCAACTCTTTCTGACTTCTTTCCATTCTTTTGAATACCACTAATGTATCTAATTTTAAGATATTTTTATTTTTATGGAATTAAAGTCTAAGTTGACTATCAAGTCTGAAGGGAGAAGTGTCTACTGTTGCTAGCATGGATTTTAAGGCTTTGCTAAGCTTGAGAAAGCATTGTAAAGTTTTTTTTCAATATTTCTACCTAGGATACAGTAATCTAATTCCTTTAGCAGTGGTTTCTCAGTCTGACATAACCCAGATTACAAGGAAGCTGAGTTGAATGCAGCAGTGAAACAAAGAGGGTTTTGAGAAAACTATTGATAAGTTCTGCAGCCCTTCTGGCAGCTCTCTTCCTTTTTCCCCCACCTACTTTTTTAGGCTTTGCTTTGGAGCACAGTTCAACCACTGAATTTCCAGACATTGCTGAACACTTCATATATCTTTTATCATAAAAGGCTGTGTAGCATCATGAGAAATATTACTGTCTTGTAGACAATTGCACAGGTTAGATCAGCTCTTGGCACGACAGGCTTGGAACTGAGGGCATAAAGAAACACTGGGGAGCTCTGGTTACCAAAGTAGGACAGTAGATTGTATACACAAGAGCACCACAGGCTTAGATTGCTTCTTAAAGGAAAGCTTCAGACACATGTTCCTTTTGGGTTTTGAATGACTTGCAGAGACTTTAAAGGTGCACTGAATGAGAAGACTGCAGGTGAACAGTGATTCATGCGAAAGAGAAAGCTGAGCACAAAGGACAAAGTATGGGGAAAGAGAAGACAGATCAAAGCTTAACAAGTGAAGGACTTCTTAATTAAAAAAAAAAANGAAAAGTCAGGCGTGTCAACTGTTTGTAAAACTGCCAAGAAGAAAGTAGCTATTATTGCCACAAAATGGATTATATTATTTCAACACTTTTGTTTATATTTGAGATATTACACAGGTGCATTGTAAGTTCTGGAAACGAAGATCATTTAGCGCTGCTGACATCTGTTTGAAACCAACAATGAATCTTCCTGTGATAGAGATGAATGAAAGAAATAGAGTGGGAACATGAGACAGGCATAAGTGACCAGAATGAGATTACTTGCATTGATTTTTACCTACATTTTACTTGTGCTAAGGAGAAAGATTTGGAAATTTCTTCGGCGTGAGTGAAGATTTGATTCATGTTGAAGTCTGCAAAAAAAATCCATTGATTTCCATATGACAAAGATTCAAAGGGTGTCTACCAATGTATTCAACATGAACATATCCCAATGACTATTGCCCAGAGTACTTTGATATAGTAGATACGAGACCTCCTTCCTAGAAGAAAAGATGTTATGCTGATATTGCCTTTAGTTTTCATTACAATAATCATTAACATTCTCAAAAAACCCCATTTATAATCAAATAATAGCAGTGCTTAATATTAACACAATGCTTTTTGTATTGTTTTTTAGAAGCATTAACTAATGGATATTTTAAATCAGAAGCAAATGCTGTAAAGTTTCAGATACAGCTGCAAGGATTCCCTTAAATTAAGATACTCCAAAATATTAGCTGCAATGTGGCAATTTTATGTTGTTGGCTGATAATCATTCAGACTGGAACCTTAGTGAGTTAATCAGATTTTTCCCTCACTTCTGCACATTTGCTTTAATTAAATTGTCAGCTGAACTCTCTTTTATGTAATGTACAGATTATACAAATGTATACTAAACAACAAGGCATTAAAAATCAGAGTCATTTGAGATAGGAAATAATAAAGAGTAAATTCTGCAGTTTGCAAGCATCGATTTGTGAGGAAGTGAATCCCTGGTTTCATTCAGGCACTTTGAGGATTTCCCTGCTTCTCCAAGTTTCATGCTTGTAGCTTTTAAAATACACAGCAAACAGAAAAAAAAACCCTCAACGTGATGAATAGCATTAGATTTTTCAGACCAGCAAAATCTTCATAGCGTTTTCCCTTTCCCTGCTGGCGTCCTGCCTGATCCTAATGGGCAGAGATTGTTTTCCCGTGCTGCATTGTGGCAGAACAGACCACATCAGCTCTGAGCCTGAGAGAGGAATGGCTCATCTTGCCTTGAAAACGTTTCAACAGTTACACATATCACTGTATATTTATTTCTGTAAGAAAATCCTGTCCCAGAAGTGCTATAAGTACTATGGTTTGCAGAGATAGCCATGTTAAATACATCGTTTTTGTAGGACAAATGAAGAAGCAGCTGCTTCTAGCAAGGGATTATTGTATACTTTTTTTTCCAAATTTCTACCCTAGGACTTTTATTTACATATATATACATATACATTTATAAATATATCAAACATAAAATATGTATAAATACATATGTATTTATTTGTATGAATGTATTTTCATATAGATGTTATATACTGGTGTAAACTATCTCTAGGAAATACAAAATATCTGCTCTTTCTTTAACTGTATTTGGAATATCAGGTTCCATCTCTAAAATTCTGAGTTCCCTACTGATTAACATAAAGAAAATAGTGAATCCCATGAATCACACAAGATCATATTTTAAATTAAAAGTCTACCTCATAGTGTCCCTGGGGAGGGTTTATTTGGAAATAATGGATGAATTATACACAAGTGTTTTACGAACTGCACAAAGTGCAGCACTTCAAATCTTTTCTTTTCATTTCTTGGCTGTCAGTTATAACGACATAAAATGGAAAAAAACCCTGAAAACTCAGTTTGGCTTAGGGAACGTCTTATTTATTCCTTTACAACATAGCCTCCAGTTGGATTGACATGCTTAATGAGTTGTAAAAACACTTTTTTCTTGGAGATCCACACTTTCAACTTGGAGATCCAAATACTTTATGTTTATTTTATAACTTTCCCCTCCAAAACTATTGTGTTAAAACCATGCAAAATAACAGCTTCATCTTGAAAATGTTTATGCATATGTGTTCTTGAAATTGCAATCAAGAAACCTGAAGGAGCAAGTAAGTCTGGGTAGCAAATCATGTAAGCTTTTTTTTTTTCTAATTTTTAACAAGTTAGTTCAACATTGAGAACCATATCTATGTGAAGAGGTCTCATGTAATGAATTACAAGTTCTGTTTCATGTTCCATTGTGAACTAAATCTTCACTTGCTCATCTGGCATCTCTGAATTATTTTGTTGTTGCCCTTTCAGAAACTGTAAAGTGAGGAAATACCTCTTATCAGTTGAGACATCTCCATAAATACGTGAGAATAGTATGAAAAACTTTAAAGTTCATTAGAATATTTCAGATACAGTAAGGCATCGATGAGAATCCAAACTGCTTTTAGAAATTGTTTTGTTATTGCTGTGATTTTCGTCCTTAGAGAAGCAAGGTGTGCAGGTATTGACGGCTCTTTCAAACTGAGATTTTCAGAAAAATTACAGAAATTTGCTGAATTTGGATGACGACTGTTTGTAGATGTGGTAGTAACTGCAGCTGAGGGTGGTAATCTCTGTACAAATACACTGGATTGTTATACTGGTATGTACTTAGATGAGAGCTATTTAACACAAGAACATAGAGTGAGCATTCTAAACTACTCATGGTGTGTACATGGTGGGTAGCTTATGGATATTCAGCCTTAGAATTCATACCCACAATAAAATTTAATACAACAATAGCAAAACAACAATTAACAGCATAAGGAATTAGTGAAGATGTTTGAAATACAAGAATGGTGTATATCCAAACACCCTAAAAGATACTGCTCTCTAGGCCCCAGCCTCTTACCCCTAAGGGTAAATAAGCAAATGATTGCAGCTAGCTTGGCTACGCCTTGGATGCTTCTACCACTCATAAACACACCCGCTGCTGTTATCCCACAAAAGTGCGGGGCTTTATTCTGCTTTTTCTGGCAGTTGTGTAGCACTTGAATAGGATTTTAAGTCATCATCACAGTGTTCAGTCAAGCTTGTGTTTGCAAAATGTCAGTACTTGCAATAACTCTTGTTTTGTTAGTTAATATTACCCTGGTGAGGACAGTACAATAAAGATCAAAGTTAAAATTATGTGACACTTTTATTTGTGGTCTGTTTATCCACCTTTACTATTTTGATTAAGTTTAATGCAACATCCAGGCTATTTTTGTCCAAAAAGTTCAGAATCCGTTTTCACCAAGATGACATGCAGAAGTCCTGTTCATGAAGAAGAAAGAAATACTCAGCAGCTAGACATCTGCCTGTTCCTAAAAATTCCCCTAAGGACAAGCACCAAATATCTTACAGACCTCTGTTCTTTTGGTATGTTTATGACCCTGAATTAAATATTTGTGCTTTAATATTTTTTTTTCCTATTACTTCGCTACCAGAATTCTGCTTAAGTAGAAAATGTTGCTAGTTTCCTTATACTGTGTGATTGAACTGGTCATTCTATTTTTTTCTGCCAAATCAAATTAGAAGATGGTTTTGGCTTTAATACAACCAAAGAAGTATAGTTCTCTCACCCTGTTTAAAACTTTATTTTTGAGGGAAAGTGTAAACAAAAGCAAGTGTGCTTGAATTTTGTTTTGGCTAACATCACATCTGATCCCATCTGACCTTAATTTCAGGAAGGTATCATACAAAAAAAACGACCTATTGACTATCCATAATGTTACTTTATATTCAAGGCTGCATAGCGATGAGTCTAACTATGAATACATATGTTTGTCAACTTCTGATTGTTCACATTCAGGTATAGCAGCTGTCAGGTGATATATTACACTGTTGCGTAGAATTTGAAATACTTAAGAAAAAACAAGAATGACTTTTTTTTTTTTTTGTGAGAACTACCATCATTTTTAATGTTACTATCTCACAATTCAAAGAAAATTTTCAAATTGCAGTAGCAGCTCTTAGCTAGCTTTTTAATACAAGAATGTTTATCATGCTTTCTCCTTAGGAGGGAATATTTAATAAGAAGAAAAAGTAGAAATAATTTTCACTAATGTGTTAATCTGTTCTAAACTTATTCAGAACTTTACACTGAAATAACATGTTCATTGAGAAAGAAGTAAGTGCAAAAGAGACCTAGGAGAAAGAAAGAGAAATGGTGGCTGGACCATACCGTGCCGTAGAAGAAACATCTAAGAGCCAGAGATTTAGTCTCCAGTAATGCCGGTATACATTTGAGAAACAGTGTTTAGAATTTGTTTGTCATAGTACATGTCGAACAAATAACCGTCTTCACTGCTATCAGTTCTGCACTACTCCTGGGTCTTGAAGAGACTCTTCTTTTGTTCTGAGAGGTAGTAAAATTACCTGCTTTATGAGCAGGTATTCTTTTCCATTTCTTCTCTGGGAAATATCTCTGCTTTAGAACATTTTCTGAAGTAGTAAGGGAAAGATCATTTGAATGTAAGAAGTAAAAAGATTGCTGGTTTCCTTGTAATCGGGAGCTCCTCGTAAGCTGTTAAATACTTGCTGTAAACCAAGATGTTTATAACCAACATGTTCATCAATAAGTTTATAAAAATTCTGTCAGCTATATTGCAGCTACCCCTGGCATTAATAGATTTGTCTGCGAATGGTTATTTATCTCTAACATCTTTTTCAATGGAAAAATAAACAGTTTTTTTGCTTGCTAGTAAACCTGTCAAAGACTAGGGGGCAAACTATTTACTCCCAAATAAACAGAATTTTAGGGCATATAAGCCTACTCATTTTTTTGTAAAAGTAGGTGTCACACCAAATGGCTTGATAGTTTTCTGTTTATCTGCCAACTCACAAATGGATGCAAGAAATTCCACTTGTGTCTTTTGAACTGACCTTTTTTTCTGTGCAGAATGTCCTAACCATCTGCTAATTATGCTGTCACATACTTTCGGGTAGATTGTTCCTTGCCTTTTCTGCTGATATCATTTGTCAAAGTGGTGCGACGGCTTCGTCCCCTGGTAGTTAGGATGACTTCCTTACAACTGGGAACAAGGTGAAAGGCTTTTGCTTCCAATCTACTCTTTCCCTGATTCAAAACAGAACTTTCAGATGGGTGGTGTATATTCACGTGTCCTGTGTTAGAATAAATATTCTGTACTGGTGATGAGGAAAGAAAAATATTACAGCATACTTTTTATCTTAATGTTCTTTTCTTGTATGAAAACAAAGCACACCCTTTTGAGTCCAATGCCATATTCATTAGACCTGAAACAAATTTACTGATGGTAAAAGCAAGATTTATTTCAGATTGGCCCAACTAATTTACTTTTTGTTCCTTTTGTTCAGTTTTCAAAGTAAAGAGTAATGTTCACTCAACTCTGAAAATTATTGTATTTTGACAAGGTCCAAAACTTTTCTTTAATTTTATTCTTCAGACTGACTACAGTTTCTTCTTTTGCAACAGCTGGAAGTAATTATATTTTATCATTTAGCTGGCTAAATGGTTATTGTTCAAGAAGTCTCTAAAGGAAGCAAAATTTTAATGGAACAAAGTAAAAAAAAAAAATAACAACATATGAATATATAGAGAGCTTAATTTGTTCCCAGTGTTTGGATAGTCAAGCAAGGAAGTAGGAAAAAATGAGCATATGTCATTTCCATGATACAATACAGTTTGTTGCTCCCATTCCTTTGAGCTTTGAGAAGGTTTTTCCACACTGTTCCTCAAAATGCAAATGTGTGCTTTATATTAGCCTGCTAAGGCAGCACGTGTTCCAGGTCAGATTACTATACGGCCCAAACACTTGATTTTGTATTGCGAACACAGGTGTTCTGCAGGAAGTCTCAATTACCTAAGTTAGAACTCTAGCGTACTTTTTGATAACTGCTCAACCAGGCCATTAGTGTATTGGAAGAGTGATCTCAATTGTTGACATGGTTAGTTGTCCAAAGGTAAAATGGAGTGGGCACTGTTATTATACACTGAACTTCTGCAGGGGAGTATTCTTTTTCATTAGGGAATTGCTTAAACATGTTGATCACTTATTTTCCAAGGAAACAACCCTGCTTCTACTAAAGTCACTGTGCAAGGATTTCACCAACTCCAGTAGAACACCACTATATGAAGTAGCATATAAAAGCAAGTAATTTACCTTTTTTTTTCCTAATGAGATGAATCATGAGGAAAAAGCCAGGTTAATGTTCCAAGGAGCTTAATTAGAATCAGGTGAGAGTTTGAAAAGGCAGCTAAGGTGGTTTCAGGCAGTGCTTATATGAAAAACCTTAATTAAGAAGACTGATGGCCTTTTATTTAAGTCTCTTCAAGAGTTTACAGAGTCCTGTTTAACTCCTCCAGATCCAGTAGAAAACTGTATTTGAAATTCCAACATGTTTCTTAGTAAATAAGCAGCATCATTATGTCTATAGTGGACTGCAGAGGAGCCTGTGTTCTCAAGTGCACAGAGGGGTATAGAAGAAAATACAATTAAATAGGAATTAAATAAAAAGTTTACTGATAATTGAAGCATTCATAAAATTACAAGTATTTGAGTACAACTGCAGTGCAAACAGTCAAATGGTAGATTACAAAAATATTTTATAGCTAAGACTGCTATGATTTTTTTAATTTGCTTGCAATACATAATCTCAAATGGAATTTATTTAGGCATCTTAAAAATTCACATAAGCTTTAAATTTATCACTTTAGTCAAGGAATTGTTTTTGAGGTTTTTTTTACCTCTTGTAAGAACAATAAGGTATATGAGATATTTTAGCTGCAGGGTGCATATTTGGAGAAAGTGCTTCCTGCAGAGCTCTTCTGCCTTTCTTGTAAATTAACTGCAAAAAACCCGGTCATGTTACAGTATGACATTTAGTTTTCTAATCTGTTTAATGCCATGGTTTGCACATGATGTGTTCTGATGTGCTTTTATGTTTGTGATACTCAAAAAAACACTTTAGAGTTGCAGTAGGGATTCTTTTCACAGACAATATAACTTGTAACAAATTGCATATTTCAGAAGAAATTTAACAAAAGACCTAACCTTTTATCATGTTCATTGTTCTAAACATACAGCCCGCATCCTACTGTTCTGTTTGTCGATATAACGCATGAACACCATTTTGGATGCATGTACATGCTGCATCCCTAATGATTGTATTCATTCATGTTTTAATGACTTAAAACTAAAAGAAAGACTGTTAGCATTTAAGTTGTCTCAACTAGTCACTTGAGAATTTTTGTAATCAATAATTGTGTATATGTGTACCTGTGGGTACATATTCACTCATGCATTTCAACACTGTTTTTCCAGGGTGAAAGTGTTGTCTTGTATTTCAGCTGTACAGAAGTATAATTAAATCATCATATTTTTCAGTTTTGCCATCATTCATTAAAAAGACTTCATAGAAGGAAGGGAAATGGCTTATCATTTCAGACTAGTCTTAAACCAGTTTTCTTGAAGCAGCACCAGTGGATTTCACCCAGCTTTATGTAACTAGTATTTCAGAACTAGTGTTAAAGATTTTTTTTCTTAAAGGAAATAAACATTTTTGCTGTAAAGATTCTTATCTTCTCTTAACATAATTTCAAAATACAAATATATATAACGGGAAGGAGTCTGGGGTTAAGAGGTGAGAAAGAAGAACTGAAAGACTTGAAAGTATTCAAAACAAAAACTGAAGACAACTTTTTTAGAAAATGTGACCTTATCCTTCTTCCCTCCTCTCAGTTTTGGTTTTGATCTATTTCTTTAATCACAATCCTGGAAATCCTCATCTCTACATCTGAAAAGGCTGCTTTAGAGGATATTGCCCTAAGAAGAAAAGAAATAATCCAGCAAACATGCAGAAGGATTCAATCTCAGCAATGTACTGAAAATTAGTTGCGACACTACTGTCATCATTAAATGAATTATTCACTGAAGAGTACTCAGCCTGCTAGCTGGCAGCTCTATTTTTGTATTCCTATCCAGAACAAAAGATTTCAGATTTTGATCCCAGTTACATCAGGCACAAAATTTCCATGCACAGCAAGCCACCATCATTTTGACACACAAATTAATCTGCATGTTCAACATTAGATGATGGAATGACGAAAAGCTAGAACTTAAATTCCAAGGCTAGTTTGTCTACTTGAGGCTCTGTGAATTCATGTGTTCTGCATGAGGTGGATAGAATTTGTCAAAAAGTTGCATTAAGCTACAGATGTGGATTTAATAGCATGCATTGAGCAAAACAGACAGTGGAAGGTGATTCTTCCAGATCAGCACTAGTATTAGTAAAATTCTTTGCCTTTCTAAGTGATTTTTTTTTCCTTAGCTTGCAAGTGTCCATAATTTCTGAAAGGTTTTGGCATTTGGGGAAGGTGCCTAATGACTGGAAAATTGCAAACATGATGCCGGGCAAGAAAGGGGACATGGGGAAATACAAGCTGGGCAGTCTCATGGAAGTCCTGAAAATATAATCTAGAGAGGAATTGCTGGGACAGAACAAGCCCACGGAACTATAAAAGTAGTGCTGGCAAGGTGGGTTGCCATCCACAGAGAGTACCGAGGAGTGCCCGTGGCTCAGCAGTGTTCTGTTGCGGCAGTGAAGGCTGCCCACTGAGCAGCAAGTTCACAGGCAGGACCTCAAGAGAAAAGATTATTCCCCTCTATCAGTAGTTTTGGGGAACCATCTTGAATCCTGTATCTAGTTTTGGGCCTATGTGGGTAGGAGCGGGTCCAGTAAAAGGCTACAAAGGTGTTTAGAGGGCTGAAGCGTGTGATGGATGAGGGGAGGAGCAGGGAGTTGTGGTTGTGTGGCTTAGAGAAGAGAGGAAGGGTATCTCATTGCAGTATGTCAGGTAAACAGATACACAGAGTGTATGTTTCTTCAATGAGCATTTTTGTTATGTGAAGTGGTTTGGGAGTTGTCTGTTGCATAAATACTGATGTTTGCTGTTCTTTCTGTAGTATAAGCTTAGCATCAAAATAAACGAACAAAAACTTCAGTTTTTTTAAAAATATTTCCCTTTAGTTTCTTAAAATATTTCATCTACTGCACATTCTTTCTATCCCTGTCAATTGTTTTTCATGTGCTTGGAGTATTCATCAACATAAATTTTCTGTTGCTTTTGCAATCTACCATCTCAAGATAAGAATAATTTCTCCTTAATATGTAACTTCTACAATTGTAGTTTGAGTCAGCATGGGACAATTCCCACATACCAGTTTGAATTAAAACCAGTGAACTAAATTTAGAAGCATTAAACTGCATAAATTCTAGTTTAAGGAAGAGCTAAGCCATGGGTAAGTACCTGGGATGTTGAGACATTCAAGGACACACACTCAGGCAGTACTGAGTTGCAGAGTTCTTTTCTGTGGCCTCTGGCAGCCCAATCAGGCATCAAGAGCACCTTAACAGTATTTAATCTAGAAGTCTTACTACATTAATCTGTCCTTCGGTATTTCAAAGAATTGCAAAAAGGTGGCACTTGGAGAACACCAGTTTAGGGAAAGAAAAGTTTTTACTTTTCATTCAGAATATTTTCTTCTGTTATGATTGCAAATTGTGAAAGCAAAATAGGCAATATAAATAGGTTAAACATAATCTGAACTATTAGGGTAAAGCACCAGATGTACAGCTCTCCTAAAACTCTCAAGAGGAAAATTATTTAAATACAACAGCTCCTAGTGGTAAGGACAGACCCCTACCACTGAGGAGAACTGCAACATTTAGAGCACTGACATTAAAAGCAAAAAACATACTGAAGGAGTTCATGTTTAACTTAATTATTATTTATTAAGGTAATTAATTACTGGTTATGTAAGATACTGTGGATTAAAGCAAATAATATGTAAAATGGCCATTATTTTGCATATTATTTATTTTTGTGTCATTAAAGACTTTCCCATAACTTTTCACCTCCTAAAGCACCACTCAGCAAAACTGTTTCTCCTACAGTCACCCCAAATCCAGATATACCTTAGCCAGCTCTCACCTAATTTAAAAAGCCTATTCTGTTTGTGGCTTCTTTCAAGTTTGCCATGGCTGTGTTTTACCTTAGCACTGCCCTTTTCGAAGGGGTTAGCCAAAGTACTGTTTGTGCCAGAGGCACAGCCTTATCTAGACTAATTTTGGATAGCTGAAAGGTCATAGCCACAAAGAAACAGCATGTACAATTACTGCCTCGGTAGAAGGGTGCAACAAATACATATGAATGCCCAACAGAGTTCAGTATTGTCTTTTGAAGTGGTGTACATAAAGTCCTGATCTGAGGAACAGAATGGAAAGCAATAATTAGGGCCTTTAATTTATCACTGAAATGTTAAAAGAAGTCTGACAGAGTAAACATCAGTTCTGACAAAAAGAGCAGGAGTCATGTGTTTTTGGAAAAGATGAAGCCTTGCAGGGAGTTATTCTTCCACTGCTGGGCAGAAGTCCCATTGACAACTCCAGGAGATATTATTATTTCTTCACTTTTTTTCTCAGACTTGTGGGAGGAATAAACATAGATATTTTAGGTGAGTGATTCTGGTAATTAAGAGGACCTGAGCCTGCTAATAAAGCATTAGCAGAATACAATATTTTTTTTTCCAGCAATTTCATTATTTATACTCTAAGAAGAGAAATAATTGGCTGTACTAATTTAATTCACGTAGCTTTTCGTTTCCCTTCTTGATGTGCCATGTCACATAAGGTTGTAAAAAAAGTGCCCAAAGAAAATATAATGCCAGGAGGCAGAACAAAGTATTTCTTCAAACAGAGTTTCCAAACCTCAGAAATGAACAAATTTATGTTAGTACCATTAACATGTTTTCTCTTTCCAAAACCTCTCATCATGGTCTTGAGTCCAAATAGCCTCCTCTCCTTTATCAGCAGAGAAGTTCAGAGAATATTTCAATGTAGCAGCAGTTTTTTAAATTTTGCCATTGTTTCATACCAACTGTTTTGATTGGTTTTGCGAAAACAAAATTGCCAAAGCATCCATTTTCTGATTGCTTTTCCCTGCCATACCAGTGGGATGTTGCTGCCTCTTGCATAGAACTTCCTCTGATATGTTAGTTCTGTATTCTGTTGACTTGATTTATCATGCTAAATGTTAAATTGGAATCCTTAATTTCTTTACACGTTAAGCACAATAACATTGAAATAGTCAATATACCTGTTCCACTTCTACTTGACAAGGGTTTCCTCTTCTCCTTGATGAAGACAGGCTGCAGTTTTGTCCTGTGTCTGTGGGGTTGTTTTAATGAGTGGCAGCGTGGCACAGATCAGCACAACAGGCAGTCGGTGCTCAGGAGAGGTCCAGGGCGTTGTCTGTGGAGGGCTCAGGATTTGATTTTGCCATATCACTACTGCTCTAGTCAAAGCCTGAATCATAACACAGTGTTCCGTAAGAGACAGAACATTCCTGTCAGTGCTATAAGGAACTAAACCAAAGCCCAAGGAAAAACAAACTCTGAAACAATAGACTTACTGCTTTCACCAATTACTCTTCCCCAGTGTGCAAGTTTTTTAGGAATATACAACAATATGAGGAAAATTCATTTAAAATTTTTAGGAGTTGATTTTTCTTTTCCAGCAGTATGACTGGAAAGTTACTGAAACAATTTATCATTTTCTCTTTTCCTTTATTTTAGTTGAAGGGGGAAGAAGGAGCTGAAATAAACTTTTGAACCTTAAGTTTTTGCTGATTAAATTTTAAAGAGCAAACAAAAATGCTCAGAACCACTCCATGACAAATCCTTTTAAATAAAATGCTAGTTTGGATTTTTTTAATGTTGGGGTTTTTTAGTTTTAATTTACTTAACAAATAAAAAAGCCTTTTTTGATAGCGAACTACAGAAAAATGTTTGGGTTTTTTTACATTTATTTGCCTATGGCATCATAGTTGAAATGACAGAATAACTAGAATTAATTAGTTAAGATTGATGTATCATACAATATAGAATTGATAATTGTGAGAGCAAACTGACTGCTTATAACGTTTAACATATACCAGGCACCTAACTGCAGCTACACCAGTTCTTTTTAAAGTTATTGTGTATTCACTATGGGGGATACGTCAGCAAAACTTTATACTTTCACTGTAGTTTTTAGACAATAAAAAGTCCCAGTAGTTAATGTAGGTAGAAGCACTTGCAGGCTAGTTGAATCCAACATGCAATTATTGATCTTAATGTGACCTAAGAGAAGATACCTATGGAAACCTGCCAAAACTGCAGCGTTGTACAAATGAAGATGTTGCGATTTACAAATTTTGTAGACCTACACTTTCCGAAGTTGGTACAGAGGCTTTCTTGGGTGAAAAAGAAAAACCTAGCTACAAATCAAAGCATTTTTTAAAAATTAGGTCACTAAAAATGAAATGTAAAACAGCTGGGAGATTTGTGCTTTTTCTGAACTCATACCCTGTGGGATGAATTAGGCTGCCAACAGTATATTTGTTAATTGCTGCTGTTGTGATCCAAATAGCTTCTCAGACCTTGACACTTATATTGAACATCTAAATTAAATTCCCTCTTGATGATGTATATGCAAAGGTATCTCAGAAGAGCTTTTTTCATTACCTCATGAACGTTTTACACTCTTAAGGTCTACAGCAAATTTTCTCCTTTCCCCACTAATCTTTCTGCACAGAAATTATTGTCTATAGAACTAGTGATAAAATTTTACTAACTCACAAACTGTTTTCCAAATTCATTTCTGTCATTATTGGAATGTGGTGCCAGTTTACGAATTTGTCTGTTAGTGTAGAGATAGGCCATTTTTTATTCACTGAAAAACAGCAAGTAAAATGTTAAGATGTATTTTGTGTATCAATAGGTTAACTTACATAACTGTTTCTGTTTCAGCTGAATGAGATAATATTTTCCTTTAATATTTAATTGTGTTAGCTATGTGAAAACTCAGTAGATCTCTCTGGACATGGCTTAATAAATTACAGAAGTCCAAAGTCATGAACTACAAACACAACCTATCAGAGGTTGCTAAGGTCACAATGCCTGTTTCTTGTCCATTGTGTTAATATGTGTTTATTACTGTGAAGATAAAAAAGAGCTAGAGAAGGTCCAAATGGAGTTTATGCCAGATATCTAATCGGCATTTTGTATTCCACATACCTCTACATGGCATTTTAGCTTCAGCTAACAGCAGTCTAGTTCTGTGTCACTGTTCCTGGATGGAAAATGCTGGGAGTTAGTGTTATCTGCAGTTTGTAAGGACATCCTAAACTTGAGTTACAATGTTATATGTCCCAATTACAAGTGAGATATGTTGGTAGCCTTTATACGAAATGTCTCTCAGTTTGAGGAACTGTCAGTCCCTAGATATCAAACATATGACATGGCCATGCGGTCACGGCTCACATTCCCTCTGGCTGTGTGTTGGCTTTCACACCAAAAGGCAGCACAAATCCAAGCTTTCATCCAGGATTCCTGTGTTTGCCTCAAACCACTCACCAGCATAGTTTTATATCCAACATTGACAAGTTTGGATTAAGGAATAGACTCAGGTTTATGCTTAAATGCAATTCTTAAGTCAATACAATCATTTGCAGTTCTAGTCAAATGTGTATCTCCAAGAAAAGAAAAAAAATGTTAAGCTTGATAACACAGTTTGCAGGAGCTATGACACATCCATTAAAAGAGATGGGGACATATACAGATTTTCTGTAAAAGTAACTCAGACATCAGAAATTATGAAAATGCAAAGTAACAAAATGACCTTAACATTTTTCCCCTTAGTGAGGTAGCCTCCTTTGTTCCTGTTTTGTAAGAGACTATTTTCAGATCAGACTTTATTATTCTACAGCACGTGGCTTACACACTGTGCAACTGCTAAGTGTTTATAATATAAGATGATTATTGGAAAGGGGTGCCAATAGAGTTGATTAATTTGTGTTTGGAATCTGCAGATAAGTTTAGGTGTGCATTGTGTAAATAAGATCACTATTGGTATTCAGACTGTGAGATTCTGGTTTGGGGGAGGGAATGTTTGCTTTCTCAAACAAATTTGGCAATTTCAGTACCATATAGCAATCTATAGAAAATCACAAGGACTGCTCAAAAAATAACAGAATCATTAACTCAAATTAGCCATGTGGGAGAAGTCTGCAGTTTCACTTCAACTTGGTAATAGCTTTATGCACAGCTAGTGTTTTTGTCTCAGTGATTTATCAGTTCTCTTCTGCAATTCTGTAAGAAGTGGTTCATAACAGAGGTTTTACTGCTTGGACTTCAAATAGTAAGGTCCTCCTCATTCTCACCATTATTCCGCACATCCCTTCTTCAGATAAGCATGCACGCAGACATGCAGAGATGGAGTGTCGGAGCTGATGTACTGACTGGCTGTGCTGTTTCTTTGCTGCCCAAATGTTGTTCTTTAAGAAGGATGTCAAAGAACTCCTGTGCTCTCCAGAACAACCAAGTGTTTGCTGGCTGTGCTCAGCAGTTTCAGTATTCATAGAGCATTCAGAGGTTTTGTCCAAGAAATTTTCCCCATAAGCTGCAATTGGGGTAGGAGGTTGCTTTGCAGTTTCCTGCTCCTCATTCCAAAACAAACTGACCTCCCAGCTGTAAGCGTAACACTTGCGTGGCACCAGGGCCTTAAAAAACACAAGAGCAACAAGCACCCCTCTGCCCCTCAAACAACAGTGAACAGAGACTAACATTCTCCAGTTCTTATTGGTTTGGAAACTAGAAACCTGTGTAATGTGTAGCACTACTGTCTGTGAAGTGACCCATTTGGGGCAGAATGTAGTTCAACCAAAGCAGGTTGTCACCAAGAGAGCAGGTCAACGTTGGGGGCCGCAGAGGAGCCAGGGGCCCTGCAGGGACGAGTGAGGCAAAGGCAGGTGGGGCAGTGGGCAACCACCAAGAGGCTCCATGCCAAAAAGGCCAGTGTGGCAAGGTGGTCTGACAGTCCGGTGACTGCCAGCTCTGTCTGTCACCATGAGGTGGCTTTGAAATCACGTCAGCAGGTCCATGCCAGGGTCAGCAGCATGTGTGGCCAAGCACAGACAAACTGCTCTTGTAGCCCAGACAAGGGACTGTGGCAGAAGCCCGAGATTAATTGTGGCCCCCGAGCGAGACTTCTTACAGCTTTTTCTCACGTGGTTTTGCTTTTTCACGGAAGTCTGACCGAAGATGATACAGCAGCACCATATCAGGGCTGGCCTTGAAGAAAGGAAGCTAAAAGTCCCTTGGGGAGGAGGTGTTGCACAATCTCTACACCTTATTCAGAGCCCTGATAGCAACGGCTGAGGACACTAATGAGGATCCAGTTGTACCTAATATAATATGATCAGAACATTCATGTGTAATTGACACTATTGGCTTGAGGTTTAGTCATTTTCAAGCTTTCCTATAGCACATTGTACGGCAAGAGGTAATTTTGGTTTATTATTCTTCAGAGGTAAAAAAAATTTCCTTCAAAGTAGTTATTTTAACTTCCAGTTTCAAATTGCTGCTTTTGGAGTAATGATTGTTCAATGATTGGAGTAATGAAGACTCAAAGCTAGTGCTTATTGCTCAGTAATAAATGCAATTGGTTTTCCGAAGACTTTGGATTGCTATGGAAAATTTTACAATCGAGTTATTATAGTAAGGTGAATTCAGATTTTTCTAGAGAAGTGAAATCTGCTAAAAAACGACTCATACCAAAGTCTGTCACCAGAAAAAAAAAAAAAAAAAAAATCTAGTGGGCTGCTATACCTATCAAACTGGGGGAGGTTCTCCAACAGGACTGAACTTGAGTACGTTGTGCTTTGCATCTTTTTGCTCCTTAGCTGTTCTCTCCTTTATTCCTCTTCACTTTATAGCAAGCTTTGTATTCCGCTCAGACCAGAATAATAGAAGAATATTTAACCACATCTTACTGGTTATGTTACTACTCTCTACTTTTACCATAGCAAGTAAATTAATTTACTGTGTAAATGTATATAAATTTGCAACTGGACTTTGTCATCATGAAACAGTTGTCTCATGTGAGAACCGAGATTCCTTGTTTACTTTGATTTGTGTGTCATGATCTTTAAAATTTCCTTTCATCTCTGATATAGTTCGATTTCTGAACCTTTATGCATTTTAGCGACACCGTTCACTTTCTGTTTCTGCTGTAAACTGGTGGAGCCTGTTTATCAGACCAGATATTAACTTTAATATCTCTCCCATCCTCACTGCGTAACATCCATAGTTCTTGCACTGTTATATTTTTTTTCCTCGCTTCATTTGGAGTGATACTTAATTCTGTATCTCTTGGGCCCTGATACAACCTTTTTCATGGAATAACCCTTCTTTTTCTGCCCTTCATATTCTCACAAATTCCCATCACCTATAAAATATGACAGGAAATTCAGTTAATTCAAAGAGACTTTCATGCTCATCCACGGATATTGCTGGGTACACAGGTTTCACAGAGCTTGCACCTTCGACCAGAAAATTTCAAGAATTCTCTCTGTGCAAATCCTAGTGGTCTTTAGTAACAGACAGAATTTGTTCTCTTTGTTTCTCAGTATTTTGCTTTTGTAGTACACATCCTTACATAGAAAGCTACTTCTGTACACTCCTCTGTGTGATAATTTTACATGAGGTTTTCTTTCACTGAACTGTCCTACATGGTGCTCGCCACTGCCTAAACCCAAATATATGTGCGTAATCTTCAAGGTTCATCAAGTGAGCACTCACTGAAGACCTTTGATAGCAGTTATATGTAAAAACACGTGATAATATAAATCGGAGCATTTGTTCTGAAGTTTATGTTGGGAAAAAAGATTCCTATATTAGCAGTAGACTACTAAAAAAAAGAAAAATTATCCCTTTGTCAGCAGCAGACTCCCAGCACTTCCTCAGAAGATTCACTTTACCTTCCTTCCCAAAAGTGATGTTAATTCACAAAAGATTTAGTTATCTCTTTTTATTTTTTGTTGTTTGTCATTAACTTACAGTATTTATATATATCGCCTTTATAAGTCTCAGGCTTTCGATTCTATTGTTTTACATTCTTGATCATATTCAGTTTCTGTTGTAAGATCAGATGTTACAAGCCTCAGCCTTGAAAATGTTTTGTACCCTCCTTTGTCTTGATTCTTCCTCCACTTTTAACCCTTTTTTTTTTTTTTTCTTCTCTTGTTACATTTATAGCATTAGCCATCCTTGTGAATAAATTTTGGACATTCTTAAAGAGAAGAATTTGAAAATTATTCCAGAGAATCAATAATAATAAATCAGAAATTCTGATTTTATGCCTGATCCTGTAACTCTTGGATATGATGGTTGTAATCACTCAATATGTTGGTAAAGCTGGATATTACTTGGATTGGAATCCTAGACCTTCCGGTTTTGAAGATTCATTTAAGAGAACACTGAATCAAGGTTTAAGAATGGCTTTAAATGAGTAAATAGTAAAAGGCAAAGTAATTACATTATCCATCAAAACTATGCTGGGAAAAGTTTTGCTGCTTTTAATTATTTTCACTGTCATTCTAAGTGCCAAATTTTCTGTGAAATTTGAAGATTACATTCTTGAACAAACCACAGAGAACTCTAAAGTCACAAATCAAATAAGCAGGAAAATCAATTCATTTAACTGAGGAAAATTGTATGAACAAGTAATCCTAATAGCATTTTTCTCTTGCAACCTTCCATCAACATATTGTATACTGACATAAAAATAGATTACACTATCTCTAAAATTGAAAATGGATTTGTATATATATGTTTCCCAAGACATTCTTGTATTGCACAGCATTTGATCAATTCTCGCCCTCTTTTATAACTATTGATGGAACAACAAATTATTCAGAAATAACTGATCAATATTAGAATCAGTTCCTGGACTTCTGATATTATCTATGGATATGTTACTACTTTCTAATTTGTGATTGTATTTTCTCATTTATTGTTTCAAGGCTTAGGCACATTTATATATCAAATCCATCAGGAAATACTTTAAACACTTTTATTCTCTAAAACTCTGCTTTAACTTGCATAAATATATGCACTGTGGCAACACTGATACTGCATCCTCTCTGTTCTCATCCATTTATTCTAGACAAATCATAAGGCAATTTGTCGACTGTGTCTTCAGCCATATACTTTAAAAATAAAGTGAAATATTCCAAATCGTCTGCTTTAGAAGATGGAAAATTATCTACTAGTCTTTCAGAAAATGACTTTTCATTCTCTTAGTCGGTTGGTGTGAAGATAAGTTTTTATTTCTATTCCATGTAAGTTATCAGTATAAGGCTGTAGGGGTAAATGTGAGGGCTGTTTAAAAGCATGATACCAGTGTTACCTTACAGTGGAAAAGCGTGCCATGGTACTTATTTACGTAGTGGTTACAGTAGTTCATCTGTACACCGTTTTTAAAATAGGGCAAGTGTGTTTATGGGATATAAAATCACCAGCTGTTTACTGTGAAACCCTGTAACAAGTGCATTAAACAGATTTTTGGAAATGTAAATTTACAACTGAAAATCTTTCATTATAATGTCTATTTTTAAGTAGACTGTGGCTTAGTATAGCACTTTCCATATTAAAGTTTTTAGAACAAGACCATGCCATTATAGATATTAATCCATTTGTGCTCAAACTAGGATTTTCCTGAAATATAATTAATTGTTGGCACAAGAGATCTGGGAATTAATATTTTTGTAATCTACTTCCAGTTTTAGACTTAATACTTTTTGAGCTAAAACCCCCTGTATTTGATGAAAATAAGGTATAAAGGCTGGACCAGCTTAACTTTTCTGCAGCCTTGCCTTCCAAAGGCTAATTTCTGAGGTAACTATTTTTTTATTCCTGTCCCATCCCTCCTCACCCCATGATATGACACGTCCCAAAGCTTGTACAGTTCACAGCTGTTCTAATCCTCCTAAATTAACAAATTAATGATGCTTCCCTTTCTGTGTGACACTGTGGTACTTTAGTTTGCATTGGCCTGTACAAATTAGAAACAGCGGCCTGGATTGTGCAGGTGTGAATGCAAGAAACAAGAAAGATGGAGTGGTTTTAGAAGTACTGCTTTTCATGTAGAAAACACAGCCCTGTCTACTATGTTAGAAGAAAGCTAAGGTTACAAAGACAGTCAAACAGTTAAAAAGTGCTGGAAATAAACTTACTTGAAAAACTCTTTTAAAGTAATTCCATTAATGAAAAGCTGAATGTTAGGGTTCAAGTTTTCTCTACTTTTAAAGCAGAAATTGTCTTACAGAGCTTGGTAAGGTTGCACGTATGATTCAGCATAGACATTTGCTTCTTGAGCAGCTGCAGTAACAGTGAGGAGCCCATGAACAGTAGTAGATTATAATCAAATGCAGGCCAGCCACTTGGCAGTGTTGAAGTACTTCTGCATGGATGGGTTTTTCAGCTGTTTACTGACTGCAGAGGCTTATGGAGTTCTCTGTGGTATCTGAGGTTATGAGGAGTCATTAGATGTACAGGTTTAGTAGTTACAGAGCGTATAAAATTTACTTCTAAATCTCAGAATCCAAAAATCTAACTTTGCTTACCCATATAGCATGGACGGTGTTGGTCTCTTCTCCCAAGTAGGGAGTGACAGGACAAGAGCAAATGGCCTCAAGTTGCACCAGAGAGGGTTCAGATTGGACATTAGGAAAAAATTCTTCATGGAGAGCGTTGTGAAACAGTGGAAAAGGCTGCCCAGGGAAGCGGTGAAGTCACCATCCCTGGAGGTGTTCAAAAGGCATGTAGATGAGGTTCTTAGGGACATGATCTAGTGCCAGAGTTAGGTTATAGTTGGACTTGATGATCCTGAGGGTCTCTTCCAAACAAAATGATTCTGTGATTCTATCAGGTGGTAGGACCTAGACTTGAAGACTTAAGGTTCAAGCAAGTTGTTGTAGAAGTCAGGGAGGTATCCAAAATGTGTATTTTCCTTAATTCAGATGACTAGACATTGGATCTAAGCTTCATGGTTGGAAAATGTTGCTTGTCCTATAAGTTATGTGAAGTGTGAGAAATCTCTCGATACTCAAATGTATTCTCTGCAACATTTTCAAATGCTGACTTACTATTGAGACAAATTCCTATCATACTTTAGAGAAAAACTTGTCTGTTTGACAAGAAGCCCTTGGAGAGAGTGCGACAACTATGCTTATAATATGAAAATCTAACATGAGTTAGAGCTGGTTGGAGAATTTTGGCTGAGGGTTGTGATATGCAGTATATATACACTTGTATGTATGAGTATACAAAATATACAAATAAAAAATTACAGTATGGAGTCTTTTCTTTGCAGAGGACTGCACGATTCTGGTATATTTTTCCAATAGTCGCCCTGTCCTGCATGTCAGATTCAGCTTTTACAGCTTCTGTCTTCCTTGACAGTACGTTAAGACACTGAATTAAAACTACCTTACCTGGTAAAACACATCATGCAGCAGTGCTAGCAGTTTTTCATTTCTGGCTCATTGGGTTTTGTGGATAAAACGGTAATAGCTATTTGTCTTCTGGATCCAGTTTTCCAATAAAAAGGTTAAAGCTGTCTATTTAGCATAATCTTTATTTTGTTAATTGGAAAAAAAAAAAGAAAGTATTCAGCTATAAATGTTCCAGAATTACAACTTCTCAGTTGTGTCTTTTCTAGTAAAAGCAGATGTGACATCAGGTACCCAGACGTGATGTGCATTCAGTCCATGCCTTAAAGCAAATAACTGAGCAGAACTTCACAGAACAAGCAGCTTAATACTGAGATAATGTTCCAGTTTAAACCAATGTCAATATATCACATGGAGAGGCAGCCGAACAGGAAACAAATCTATTTAGGTTTATGTTGTCCAGGAAAGCATATCAAGAGGTCTTAATCATGCTAAAGAGCACAGTATGACATATTAACTCTGATGTTAACAAATGCATCATTCCAAACTAAGTCACAGTTCCTTGTTAACACGCAGCTATCAATATTAGAAGTATTTAACAAATGGAAGATGGAAATACTGAAGCTACTGATAAAACTCTGACACAAGAATTACATCAGTACATCTCAGGTTTGATGTCACAGTAGCAATACAACCTTATTTAGTATCTGCTTATGGTTGAGAAGAATCTTTTCTTACTTTAGTCAAGTCACATAAGTACTTAAAAGGGGCCTATAAGAAAGATGAGGACAGACATTTTAGCAGGGCCTGTTAAAACAGGATAAGGGGAAATGGTTTTAAACTAAAAGAGTGGAGATTTAGGCTAGGCATGAGGAAGAATATTTTTACAGTGAGGGTGGTGCAACACTGGCCCAGGTTGCCCAGAGAGGTGGTGGATGGACCATCCCTGGAGACAGCCCAGGCCAGGCTGGACAGGGCTCTGAGCAACCTGAGCTGGTGAAGATGTCCCTGCTCATGGCAGGGTTGGACTAGATGACGTTTGAAGGTCCCTTCCAATTCAAACTATTTTGTGATTGTATAAATAACAGGGAAAAAATATTTAAAAAAATAATCATATACACTTGAACTAATTCTGAGAAGAAAAAAAAGGAAAAAGGAACAAAAAAAACCCCCAAAACCTAAACAACAAAAAACCCCCCACAACCCTGTTTCATATATGTTCTTCTTAGGTCTCTTAAATGACAGCTGTTCTCATAACAGGCAAATAAAGTGCACATTATGTTGTCATGTCGTGTGTTTTTAAAATGAATAGTAGCAATCATCTTCAAGGATGTGCTAGTATAATTATATTTCTATTTTTAATACATGATTCAATTTACATTTGTCTTTAGATATGTAAATTTACATTCCATACACAAATATCACTAGGGCTAACTATAGTGTAGGAGGAATTGCACTGTATAAATGCTGAACGAATTATAACTCTATATAAGAGTCTAAATGTTACAGTTGAAATATTCCTTATATAATATGGAATCCAAACTAATGGAAGAAAACCTTCTGTTTTTGTGAAATATTTGAAAACTAAGAGTCTCTGAAATTCTTATATGGAATTCTTATAGATGCTGCATCTGCATGTGCTGTGCTAAGAACCCTCAGCAAAGTGCAAACACATTTTTCCTGATATTCTGAAGAAGGGAGGTAGTGATACAGCCTATGTAGTTTCTCAGTCTACGCAATTCTCAGACAAAACTGCAGTTTGAACATGAAAGCCCTACTCAATATCAAAAGGAGTTAACAATTAATACAAAAATTTAATAAATTTAGCAAATGTTGGCAGTGAGTTGGAATCTCAGAATGATACACCCTTAGTTGTTTTTTCTTCAGTTGTGTACCTATTGCAGATTATTAATTTAGACCATCATTTAAACAGGTCCACTCTCTACCACATTTGAAATTGCTGATCTGTGAGGTAAAAAAGTAACCTCAGATTTTGACAGTTTTTAATATAGCCATTGATGATAAGTATCTTGTTGCCAATTTTACTATTTAGTAGGAAAGTAATGATTAAGCTTGTTTTAGATTTCAGTATATTTGAAAACCGATCATATTTTCCCTCGTCTGGTTTTCCCCAATTAACAAAGTAGAGACATTCTATTCTGGGGTATTATAAAAGGTAAATTGTACCCATATTTATTGCCATTATAAATGTATATGTATGTGTGCTTGTATTCCAAGGTACATTACAGCTGCAGTGATGAATATTTTGGCATGCAGAGACTTCATTCTTGTCCACTGTAGATTCAGGCCTTCGTTAAGTAATTTACCACATAGCAAAGTCATATGTTTTGGATGTTAACTGATCTAGGATTTTCTCGCAGCATGGCACTAGGAGAAACAAAATTAATTTATTTCCCTTCTTAATGCCTCTAGGAGCCATTTCAGCTTTAACCTCATGCTCAAGATTTTCACAAATACCTAGAAGCTCTCCCTGACAGTCTTGTCAAGATAACGTTACCATTCGACAGCCAAAGCCTTGGAGAATCAGGAGAAAGACACCCAAGAACTGTTATTTTCCATGTGGCTCTAACTGTCCATGCAGTTACGCTGTAGTGACCGGGGACAGAACATGGTGTGCTTAGTCAGAACAATAGCTTCAGCAGGTTCAGCAAGAATCAAGTCTTTTACTGAAACCTGTTCAGAGCACTGACAGATGGTGGTATTTTTTTATTGTTTTACAGGCAGCTATCTGGGGACTTCATATTCTGTGAAATAAGCAATAATGAGGTCATGGAAAGAGACACTGCAGGGTTACCTGGTCCTTGCTGCTGCATCTCAGTGGAGGGATGGCAAGGTTGGTCTTCCCCGGTATGAACAGCGTGCTCAATGGAAGAAGCTTCTGGCGTGAAGGCAGAGGAACATGAGAAGGTGAGTGGTGATGGTGGCTAAAAAGAAGAGGAGTTTGATACAGAGCCCAGGCCACTGACACAGAAGAAGACTTCTAAGAGCTGGTAAGGAAACGTATGGAGTTTGTTGCAACCAAGGAAGCCACCAAAATTGCTTAACTGAGCAGAGAAAAGGACCTGACTTTCAGAAGCTTAGTAGACAGAGGAAGAATTGCCCAAGTTTATTCTTTTACTTTTCTATTCATTCAGCTAAAGAAAAAGCTGAGAACCGAAGCACACTAAAACCATTGCAGTGTTATGTTTCTAAATTTCTAAATTCACGGGAGAGTTGAAATTCAGGTTTTGCTTTCTTTTGCTATAGTGAAAGCTCAGAAAAGCTTTATAGTGGAAGGACGGTGCTTGCAATCATTAGTACTAAATAGTACAACATAAAGGGAAGGAGCAGATGAAAAAACATAATACAGATGACTCTTTTTAGAGGGAGCAGAAAAATCACAGTAATCCATATTAGAGAGCATAATACAGATGCTACAGAGGATTGGAAAACACTGAGGAAATATAATTCAGCTAGTTTTTGCTTCAGTAGAGAAATAATAGTGATTCATTATATTAATTCCTTTGACATATTAGGCAGCTTAAGGTTTAGGAAGTGAGATTCAGTATCTAGATACTACCACGAGTATTGTTTGAGTAACCTATTCAGGTCTAGCACTATGTTTACCGCTGTGTTTATTGGCTGGATCCCAGAGATCACTGAGATGGTAACAGGCATTGATCAGACCTCATACGTTTACAGTATAGCTAGAGTCTTTAGAGGCTCTTAGAATACAGATAACAACAACAACAAAAAATCTTTACAAAAAGATGGTGAAATACAACTTTGCATTAGAATTGCAAGTATTATAGACAGACATGTTAAAATCATTAAGTGAAAAAGAAGCAAAGCATTTTAGTTTGCCAGGGCTTACTAAAAAATACTTAGAGGCAAATATGTTCATTTCATATAGATTTTAAACTGGACAAGATTTTCAAACAGCTTAAATTACATGACATTTTCAGAAACAGAATAGTGAGACATTTACACTAACACTTTGGTAAACAACACTTGATTTTTTAAATTACCTTCAGAGACTATTTTCTATTATGAGTATTAAAATTTTAATCTGTACCTTTGTTAAATCAGCATATTGTCTTGATTAATCGGTTCAGTTAAGATTACATGATACATATTTACAGTCCACAAACAGTGTTACAATTATACCTATGATTACTTTTTCTCTATGCTACTTTAAAAGAGGACATGGGAGATTACTTATTTAAAACTTCGGGATCCTTTTACCAGGCAAAAAAAATTTTTTCTAGCAAAAAAATGCAAAAGCAGCATTTGTGATCTCTAGTTACTATTGTGATTCACATTTGAGTAACTGGTTTGTCTTGGGTAGAAGCCACCTCTTTGTTCATTAAAATTAATGCTCAGCGGTGGTTTATGATAATCTGCTTTTAGTTCTGTGCCAGACAGAAGAGTTTTCCTGTCCTAGGGAGGAAAGAGGAATCTTTCCAAGATTCTTCATTCAGATTCTATTACTTGAACTCTACTCAGTTTTTCTAAATCATCAGTAGAGCTCTGTCTAACTTTGTCTAACTTGTATCAGGATTTTCTGAACTGTAGCATTGAATGGAGCATCATAAATATTGAAGATATTATTCATAAACATTTAGCAATTTCCAAGTGGAATTTAATTTCAAAACAGATTTTTAACTTTCTTATTCTCGTTTTGTTTGGATTCATGCTAAAAAAAATAAGTTAATTTGAATGTTGACCAAAACAGGCTTTTGCTGTAACTAAAACACAGTCATGGAAAAAATTTGTTTGAATTTGTTTTGTTTGAATATGGGGTTAAATTTCTTAAATAATTAAGTAATTTATTAAGTTTAATTCCCAAGGCAAAAGAATGCAGTGTTACTCAAGCAACTACTCATACAGCTCAATTTAAATTGTGAATTCTGAATACTCTTAGTGAAGAAATTTGAGTTTACTGGGTTAAAAGTTATGTCTACAGAAAATAAGTCACACAATCAACAAAATACTTCAGTAAAGGTCTCTACCTTTGCTGAATACATATTTTCCATTAATATTTCTTCCAAATCTGCCTGTGAGCTGCTTGAGTGGAGATATTCCAATGAGGTTGTTAGCTTATAGGTGCTAGAAGTAGTTATTTTTGTCCAGCCAGATTTGGAGATTCTGCATGGAAATCAATTTGACCCATTCTTGTGGGTACCTCATATTTTGTATTATTTTCTGTTGTCTTAGTTACATGCTGATAGAAAAGAGCAAAAGGATAGATAAATATGACAATTAAAGGAGACAAGTAAGCTATTATCCATCCTTTGACTGTTTACACCGAATGAAATAGGCATTAGTATTCCAGGCTTGTGAGTCTACCTCTTGGCTCTTAGACTTTTAAATGCAGTTGCTAATAATCTCCATGCATTCATGCATGCTGACAGATATGCCACAACACTTTAATCAGCACTGGCTACAAGGCTAATAAAGGTTAGTAACAAAATAAAATTCTATAGTGGCTCCTTCTTTACAGGCAATATCAAGCCCTATGAACTTCTAATGCCTACTCTGTCTATTTAGATAGTCATGGCTCTAAGCTTGTATTAAAAATAGCAAGGAATGCTTATTCTGAAGTGTTTGAAAATATTGCAAATTACACTGTAGTATTGGCTTACTCCAAACTAATCTTATCGCTTACTGACCTTTGCAGAAACACTTCTCTTTCATTTGGCAGTTTCATTTCCCTTCTTTCTTTCTGTCTTATTCCCCTGTTCTTTTACCTATAGTTCATTTAGTCATCAGAAATTGGTGTGATGTGGCTGCTGCTTTTTAACTTTGTAGCCGATAGGTTTGTTGTGTTCACGCAGAAGCAAATACCTATTTCTCATTCCATTTCCATTGCAGCTTCATTTTCGTCTCAATATTGTATTCCTCAGGAGCTGCACAATACATTTCTTTTGAGGAAAGCAATGAATGTATTTACTCTTCACTTTACCTCGGTAGAAGGTACTGTGGATTTTCCTGTCCTTTATTTCCCTGTACATTTTATAAAAAAACTAAATTCATCAGAAAGCTAAAAATAAATGCAACAATGAGTCAAGAAATAAACATGTACGCATGCATTTGCAATAAAGGTGTTTCATTAGTGTTATTTTTTAAAAATAGAATACTGTACAATAAGAGTGCAAAAATTAGTAACCCCAGTGGAAAGCTAAAATCTTCTCACAATGAAAGGTGGATATATCTCGTATTCTTTAAGATCACCAAGCTTCTGTCAGGTATAATTCTACCCTGGTAGTTGATATGATTTTCCAGAATTCATAGTGGAAATGAGATCTTTTTACAGTCGTGAAGGAAAAAGTGAACTTGGAGTAGTCTTGGCAGACTGAGTGCGTTTAACTATGGAACAGCTATGTCATTTCAAACCACATAAAATAAAATACCCAGACATTGATCTGTACCATCCTGTTGTTTCATCTCAGGCTCTTCACTCATGGGACCAGGAGATATTGGATTCTTGTTTCCAGGCTCCCATCCTAACCCAGCAGTCAAAGGGCTTGCCAGACTCCCATAAATCTGTGGCAAAAGCAGTCTGGCATTGACTGTTGTTGCATTGCAGCTGTTGTCATGTAGCTAGTTTGTGAGTTTATAGATCATCTGATTCATCCATCTGTAACGACATTTTAATTGTATTCTGAATATGACTAGTTCCAGTTGTGCCAGAGCCATTGACGGGACACAGTTTTACCCAGTGCTCCTCAAAAGGAACCTTACAATGCTGTAAAATATCATCCTGTTATGCTGTAGGCACCTCCAGTTTCAGTGGTTGAGCTACCCATATTGTCAGAGTACTGGCTATATTGACTACCAGTGAGTTTTGGAAGGTCCTTCTTTGCCAGTAGCCTGGACTGTCTTCAGTGATGTTTAAGGAGCAGAGGCTCACAGATGTTCTCTTGTTCACATTGCCAGCTTGATGAGATCAACCTCCATCCTCAATAATAACATTTAAGATGTCTAGGAAACTGAATGCTCCTGGAGGAGAAATGGGTCTGTAGAAAAATTGCCCTCACTTTCAAGTACCGAAGTTTGGATAATCTAGAAATAGATGAATTGATGTTCTGTTCCTACTCATCATGTGATGATGAGGGGCCCAGAATTATCCCAGAAGCAATGAAGGACATTTCTTCTTTTTCAAGACTACTTTTTGGTAGGTCTCAAGTAGGTTTCATAACGTACTGTAAGATGCCACTCAAACTCAGATGTAGAAAGGACTCTATACCTACTTGAAAGGTCAGCGCATTCCTCTCAAGTCTTCTCTTTCTGATGATATCTGTCTTCCTTTATGGTGACAGAAAATGTGTTGCACTGGAGGGTTGCTTCATCGAAGCCTTCTTCAGACTTTTCTACCAGATCCTGAGTTTTTACCCTTGGTATTGAACCTGAAGTATTCTCAGGATGTCCCAGAGATGCTATGGGTAGGCAGAGAGCTCCAGAGTATTCTTGTACTGACCATACTGCAGGGTTTCTTGCCAGCGATACTAGTGTCTCTGCCACACTAACAAATACCAAACAGTTCTAGAAATATCAGCAGTATAAGCTGAAAGACTAGGAATTAAAAAAACAAACAAAAAACTTATTAAATTTCTAAACAAAAATAGCAATGAACAACACAAAACAAGAGGTCTTAATTTTTTTGGGTTTTTTTTCCAGTTTGAGATCTATTGCTTCATATTACTGCATACAGCTTAATTTTCACTGTCTCAACCACTATGCTCTTCTATAGGCCAGAGATAATGGATAATCACATCTAAGCAATAAATCTCAAAATTCTAAAACCAAAACAAGACTAGCAAGCCACAAACCAAATGCTTATGTTGAAATATGTCATCAAGATGCTTTAAAGAATAAATCTGTGATCTATTCAAGGACTTCTGAGAGAAAAACAAGACCAAATTTGTTGATTACAGTGTTTGCTCAGAATCTGTTCAAGTACTGATTATCTTCCTTTCATTTAAGATTAAGGAAAAAAAAATAAATTGGATTAAATTAATTTCTGTGTGGAGGACCAGCGAAGTGACTATTCTACTTATGTCCTATTTTCAGGGCTAAAGAAGGATTTAAATGATGCCTAAGTTTTTGTGAAAGTCATTAGCAAAGGTATGAGTCTCTTCAAGCAGAACAGCACGAGAGAAAAATAAGATATTTTAATATCCATGTATTATAAGTGTTTGAAGATGTTTCCAGAAGGACTACTTGCAGACACAAGGTTATATCCTTTTTTCCTTTCTGTTTTCAAAATGCTTGGGTTTTTTTTTCTAATAGCTTTTACACTTTGTTCATAAAAGAAAATCACATACCGTCAGTTATCCTTACAGAGAAAGCCTTATGTTTTCTAATAATATGCCCAATTTACTGTACTATTTTTGCAATTCTGTCAGTGTTTAAGATTTCACTATTCATCACAAAGTCAAATCCAATTTTTTCTCTGCTTGATTTCTTCACTAGTACTACAATTAACACATCCTTAGTCCTATTCTTACATGTCTTCCTTTTTATCAACACCTGGCAAGCGTATAGCTTTTGTGGTACTATAGTTCTGCAAACATTTACAGTGAAGTACTTTAAGCATATCTAGGTGACAACTCTGGTTATAGAAATAGAGTAATGCTTCTTTACTGCAACACTTTCCTTTTGTTCTTATTTGGCTTCAATACAGTTCTTCCTGCTGAGGAATCTGTACCACTTGTTTGGCATCAGCACCTCCAGCTGGAACTCCTGCTTTACCAACTGCTGGTGCAAAACTGATGTGTTGTGCTGGTGCTTGGTACTCTTTGAAATGGTCTGTGAGGTTTACAATTTAAATACAAAACTGGATAATATTAACACTATAATGCAATATTTGTTGAAAAACAAAGCTAGTATTTTTCCATGGTTGACTTACAAAAAGTTCACATTTTCACCATCTGGTTACCAATTATTATTTTGTATTCAGGATTCAAAGGCATAATTCTCAACATCTTTAACCTTGAAATTTGGTCACAGTTAAACCACAACTGCACTTTCTCTCTGAGAAGGATAATGCACTGGCTGAGATACAAGCTGGCATGTGTGTTCTTTCTTTACGTTTAGAACAAGTCTATGTCACATCAGTACCAGAGCCCCAGTGTGAATTCAGATTTGTGATTTGCAACGAGTTGACCTGGAACTCTCTGTGATTCTTCGCTATTTCCAACTGGCTATACACACTCAGGCATGTTAATAAATTTCTTCGTGCCTCAAGTACCCTGTAGAATGGGGATTACATGATGTTTCTTAAATAGTCTCGTCTCTTCTCTGTTTATGTTTCAAGGCCAGCATTTTTTATGGTCTCCAGGTATTACCTAAATACAACTAAACAACGACAATAAAATAGTTCCATTTCTAAGTCTGCGATATAACTTTGCAATTTGTTAGCTATCAGGAATCTTATTTGCTGTGTATGTGTAGCAACTGTGTGGTTGTTCAGACACTTAACAATGAATGATTTGCATATTTATAAGAGCTAATATAGTTTAAAGTCATAGACGATCCTACTCATTATGATATTATCCATCAACAAAAGTGTTAAAATACTTGGCTGTTACATAAAAAAAAATAATCTTTAGTAATATATTTATTGTTTTTTTCCCCTCAGTGTTCATTGTTTGAAAATTACTTTGACGTAATATAAGGTTACATCTTCTATTATATCTATTTTCACTTTTTCAATTCTTTTACACCTGCTTTCAGTTTTTCTTTCCCTTTTTACTGCACAGCAGTAGCCACACATTTTCTATAGCTACATTAGCAAGTCGTGTGACACAGCACAACCATGTCTGTGAAGCCAAAGAGTTGGTGCTAAGAGCTTGATCCACATTATGGGAGTCTCAAGCAGGCTTTTTTCAGACTAGTTTTCATTTGGTCCCATGGACTAAATATTAATTAGTGGTTGCATCTAATGCAGTCCCAGATTAGAACTGAAAGGAATGAAGTTCGTCCTCTCCATGACTGCTCCCATGGCCCCCAGTAAATGTAGACTCCTGGGAGATGGGCTTCAAAAATGTAGTCCTGACGAAAACTGAAGAGCTAAAGCAGTTGCACAGAGTGATGAACGCATGGGCTTGCACTATCTGGTTGCTAGGCAGATTTTTAACGCATTTAAGTTTAGGATTTGTGTGCGTTTATCAAATTACTGCATAAACTTTGCATTCTAAACCACAAAGATCTAAAGCTACTTCTCCAAACAGGTTGAGAAGCCATTGGCTCTGGAATAGTAAAAGACCACACATGCACGTTAGAAGGGAAGGAGCAGGTCCCTAGACTGTTTTTCTTTCCACTGTTACACTTGCTGCAGACCCTGCCACAGAGATCTCTAAAGAACTGTCTGACAAGTCCATCCGCTCATTGATCATTCCAGCCTGGCAGGGAGGGTAATCACTCCCTAACAGGATGGGTTTTGTCAGGCTGATGTTAGCAGGGCAGGGTCTTAGAGCCAGTGTATCCTTCAGATAAGCTTTAAAAAGGCAGAAGAAAACACAGCAGTAATCATGTCAGCCTGTCAGATACCCAGCTCTCACACAAAACAACAAGATCCAAGATGGTCAAAGCTGAGTGACCCAAAAAACTCTTGCTGAAATTGTCGTACGTAGCCTGACAGTTATGGACAAGCCCTGCTTTAATGGAATAAAGCCACTGCAGAGGGGAGAGTAATGTGAAGAGAAAATTACCATGTGAAGAATTTATATTTGATTCTGACACTTTCTTTTTCCATGTAATTACTTATGTGTTTTTTAGAAGTATATTAACATTTCATTCAGATTAAGATTAAATATAAGAGCAGGAATAAGAGTAATGCATTGAAAGATCCTGTGTAGACTATCAGTTTTAGGCAGTAACCTTAATCAAGGTTAGTGTCATTTCAGTGCCCCATCTCACATCCTCATTTTGTGTCTTAGGCAAGTCTGGCATTTTTGCTTTTTTCCAAGTAATCTGTTTTATTCGTGGTATGTGCTGCATACTAATTATTCAGGCTTATCACATGTTTAAATAGCATCTGTGGTGGAACTTCATAAAATATTTATTAATAAATGTAAAGTACCCAAGATCTAAAAATATTTTTGCATTATTTTCTTTAAAAACAACAATATTTTATGCAGACCTTCATACCAAGTTTTAAGTAATTTAAGTACCTGAGTTTACTACTCTTGCTATAGAAAAATCTGTGGGTAGTAATTCTATTGCTAGGAATCAGAACAAATAGTTCATATTTTTTTGACCTCTGCAAGATCCCATTACACTGTGCATGCGTACTTTACATTGTATTAATTCTAGCTCCTTAGGTGTGTTTTATTACAGCGTAGTTTCCAATATAAGCCTCCTGATTCTGCTGCATAATACATCCTACTTAGGTAACCTATTTGGCTGCACCATTAATGTGCCCTACTGACATTATGTGGTCTTATATCCTTAATACTTTTAGCTGGCCACTGATACTTTCCCAAAAGTATATGCAACCCAGATATGTGTGGTATGATCCTTTGCATCAGGAGAGGGTGCATATGACAGTTTTTCGGTTGTTGAGGAACAGCATTTAAATATGCAGTCCCTTTTCTGGCAAAAATTCAAATTTTCCGTTCAAAATGCTGATCTGCCAAACTTTGTTAAATGAGTCATCCTAATTACGCAAGTGACCTTACTGACAGTGTCACATGGCTATGCTATTTAGGAAAAGATTAAAAGATTTGGTCATACATTGGGAGAAGGTGAAAAAAATTCTGCATTTATTTGAAAATAGAGGAAACACTGGAATGATAAAATGTTGTAGCTTTTGTATCTAAGGCTGACTAAGAAAATTGGTTTGTTATTCACCATATTTCAAAGGAGTAAAATGAGTTATGGATTTCCTGTATTCATTTTCACTTTCACTCTGCAGTGTATATTTTGGAAACAGCACCATCAAGTGAATGGAAAGACCGAGTTAAGTCACTTTTAGCTCCATTTTAAGAACAAGACAAAATAAAATAAAGAGTTGTGTTTGCTTTACTATGGGCAAAAATTTGGTTCTAGGCCAGAATGGATAACGAATGTGTTTTCTGAACAAATGCAATTAATGTTGTGGTTACATCTCATTCTGTTTGAATTGTACAGGTAGTTACCATGTTCTGTGTCAGATAGGGATGTCTGAGTATTTACCAAGTACTGTCACATGTGTTGGACCAGGCCAGGCCAGCAAGTTACAGATATGCTATCAGATAAGTCACATTGAAGGGAAGTTTCAACTCATGCGAAAGGGGATTTTGCAAGGTGATGTACTGTAGAAAAAACTCACCTTCCATCTCTTCCTTGTAATTCCTTTTTTGAATAGCTATTAATATTGATTAACCTTTTTTGGAGCTGCATGTTTTGTTTAATAGAAGTTACCCCAAAAGGCTGAAATGGGACGTATTCCTAGGCATATATGATTGGGATTAAATTTTGGGGGGCCTTTAGCAAGGGTGGGAGTGATGTGTGAGACAAAAATATACAGATGGTCGTAATCTCCTACATCCATCTGATTTATTCTTTTTTAATAACAGTACATTCTGATTCTATCTTTGACTTTGCTGTGTCTTTCTGATGTTTTCTACTGCATATCAAAAACTTTTGTCTGTTCTAAAAAATATTAAGCAATGGTCTAAGCTGCTCATCTGCTAAAAGCTACCCATATTTATCCACCTCTGTTGTTTACTGTCATTAATAGCAATTGCATTTCACAATCTGACCTTGAAATGACAGTTTATGTGCATAAATTCTCCCTCCCTCTAACACACATGCAAACACATAGTATTCGTGAACACATTGAGTAAAAAATTTCTAATTTAGTACTGGAAAAATAAAAGTGTGAAGAAAGAGTACTTAAACATATTGGAAATGTTCATGTACAATATTTTTTTTATTTTAAATTTTGCAAAATAATATTTGCATCCTTTCTTCTTTTTTCCTCCCTGGTAGCACAAAAAATTGCAAGTGCAACTGCACAGTTAGAACAGAGGTGTTGCGTGACTGTAGTGCTGTTCCATAACAAGAATAATAAAATAAGCACTAGGAATTTGGTTTTCTAATAAAAATAAATACGCAGTTGGCTCACTATAAAGAATTATTTGATGTACCTATAGGAAGTATCTAGAGACCATTTGATGCAAAACTGTTGTGCCTCCCACTTGGTAGTTAATTTTAGGGTTATATTCTATGTAAAGCTCTCTGTTCAACTGAGAACCTATTTTCTGTTTCCCTCCTCTGTGAGCATGAAGAGACGTATAGCATTGAAGGTGAAGAGAGGATGCTCTGTCCACCTCACAGGCAGCTGTGTTTTTGGGGATGAGTGAATGTTGCCCAGAGACATTATTCGTTAAAACACCTAGCATAGGAATCCTTCAAGATAAAAGGAACTATAGATTAACTTTCGTTAGAATTTTGTACATTTAAGTCTGCTTTTTCTGAGGAGTGTTGATAATGTTTCTCATTATGGTAAGCACATTAGATTTTGTAGCTTTATATTCAGGCACTGATTTAAAAGAAACATATCTTATAAGTACTTAGATCCTCTTTTATCAGCTTTCTCTAGGGAGTCATGCATTTTCCTTACCATAATGAGGGCCATAAAGAAGAAAAATTATGTGGCCAAGTATAGATAGGGAGTCACATTACAGTAACTTTTCATCAGAATTAGAGTAGTTAGAGACTACTATATTATAGCAGAAGCAGGTAACTCTGCTACTGTTAAGAGCCAGCTGTCAACATTTCTGTTATAAACCCCATTTTTCAGGGGTTTATAACTCCTCTGGAAATTCCACCTGAGGTAAAGCTTGGTTCAGAAAGACTGAGAAAGGGAGTGATCATTTGAAAATGAAATACGGGAGCAGATAAAAGAAACCTGAAATCCATGCATTTTCTGGTGAACGGCTGTTTTCTGATTTGGTTTCCTTTAGCTTAGTATGGTTGCTTCAGTTTTAGTATAAAGGACTTGCAGAGTTTTCGAAAACATTTCCGTGCTGATGCTGGAGTACTGTATGGTTAGAAACCAGCCTCAGCTCCAATGAGTAGCTTTACCAAGTGCTCTGAAATGGTTACAGAAACATCTAACTCCCCGAGACGGAAAGGAAAGGAAAGGAAAGGAAAGGAAAGGAAAGGAAAGGAAAGGAAAGGAAAGGAAAGGAAAGGAAAGGAAAGGAAAGGAAAGGAAAGGAAAGGAAAGGAAAGGAAAGGAAAGGAAAGGAAAGGAAAGGAAAGGAAAGGAAAGGAAAGGAAAGGAGGAGCATAACCACAAAACAGTGCAGGACCAAAATGAGATGATGGAGATGATTCCTTTGGTCTTTCTGACCCAGTCGACTTCTCCTGGCCCATCTCAGCTCCAGCTTCCTCATGTAGAGCTCTACTATGCGCTGAATTTCTGTGAGGTATAGAAGGGCACAGAGCACTTCTAAGACACTTGATGCATCATTGCCAAGCAGAAGAGAAGTCTGTGCAGGGAATAGTCATTAAATAGACCACAGAAAATAGTAATAGTAGTTCAATAGGTGTAATTTTTAACTCTGAAGAGAGTGTCTCACCCTGGTATTAGAGGGCAATGGAGGTGCTGCCTTTCCAACAGGACAATAACCACTTGTAGGAACTGCAGTTTTCATTGAATTCTTCTTCTAAGAGTTGAACTGTTAGCCTTAATGTTGTAGCCAAATTTCATGTCAAGTGGTCATTAGGACTAACAGTGACTGAACGGTGCAAAAATAAAGCTGTGAGTTTTTATTTACATTTCAAAGCAATTTTATGACCGGTTTTTATGACCTTTTTGAATAAATCTCTAGAAGCATCCTTGCTCTCAAACTTTATTAGAATGCCAGTTAAATGTCAAACTTTAAACTTTAATGTTCTGTAAGAGTTAACTTCTATCTGCAGTGTATCTTCTGGTGTAATTTGCAGCTTTGCAAAAAAAAAAAAATCAATTATTGCAAACCAGTGTAAAATATGATGCTCAAAAATAGGTTAAATTTGCCTATATGATTATTTCTTACTAATTATCCACCAGGTCTAGTAGTTGTCTACTTATCTAGAATTTCTCTAGCATTTATTTTACGTGATGTTTTCTGTCATGCAAACCATTGTTACGTTCCACTTTGGAGGAGGCAGTGTGGTGGTGGTGAATGAAGGTCCTCAGTTGCTCAAGGACATTGTAACCCAATTTTACATGCTTAACTAACCATCAGTATGATTTTATGAGAAGTATAGAAATAACGAAATGTAGAAAAAAATAGCAACATATTTTATTCACATAGAAAATTAAAAGGATGGGAATGGTACCCCCAAGATATTATGCTTTCTAGCGCTGTTGAACGTTCCTGATCCTTTGCCTTTGCATTTTGGATTTCTGTCTTTCAAGTATTAACACATCTTTATTACCAGCAATGTAGGTTAACACTGGGACTATGTGAGATTTACTGACACGAGCTACTGGTGCCTTTTCAGAATAGGCTGAAATTACTAATGGAATTTTGTGTCTGTAGATCTGAGTACTGCAAATCAGATCTTCCAGTGAAGGACGATGAATACCTGCTCCAGAGAACAGTGAGGTGTCAGAGAAGATTGCCACTTGGTGTTTTCTTTTATAATCCTCAATCTCCTGGAAATGTGACGGTGTTTCTGTAGCCTGGTTTTCCACCAGTCTCTGATGACAGCATCTTTCACCCAAGAGAGTTGATCCTGGGTCCATCCATTTCTCTCAGTGTGCAAAAACCATACGTACAGGATTTTTTTTGCAGACTGAATTTTATTTGCCATTCCTGCAACTGAACTTGTATCTTTCCATTGTATTTGGCACATAGTTTTACTGCATTTTATATTTATTTAAATTATAGTTAAAATTAATGCAAGGTAAAAAAGAGCATGCAGCAACAAGACAAGCAATGATTTTAGTCATGTTGTTTTATGCATATTTTATATTTTGCTTGCCACTCGTTGACTGTGCATTGAGTCAAGAAACATCTCCATTTCATCTCCTTATTTTTTATGATTCTCTGTTCTTTCCAGGACAATAAGTGGGAATAGTTAATTGCCCAATTGCTTTGCTCTATGTTCAAATAGTTACTCACAGTATACCTGGCAGAAAAGAAGTATCTCATAATTTCTGCATTTTTTTTTTTACTTTAGTTAATGTGTGTGCTCATGGTCATAGAGAGACATGAAAGAGAAGAGATTTTTTTTTTCCTTCTATTTTTTACACCCATTTTGATTTTGACAGAAAGACTGTGAAACATAAGGGTAGATTATGCTCTCTGAGAGTTAAGGACCTAAGGATATTTTATGATTATCAAAATCACATCTCATTGCTTCCTTGCTGTTATGACAACACAAGATAATTGTTGCCACATATTCAAGAGCCAGAATGTATTTACAATCTCTTCCCTAGATTTCTGCTGTAAACTAAAAAATCGTCTTTTCTGAAACGGCCACTTAGGAATCTAGATTATTGCTGATATCTTCCAAACTTGAAACTGCCATCAACACAGTAATTTCAGCGTCCATTTTGATAAGCATTTTGTATTTCTCAGCTTCTGAAAAATGAAACCAGCATTGTACAGGTGGAAAAAAGCTTTTGATAAGACTCTTTTCACAAAGGAAGAAGTTTTTAAACACACTTTAAATCAAAGCAGAATCAACAATATTTTTTTTTTTCTGACTTTGTGGTTTGAGTGATATATCAAACCATGTAAAGCAATAGTAATCTCTGACATGAATAATAATAATCGCTTTAGGCACAAGAATTTACATTCTTCTGGGAAATGTGTATAAACCCAAGTGGTAGAGTCTACAGAAAAATTAACCAGTCAAGTTGTTCTACCAGGTCAGATAATCTGTATGAATGAAATGCCTGCTTTCGAAGATAATTGCATCTATCAAGAAAAATAAAAAATAATCTTTTCTTTGTTTATAAAAGAAATATATTCCTGGTTAAGTGATATAGCAGATTTATATCTATGAGAATATGTTTAAATACTTAGTCTCCAATTCTAGGTTGAAACCTTTTGTTTTTTTGTTAGGATACTGAGAAACTGCCGGAACAAAAGGATTGAAATACATTTTATTTTCCTATTTCCGCAACTCCTGAATGTGGTAATGTTATCAGCAGAGATAATAACACCTTTAAATGACTTGGAATTTATTTAGTTCACAAAATCATGTGAGGAGATTGACAGCATCTTAAACAGCAGCAGTCAGCGAGGATGTGGCTTGAGTATTGACAGAAGTGATTTTTCAGGTAATGAAGAAGGTTACGTGATCAGGTTTCCTGCAGCATGCATGGCCTGCCCTGTGTGCTTACTGTATATTGTCACCCTTCCGAGCCACAGAAGAGCTTCAGTTTTTTTCAGAAGCAGGATCAATAGGATTAGGGGATTTGCGCTCAAAGCTTGCCTGTGGCTTCTTGTTAAGCATGTCATGTGCTTTATAGCTGCCTTTGACTGGCTTTTTGCACTATTCCATGGTATTAGTCACCTAAATAATATTACTACATTCTGAATGATTTGGTCATTTTTTTCTATTAGTAATCTAAAAAATAAGGTCTTCAAAAGGAGTCAGAAGTCAGCTTCTGAAATTCATGTTTAGAATTTAAAATAATAGCCCGCTCCTCAGAAATTCTGAGTACTTTTCAACGTTATAGCAACTGGTCATGCTCACATTTTTTCTTATTAGAAAAATTGTTTGACTGTAGCTGTTCTGCAGAAGACCTGTTGCCTTTGTGTGTCAAACAGCATCCACAGAGAAGTCTGCACAGCCCGACGGCTGCTGCAGTTGGCAGCCACAGTAGGTCGGATACACGGAGGCCAGCTTGGCCAGCTCCTTACAGGTCACAGCTCACCAGAACTCGCTGCGTAAGCTGGTGGTTGTGCAAGCCAGATGTGTTTTGTAACACTTGATTTGCATGAAATGGTAAAGTCTACTGGTGTGCTACAGTTTAATGGGCTTCCATGGAAGTGTGGAGTTCAGAAATCTTATCTCGTCTTTATTGTTACTGGTCTGAAGGTTTGGTATAAAGTCACAACAAAAAGAAGTGATTACTGAAGAAGCTGAGGAATCAAGTCCTTCACAGAGCTATACACGAAGCACATAAAACTCCAACTTTGAACGATCACACATTTCATTTCATTTCCCCAGTTCAACAGCAAGTGAAGAACCCTGCTGTTTTTCTTACCTACTTAAATCCAATTTATAACTTCTATTCTCTGTCTGCCCCTTTTTTTGTAGATAGAGGCTGTTCAGACATACAGCTAGACACTTGAGAAATGTTACTACACATACAGGGATTTCTGTAAGAGGACAGAGGGTCAACTAAACCTGAAGCAATACACATTGGTTTGCCCCCATCCCTATAGACAGTAAAAGAGGGGAAAGGGGAAAAAAAAAAAGACAAAAAAAAGGAATTTTCTCACTTGCGTGGTATATTTTTAAAAGATTTCTTATCGAGGAGTTTAGCATACCTGTAGCTCTGCAATTGAGTAGTTCATTAGAGAGCTAATTAGATGAAGTGCTTGATCAGTGATGGATAAAATATGTCAGAACTTATCTGAGCACTGGTTTAAGAATAGGCTTATCCTTTTTTCTAGGATGGAACAGAAATAGACTCCAAAAGCAGAAAGAGATTTTCCTCAGGAGAATTTGGCTTAAGAAATTCAATATTAAAGAAAGCAATTTAATTCAAGTTTATTGTTTTGGAGTCAAACTAATGGACATGAATTAAGCATTGTCATACTATCCAGGGAAAGGAGAAAACACATAATTGTATGTAAAGGAGTCCAAGAGGGCAAGGACTGCGTAGGGCAGTTTTGTTGAAATTCAATATGTGTGGGTTTGAATATTTGGTACTTGAAAACAGACAGGTAATAGTGGCTGAAATTGCAATAAAAATGGACATTGGTGCTAGCTCAGTGAAAAATAAATGTACTGGAAAGAACTGGGCATGAGAAAAATCATGGTTATATATACATTCTCAGATATTTTATGAAGGACAAAAGGACATAGGAATCATTGAGAAGAGTGAGGTATCTGTCTGCTAAAGGATTAAGCTTTCTCTAATGTTCATTCTCTAGCAAACTGGAATGACTTTTGCAATGATAGTATTGAGCTGCAAAAAATGGTCAGCTAGAGCGAGTCAGAAACGTTTTTCCTAAAATTGTCATACAGACTTTCACTGAGAAACTTTGAGGTGCTGTGCAATCAATGATTTTGGAAATATGAGAGCATTTTGGAAAAAAAAACTTCATCATATTCACAATGGAGGACAGGTATTCATTCAGGGAATTACACAGACTAGATAACAGATAGTAAATAATTTTCTGATTTATCCTAATGTCCAAACTGAATGGATGACTTTGGTTGTGCTAGTGATACAACAGCAGCAGTCATGGGCAAATTAAAGTTCAGCACCATGAAATAAATAGTATTGATTAGAAAATGTAAACAGGTGGTAGTAGATATAATAATCAGATTTTTTTTTTTTTTTTTAGTGATTCTCATGTTTGATTGGGAATAAAAATTAAAAAAAAAAAAAAAAGATAGAAAGATTGGAGAGAAAGCAGAACTGATGGAGTACCTGCGTGGCTTATGCTGAGTGAAACCAGAAATTTCCTGTTCTTGTAACAGGTCTCTCAGTGGCTTAGTGTGTTGATTCTTTCAGTTCTAGTTTCCATCTTTGTTTTTTGTTTTTTTTTTCTCCAGGTGGCATATTCTTCAGGAAAGGATATTGTTGGTTTGATTTTAAACTTGCTGTTGAGTATAATTATCCAGTGTTACTGGCATTATGATGGCACTCTCTGAATTAGGTGAATTTTTTTCTGGACAGTTATAATGTGATTTTAGCTTCACAAATATTTAGTCTGGAAGGAACCTCTGTAGGTTATCTGGTCTAGCTCCGTGTTCAAGGCAAGCAAACCTATATAACTAATAAGAGACCGAATACATAGTTAGATTCCTGTTGTAATACTTTATTTTTTGTTGAATTTTATCTTTACATTTTTCACATTTACATTATGTGCAGAGCACATATAGCGGCAATAAAAACAGACCTATTCTGGTCACAGTCATTGTTATACAAGATTATCAACTTTACAATCCATTTTTTGATGGGCCACTGAGTCAAGATTGCTTTGAATATTGGATTGGCAGATTAATACGACTGCTGTGTTACCTGTCATAAATTGTTCATCATAAGTGCAAGATTGTTATTTACAGTTGGTGGCACAAAGTTGGTAGTGCCCTGAGCAAAATCGCCATTGGAATGCTACTCTATTCTTACAGCTCAGTAGGTGTCAGGAGATCGTCCTGTATGAGGTCAGGCATTTTGGATGAGAATGATGAAAAGGCAGCAAAGAGCTAAAAGTGCAGTCCTTTGAAAGATGTTTCCCATTCCTAGGCCATCCCCCAGAAGACTGGGGAATGCTGACAATAACAAGGCTTCAGGTGGCAGGGAACAACCATAACAAAACGCCATGTTACTTGCTTAGCGTTAACAGGAATTAGATATCATTTCTAATGGTAGTGTCTCAGAACAAGGTGCAGGCTTTTCATTAACTAAAGAAAATGCATATCCTATTACAAGAAAAATGAGTTGTCAGAATTACCTTCTCTTTTTAATCTAGTTCTCCTATCCCAATCACTTCGCCCTTTCAAGAATCAGTAGAAGTTTGCATTGCCATGGAAATTAATGATGCAAAATTTGTTCCTAGGTCCAGATACAAGTAAGAGGAGCTACAAAATTTCGCTTCAGAAACTGTGAGTAAAAATAAGGTGAGCGTTCCTTTTTTATGTATAAAAGGACCAGATAAGAAAGGTTTAAGTTTGAATAAAATACGAAATAGAAAGGTTTACCAGATATTATGGTAAGAAAGCCTATGGAGGGTTGTTATTTGATTATGGATTGTCTGGATACATTTATCACAGAGAAATCACTGCAACACATTTTATAAATTCTTTTGAAAAACATTGAGTGGGAAATCCCTAGCTGCAATTTACTGGGGCATTTAAGACATCATTTTATACATATAGTGAAAATATTCAAAATACTAATCTATCTAAATCAGTCTAAAAATACAAAAGACCAATCAGCAAGATCAGTAACTTACAAATTATGAGCAGCTCAAATAGATGCAGAACTTGATTAGATCTCAGTGACAGAGGGCAAATATGAATGACAAGACTTTGGGAATTAAACAAATAAATGCAGGTGCACAAAAGATCAAGTTCCTAACCTGGTTTCAGATGTATTGGCTGATTTATGTTATAAATAATTGGGAAGAAGAAATGCATGGTTAGGCAAATAAATATGCTGAGGAAACAAATCCAAGGAAGGATGGTCAATACAAAGGGCAGGACAGTAACAACAACAATACTGGAGAAGAAGTTATGTCAGAGGCGTGCTCATTATTAATGAATTAATGTTGAAAGATTTGATGTTTGAGTTGAGAGAAGCCTGAAAAAGTTCAGGTGACAGTGCAAAAAGTAATCTAAATTTGAAAGCCTGCAAAAGCTCCCTGGAAATATAAAAAGACAAACCTTCTCGTGAATTTATATGGGCATTTTTTATTCTCTGCCATAATTGCCAATTTATCTCATAATCAGAATATAACTTTTAGTTTTGAACTATTATATCCTTCTAAGACAGGGAAAGGTTTGAAAGGTGTGATTCGAAACCAAGGATCCTACATGCTTTATACTTGAAAAGCCATTATATCAGTCATGTTTGTTGCACTGCAATATAGGTAACAAAACATTTTCAGAAAAGAAAAACAGATCTCATGTGAGTATCGATTTTTCCTATTGTTAATCTTTAATTTTTACACAAATAAACATCATTACACTTCTGTGGGAAGTACTGTTTATGTTATTGTGGTAAGGGAGCTAAGAGTAATAAATAGATTAAAAAATAGACCAAAGTAAAAAACGAAACATTCTTCTCAAAGACAAAATGTAGCAGCACCAGCATTCTTTATTGCTAAATACTTTTTATAAAAGTATTTTTATAATCAATCATCACACACACATAATGAAAAGTAGAATTATGGTTCAAGTACCTATTTCAAACTGATCACTTACGGAAGTATTCAGTGTCATTGTCTTAGTCAATCCAAACATAAAGAGTAGAGTGGAGGATTACTGTTGATTTGTCTTTCGTTGTTCCCAGATTAACTTGTTTTGTCTTTACTTGGCTACTCCACTCTCTGATGCAGTTTACTTTTCCTTTTTTATCTTAATGCAAGTTTTTATTCCCATACTGTACTGACAGACAACATAAATTTCATTTGTGACAGTTCTGTCCCATCTTGTGAAAGAGCAATACAGCACTCAATAACTATTTTTTTCCACTGTTAAACAATTTATCAAAAAACTTCCATAGAGAGGCAGAGCAATAATTAAAACAAACAAACAACAGCAAAAAAACCCACAAACAAAACAACAACAACCACCTGTGGTTGATCTTCTTATAGTAATAATCTTTTCTATTTAACATTTGAGCAGGAACACTTCAAATGCTTTTATGGTACTTCTAAAATATATACATTGCGCTACTTCTTTTCAGTACCTGTTTTCCCACTAATTCTACTACAGTCTTAATTTTTTTGTACTTATGCCCATGTAAACTACTGCAAAATGTTAGATCAACTGTGGTTTTCCCCTAACAAAATAAGATCATGTCTTTTCTTACTAGAATATTGTCTCTCTGTCCATTTCATTTACTTATCTTAATGACTTTAGGATGTTCTAAAGTCTAAGGCACCATTACTATCACAAAAGCCAATTCGTATTCCTAAGAGGCCATCCTGAAAGAACAGGAGGAATGGAAAATGACCTGTTTAATCATTAATTTAATTTCTTGAAAAGCCAGTCTTGAAATTTTACATATTTTTCTTCATTAGCAAACAGATAGTTAACACATCAGTTTAGTAGGCAACTTTTGCATGTAGCCATTTTACTGCTTTAAATGTTTACGTTACTAAAAGCTTCATAAATAAATGAATAAGATGGTCAAACTGTATGTCAGTACAAAATTAAGAGCTGTTTCACCCACTTGCACATAACTGGTTTTAAAATCCAGGACTTGTCAGATTTGTCCCCAGTTATTTTACTGAAGCTTTTTATCTAATTCGTCTTACTAAATATTTCTGTAATGCAGTTTTCTGTCATCGTAACTACATTTTCTCTCCATAATCATCATTTTTTTCACCATTGCTGGGACAGATCTTAAACGCTGAGGATTTGGTACTGTGAAGGTTTTGTTGACATTTTCAGGGGAAGTTGTGCTCAACATCAAACAGAAAAAAAATAAACTTTAATTACCAAGAAAGACTGGTAGATATATTTTCTTACAAATCACAATTCTGTACTTTTAAAGACATTGTTCTAGGTGAGGATGTGAGTCTTAGAACTTTTAAAACTGTAATTCTGTTAGCAGCCTTCAAAGTAACTTCTGTTTGATAAGATACTTTTATATTGGATTTAAACTACTTTTTGTAAAGATGTGTAATACTTAACATATGCAAACAAACAAGCAGTATCTCCCACCATTTCATGTTATTTTGTAGCTATTTTTGAGCAACAGCAAATAACAGCAATTTTTCTTCACACAGAAAATCATTGCATTAATCATGATGTAGAAATTCTACAAGGTAGAGTGACATCTGCTAGTAAGATGGGAAGTGCAGCATCCAGCCATGAAGAAACCCATCACACCTTTAGAAATTGCCCTTTGTTATAATTCTGACAATTTCAAAATGTACATATATATAAGTACACACACATTAATTATTTCCAGAAAGAAGTATTTCTGTCGAATGCTTCCAGTACACCTGAGTTTCAGAGTAGCAGTAAAAGAGAAATAAATCACCATGCTAACCTTTTGCTGAGACTAATAGCAAGATTGGCATGATTCATTAAATAATGTGAGATAATTATTTTTACTAGAGGCAGGAAATTTTCATACAAAGCAAGAATAACATTGCAGCAGAATGTATGGACTTGGAGTGTACCTATGACTGGTACAGAAGCTATGGTGTATGTAACGATTTTAAAATATTTTTTTTAAAGTATCTACATAAGGAAAAGCATACAGACATCTACTGATAGCTTTTTGTTTTCCAGCTTTCTTCTTTCACTACAAATTGGGTAAAAAATGTCATTTTCTATTTTATCTCAAATTAGAGAAGCCATTTTTCTGCCGTTATTCATTTCTAGCAGGATGTTACGAATACAAAATTCACAGATCTTCTCTTCCCAGCATCACTAGAGAAGATGTGGTCACCTTCATCTTTCCGGTGTGTCAAGGATTGCTTTGAACTATGACTGTCAGGGTTTTCGTCCCATATCCCTCTTCATCTTGTTCATATTGGTTGTGAAGATATAAATAGCCAATATCCTTCTTAAGAGCACAATCAGAGGGAAGAAACCAGTCCATAGTATTTCTTCATTTTACGTATGTCTATACGCACGTACTCATGCACGCAAACGTATTAGGAAATAAATGTGGAGTGAAAATTACAGGTTTCGTGGCTTCACTGGCCCACAGGCAGAAACCACGTCAGATTTGAGGGGCTACAGGATTTCACTCCAGAAATATATGTGTCCCAACCTGCACTTTATTTTTACTTGCATGCTTTTCCTCATTAATTGATAGTATAACACACTGTAACATCAGAGGTGAAACACCAGAATCCACCTTTTGTTCTGATATCAGAGACCCAGACATTTTGTTCTGATGTATAACAAACAGCAGCACAAATTTCATCTCCTTCCAATCCTCAGCAACAATGCTGGGAGAAGCATACAAAATGTCTTCGAGCCTGTCCACACTTTTTTAAGCTATGCTGGCTGTGGTAAAATACACAGCATGAGGAATTTTAGTTCGAAAGACATTCCGTTAATGTTTCTTACTTGTTGGAAATATATGCTGTTAGTGTTATCCTCAAGTGCTGTACCCAGCTACCTTTGTATTTTTATCAGAGAAAAATGTGATTATCATAGTAATTATGACATTAAAGCTTTAAAATGAATGTACTATTTCAACTTGTATAATCGTCTAAAAGGGTGTTTTCTTTGACTCACAGCAAAATCGAAACTTATTGGGTAAACAGTCTGGGATAGACTTTTATGTTCAGGGTTATTTTTTTTATGTAGTAACTTTAGTATTAAAAAAAAATGCTCTTTGGGATATGTCCACCTCAATTCCACCCACATCTCCACCAGAAGCTCAAAACAGCAAACAAATTAGATTTGCATATTTTTTTTTTTTTTTAAAAGATACTTTAAAAGCCCTACTGGAATCCAACACAGCTATAGAATAATTTATGGAGAAGGGAGAAGATACCATGGTCTCCAAATGTATCTGAGTAGCTAATTACTAGTTATCTGTAAAATTGGAAAACACTTTTTATTTGAAATTATTTAACTTCATGAAGTTATGTATTTAAATAACATCAAAAGTAGAACTTGTCATGTCCATTTTTTTCTTGTCAGTATTTAATATCTGAATATTTGTGTACTAATCAAAGCTACAGATAGCACTCTTCTGTGGGGAATTAGTGCAGTTTCTCCAACAACATCAGACAGATATCTATACCATATGTTAGACAAACAGAAAAAGGCTGCTGTATTTCTATTTCTTCCCCAAGGGTAGACATTTTAAAGATTTATTCTCCACCACCCACTTATTTTTTTGTACTCACGCTAAAAACACTTCTTACTTCTTCCTACTGTGTTCAACCTATTCAGTATCAGTGTGCTCATACCATAAGCTCTCGAAAAGCAGTACAAGATAGGATATCTATGTCCTAGTTAAGAGAACAGCAAACCTTAAGTATCCAAATATTAATATAAAACCTTAATTATTTAGAGGGAGGCATTAGAAAAGGTACAGTTTCAATTCCGTCTAAATACTCTCCCTAGAAGAAGAAAAAGATTCTGAAAGCTTTATAACTAATAAGAGACAGCTTTTCAAGGACATGGAATACATAGGTATTTTGCATAATTTCCACATAGTAATTGCTACTGCAAATGCTAATTAGTCACAGTGTTAGAACAGTTGCCTGTTTTATTAGAGTTATAGTGAGTGTACCCACTAGCGACATACATAAGCCACAATGCATTTGGCATATCACATGCAACACAGGGAAGAATATTGCAGTTGTGTCTTAGTACATAAGTCATTATACATTGTGGTGGGTTGGCCTTGGCAGGCAGCACGTGCCCACCCAACAGCTCTTAACTCCCTTGCCTCAACAAGACAGGAGGAAAATGTAAGACAAAAAAAGCCTGCAGGTCAAGCTAAAGACAAAGAGATCACTTACAGTTACCTTCACAGGCAAAACAGACTAAGGGATAATTCATTGTATTTGTTACTAATTAGACTAGATTGGGATGGTGAGAAAAAGAGACAAAACCAAAACTACTTCCCTCCCTACTTTTCCCAGTCTCCATTATCAGTCCTTCACTCCCAGCTTCTCAAGTCCCAACCAAGTGCCACAGGGGGATGGGAAGTAGGGGATGTGTTCACTCTGGAACAGCTATTCTTGGCTGCTCTGTCCTCCTCACACTTTTTCCATGCTCCAGCATGCATCCTTCTATGCACTGCAGTCATTCTGAGATAACCCTGCTCCAGCATGGGTGTTCCAGGGACCTCAGGTCCTTCAGGAAACATCCACTTGCTCTGGCACAGGATCCTCCATGGGCTGCAGTGTGGATATCTGCTCCAGCAAGTCTTTCCGTGGGCTGCAGAGAAGCATTGCACCATGCACTGGTGGGGCTGCACCTCAAATGCCATATTCAGTTTTGGGCTTCTTGCTACAGGGAAGACATTGAGGTGCTGGAGAGAGTTCAGAGAACAGCAATGAAGCTGATGAGGGGTCTGGAGCACAAGTCTGATGAGGAGCAGCTGACGGACCTGGGGGTGTTTAGCCTGGAGAAAGAGGGGAGACCTTATTGCTGTCTACAACTGTCTGAAAGGAGGTTGTAGCATGGAGGGTGTTGGTCTCTTCTCCCAAGTAGCAAGTGATAAGACAAGAGGAAATGGCCCAAAGTTGCCTGACGGGAGGTTTAGGTTGATTGTTAGGAAAAAACATCTTCACAGAAAGGGTTGTCAGGCATTGGAACAGGCTGCCCAGGGCAGTGGTGGAGCCACTATCCCTGGAGGTGTTTAAAAGGCGTTTAGACAAGCTTCTTAGGGGCATGGTTTAGTGCTAGAGTTCGTTTGTGGTTGGACTCAGTGATCATGAGGGTCTCTTCCAGCTGAAATGATTTTGTGGCTTAGTGGTGGAGTTGACAGTGTCAGGTTCATGGTTGGGCTCAATGATCTTAAAGGTCTTCTCCTACAAAAATGATTCTGTGATAATCCTCACTACAAAGCAATCTCTGATTCAGTGTTAGAAGCACATCTTCCCTCACATTCAGTGCTCACGAGACTGTCTGCTCACTACCTGGGTGCTATTTCACCATTTCTAAAATACTTTTTCCCAGAGGCACCACTACCTTTGCTAATTTGCACAACTGTGACGGGTCCATTCTGGAACCAACTAGAACCAGTCAGAACCGGTTGTGTCCAGCTCAAGGCAGCCCTGACCTCACAGAGCCAACATCACAGAGCCCAATAAAAAAAAACTCACTACCAAAACCTTGCGAATCCAATGGATATACGTATTAATTGGTTATATGTTTCATCTGAAGCCAGACTCACAGCTGGAGTAGATTAGTGCTGCTGCACTCCCGTCTCTAAAGCTGTGCTAGGAGGGCTTGCAGAGGTTTTGCTGCCGTGGCAGTGAAAGCAGCAGCAGCAGGCAGGTGGGCTTTGGTTCCAGGCTGGGCATAGGAGCACATTGGATGTCCTTGCTGCTGCCCTCAGAGCACAGGTATGTTCAAAATAATCCTTGTTGGTTTTCAAACCAACTCTATGCTTGAGGGTAAGATTGTGTTATTTTTCCTGAAAATATTAGCTTTCTTGAAGTGTTTTTGGGAAGCAAAAGTTCTTTCTGGTACATCAAATCCAGTCCTCTGAAGCTTAGAGGTTTTGGTGGCTATAACTTGTGGGGTAAAGAGAGAAACAAATTGTCTTTCAGCCCTGTGTAATTGTAGTGATTTCCATCTGTCTTCATGCTGGTCTTTCCTGATATAAATTTAATTAATTAGAAGTATGGTTTGTTTTATAAGTGGTACTTCATGATTTTATACCTTCACTTATTTTCAAATTAAGAAGTGCTTAAAAGCCACATTGTACAGTGGAGTTTTATTAAATTATATTCTTTTATTAATATTTCTATACAAATGCTGATTTCGCTTTGATACCCAAAGAAAGGCTGGTAGCTGGGTTTCCGTGGTCAGTACATTAAGGTGCAGGAAGACCATGTTGCACAATTTCTCACCCAAGGCGTGGTGGGAACTGCCGTGGGTCTCTGTGGCTTGAGTTTGTCTGCCTTCTAAAGATAATGTACCTTGTTGATAGCTTGTTGTGACTGATATTATTGTTATCTGATTCTTTCAATTAGGTATTTTTAATTTTCTTTTATAATGCTATTTTCCACAAAACATTTGCCTTGTTATTTCCCCTCTCCCCTCCACCCCACTCCTGGTTACAAAATTTCTCATTTTGTTCTTAATTGCCTCATGACATCACTGTGTTACTGTTGTGGACTTTCACATACTCCTATAGACAGCATGGCTCATAAAGCTTAATGAGAGCAAGTTCATTAAATTAATCCCAGTAATTAACAAACTTGCTGCTTACTTCTCAGTTGTCTAATCTGTGATAGTCTTGGCAATTGGCTTCCACTGGAAGCAAGACTTGTGTCCAAAAAGCTCATAAAAGGGACAAGCAAATTAATCTTCATTAGAATTAGATTATTGAATTCAAAATGTGTTGCTGATAACTATTGGCTTAGAAATGGTTTTTTACTTAGAAAAAGTAAGCAATGAGAGGAGAGTTCCCTAAAGTAGCTTTTCGTTCTCTACACTTATGGCTAAAATACGTTTTGGTTATGGTAAATTTCCTTGAGTCCTGGTTCATCAGAATGCACCTTTGGGCTCTTCAGGAAGACTATGTGGAGAAGGTGGCTAGATAGTTATGCTCTAATAATCCAAAACCAAATGCTTGTTACCTTCTAATAACATCTTGATCTTAATTTAATATTTCTTTTCAGTATTAAATAAGAATGTCAGTAAGAATAAGATTAATCTTTCTTTAGAAAGTCACATAAAGAAGAGGTGATGGATCTGTTACACCAGAATGCTAATCTTAATGACAGAGACTGATTGGGAAGACTTTGAATGTGCTTCTGTTTTTTATTTTTATCCAATTGACTTTAATGAAGTTACTTTATTTGTTTATATTCCTCTGTCTGAAACTAGAATTGAGCCTATTGAGGTTTTATTGTCGTGTTATTATTTTTGTTAAAAGGTTTTATGCCTGAGATAAATTTTATTTTTTGTTAGAATTAACCGTGTGCTGATACAGAAAAAACTTAAGAGCCTATTTTCTTCCTCTTGCTAAAATTAAAAAAAAAATTGTGCTGTTTCAAGTATTGCATTTAGATTTCTGAAATGGGTAAGGTTTTGCAGTGAACAACTGTTCTAAGTTTTCATAGCTTTTATTTGATGCAGTAAAAAAAAGGTGAATGCATGCCAAGGGGAAAGTATGCTGTATCTGCTCTGTGCATGTCAAAAGAAGCAAAACCTTCACACAACTATAAGCTGGATTTGGTGCTTAACTGTGGAGGCTGTAGTTCAGAAAATTGTTTGCTATTAGGACACCAATCCCATGTAAATGTCTGAGCTCAGCTTAGGGGAAAGGGGAATTCCACTAGTTTTCTGATGGTTGCTATCTGAAGTGGCAGTCACAGGGTGGAGTTAGGAGCCTTGCTTCCTTCACCGTGGGAAGGGGAACCTGGTTGCTTCTAGAGAGCAAGCCATCCATAAGCTGAACTTTATTAGAAACCCCAGAGCTAGCTAAAGATTAGAGAAAATCTCAACTCTGTCACTGCTGAGGCCTAGACTTGTACCGAGTAGCTTTCTCCTAAAAAGTAAATGCCTGAAAGACATCTGAAAGAACGGAGCACCACCATTTTCTTTCTTAAATTGCACTGCAATGTGATGCTGTGCTCCATGTAATTGTGATGTGTATTGGTTAGGCTGCTTGCTGCCTAAACAATGTTGTTGCTGCTAGATTTTAATTCCTTACACTGAAGATATCCAAATGTCTGTTTTCTAACCTGTAGACCCCATATGCAACCAGCTGGGGTATCCTGAACAACTGTTTCTAAAAATGTGTGATTATGAAGCAATTCTAAGTTCACGGCAGAAAAGGGCAATGGGGAGTACGAGTGTGTTTTCTGGGACTGCACTGCTGAAGGAGTTAGTGATGCAGATGTATAGGATGCCCTTTCCAGGGTGTAAGGCAGGATGAGCATTTATGATAATCACACGGTACTTAATTTTTTTTTTAACATTGTTAAATATAATTAAGCCTAAATTCCAGAGTTTAGGTTTCCAAATGCAAGCTNCACCACTGCTTTAATTGCAGAATGAGCAAGGGGAAGGAGATTTTTCTGTTTGCAGAACAACAGAGAAGTTATGATGATATCTACTGTTGCATATGTTAATTTATTTTTAACTTTTTGGATGGGTGATGGATTAACTATTTTGACTCTCCTAGCATTATTTATACAGACATTTGTCAATGGAATAGATTCATGGTTCTTTTAGACAGGTGATCTAGGCAAAAATCTTCAGACGTGATTGTATCTGCCTGGATTTTCAACAGCTTTATGGGTTCACAAATCAGTGATATGCATGTGAAGGGAAATAGTGGTTTTCTTTTTTTATCCTGATTTAATTCAGCTTTCCCAGGGTGATTCTGCTAATGATGACCCAATTCAAAGTAGGATGCTGAGTTCTAAGACAGGCTGTTTTTCTGTTTAGAGACCAACAGGGGGGAATGCCCTAAGGCAGAGAAAGACTGAAAGCATCATATATCGGGGTGGGGGGGATAAAAAAAAAAGCGTACTAAGAGAAAACATAGTTGCCTTAGATCCCCAAAAATATATATATATATATATAAAGCAACAAAATACCTCAAACATTTAATCGAAGTGCCTCCTTTTTCTCAAACAAAAGCCTATTGATAAAAAGGTTCCAGTGTGTAAAGCCCCACTGCCTGACTTACTCTTGCTGTCTGGAACTGTTCGCCTGTAAGAACTCAGAACATCATGAAAACTGCTGTATTATGAGGTTTTATGCTTCAATCTTTATTTTATGGGGTTTGAATTCACTAGTTGAGAAACATCACACCTTTCCAATTTCCTTGATTAGCTGCAGTTAGAAGGTTCTGAATGCGTATCTATTTGTAATCTTACATAATTGACTTCAGGCAAAATGTTTATTTTTAGGCTTTGAGTAACCGAGATCAAGATCATTCTTCCATTGTTAGCACTCATCCAGGTGCTTTCTTTCATTTAATATAATGAAGTGGTTAAAAAAAAAAATGGTTGCGTGTGAACATGTACTGCATTTCTGATTTCTTGCTTTTAAACAAAGAGAAGCAACAGTGAAATTTCGACAATTTGAAATCTGTGTTAAAATTTTGCAGTTAAGATTCACCTAGGTGGTCTTGAATCTGTTCCTAGGCATGATTTAGATACTAGGGAAAAGAAAAAAAAAGTTACTTTTTAAAGTTTTTAAGTGCTGAAGAAAAAAAGGGAATAGTAAATATAAGGATAAATGAGAAAGCAATAGTAGTGAAAGCATTTCAGACCCAACTTTAGTTATTTCAGTACCAGAAATTTAATAAAAGGTTGTGTAGGATTTCCAAGTAACTTTTCAGAGTGAAGTGATGTAATTTAAATGATCTGAATCTACTTGGTATAAATTATGGCTATATACCAAAAGCTAGATCGATAAAGTATTTTTTTCTTTTAATGTCAAGTGAGAAAATTGTTGAAGTGACAATAGAAAACATAGTAGTTAATGTTACTTGCTGAAATGTAGTATCATGTTTGAGTAGGAAAGAAATAAAAGAAATTACAGTATCTTTGGGAAAACTGTGAAATACCTGTTCTGAGATACTAAGTGTTGTAGGTGAAGTGTGTAATCTTGTCCTGTAATCTTGCATGAACAACCTGGATAAAAATCGAAGGACTGAAGAAAAATTAGCTATGAACAACAGGGATACAAATTAGTGCTGACAACAGTAAAGCAGGGTGAAAGTATAAACTTGAGATACTTTTAATTGGAATGCAAGAACTAATTGGCCCATATAGGTGCATAGGGAATTTTGTCATGGTCATTGTGCAGAAATAAAAGAACTACTAAAAGAGACTAGTATTTAGAAAAGCAGAGGAATGTTGTAGCTACTCTATAAAATGAATCCTCTGTGTTTCCCTTTACCCTATTTTTGTGAATATTGTGTTTTGACAGAACTGATATATTAATAACTGATGAATAAACAATGATAATTTTCTGTTGAATAGAAGAGTGAAATTAACGTCAACCTTTTAATTTGGATGATCAGTTAAGACTAAGTAATTAAAATCATAGTTAGAATAAGTCATTCCACAACAATTTCTGTAACCATTAACAGCAAGGGATTTTGTGAAGTCATTCTTTTCTTCAGTGAAATATGGGAGACTGTTTAAATCCACTTATTTCCACATACAGATCTGTTCATTGCTATGCGTGTTTTTTATCCTTGCACAAAGTTCATACTTTTTGTAAGTTCATCAACAATATTCTGTCTCTCAGTTAAGTGGCAGATCTTGTACTCTGGAGAACAAAAATTGAGACTCAAGAATTACTTCTGCTATAGTCATGTAATCATAATTCTGAACAAGTTATTAAAAGCAAACAAACAGAAAATCCCTGCCTCTTTTCATATAATTCATTTATTATATTTTCAAGACAAAAGGATTATTTACTGAAATAATTGATCATATTATTCTTCGTCTAAAATAAGTATATGTTTAATAAGCCTGAAATGCAACAAGTTCTTGCCATGTGTTATAGAGAATATGGAACAGAGCCAGGAGTTTTCTGAAGGTCGTTCGGAAGTATGGGTTGGGTCTTGATGTAAAAGCCTAAAACATCTTCATATATTTTTTTCAGTTATATTAAAATTGTTTTGATATCAAGGCAAAGAAAAACACAACTGTACAAGTAATAGTGTTTTCTCAGTAAATTGGCAGATAGTTTTTAGTTTTGCGTTAGCAGAGTTACATGTACCCTTGAAAGCTGCTTAAGATTTGAAGAAAAGTATTAAGCAAAGTCTGTTTTCTGTCACTGTTTTCAAGAAGACCTTTGGCTTCTAGATTCTGATATCCTTCTGTGAAATGAGAGTTACAGCTAATGCACAGAGCTACCATGTTGACCAAAGATAATCGTCCCTGCCATTGTTGATACTTGCCTGCCAGTATCAAATGCAAGAAAACCTTGATGTAGATTGTCATTTACTTCTAACTAAGCTGAACTGGTTTACTGTGTACTTGATATAGACTAAGGGCATTTACACAGACAGCTGTTGTAGCTGAGGTGATGTGAAGTAGCTCATCCGTGGTTATGAAGCACTTTCCAGTGCCATCTGGTGAACACTTCTGCAGCACTTCCTCAATTGCTTGATCCACTGATCTTTGCATTTTTAAGTAATTTAATTGGACAAACAAAAAGAAATAATGAAGGGCAGGTGTTGATGGGACTTTGTATTTCTTGCGGTAAACCTCGGAGTAATAGCTTGTGTGCTGTAGTGGTCAGGAAGCTCATAAGAAACAGAATCAAGTAGAAAGCATCGTTGACCCTTTCATTTAATGTAGTTGTGTATTTGGATTCATGCATGAAACTCTCATACACTTTCTTAAGAAAAAAATTCCTGCTCCTCAACCACTGTCTCTTATGTATTGAACCACTTTCCAAAATACACCTTTATACTATGCATGTTTCTTACAGTGCCATGAATCCAAAATCCTGACATTTCTTCTACAGTGACAAAGTCACAAATATCCCAAGGGAGTTACACTTCTCTCACTTTAATACTACAAAACAAAGTCTTGTTTCTTCTAGAAGTAACAGAAGCTGAAAATCTATTATTTGCGTTGTCTCAAGTTATCCTTGCTCCTTTAAAAAAGTTTATAAAAATATTGAAATATCTTTCTAGCCTTCATATGTTCTGTTGTTTCCTGAAACATCAGATGCTCAGCTATTCTTAGAAAAATGTAATAATGTTGCAAGTTTTCCCAGCCAATCTGTCAAAAAAAATATTCATGATTCAGATTGTATGCATATGTGGACATTGAAAATATGATTTATCAGTCAACACCATTTTTTACCTGGTCTTGTCTTGAAACGTACATTAAGTCTAGCTGGTTTAATTTTGTGTTCCCATTTCCCAACAGATTCAGATAAAACATGAAAGGCAAAATGATGATGAAGAAAAAGTGACAAAATGCCTGAATTTCTCCTGACCTTTATATTTGGTTGTTTGTGTGAGGCTTTTGTTGTTTTGTGGTGTGTTTCAGGGCGGGCTTTGGTTTGTTGTGGTGGGTTTTTTGGGGGGTGTTGTTGTTCGTGGTGTTGTGGGGTTTTGGTTTTTTTTTGTGTGCTAAATTTCAGGTTAAGGCGTGTCATACTAGCCTTTCATCCTTTTTGAGTGTTAGAGGAAGATCACCATTTTATGCTGTCTTAAAGCCTTTTTTTTTAAAAGGCAAATCTTTCAACCTATTTGAGAAGGGAAAGAGAACAAAACAGTACAAACTATTGTCAAAGTTGTAAATGGATCTACCTGCCAAAACAAACCTGATGGGAAAATTGAAGTAGTCAAGAAGACAACAAGGAATACAATAAACAGTGCAAAGCTGTTAGAAGTGGGTGGAGTTATTTTTAGTTTGGGGTGGTGAGGTAGAGAGCACCTTTGGTTTCTGATATGATTGTTCTGGAAAATTTCCATTCAGTGGAAAATGTTCCACTAAGTTTCCTGTATATTAAGTGGCTGCTTATAGAAAATGGACAAAATGAGCATGTGCTTTCTTCTTTTCTGCGTGTGAATGCTTTCAAGCTTTATGTTGGGATTTTTGTTATTATCTATTTAGGAGTGATTGAGTTCACAGTTTTGATTTCCACCCTCTTCCAGCAGACTAGTTCATACAGGTTTTGAATCTCTAAACAACTTTGTTTAGATACTGCATGGAAGTCAGTGTAATCTACCCTGTGACTCAATCTTGACACAAGAATGCTTATGTGATTTCCTGACCTTTATCTCACACCTCAATATGGTTACCTTTTTCCCCCGTCTCACTTCATGTCTCTGTGGGGTGTATGTTTTTTGAAAGTGGAAAGTGTTTTTTAATGCTGAAATACACTTAGATTGCAGTATTTATTTTTTTAAAATATTAATAATACTTTGTACTTATTCGTAATTTTATATGAAAAAGGCATATGAAGAAAGTATCATTTATTTATTGCATTAGAGCATGAACAAAGTGAACAAGTGGAAAAGACGCAGATATATCCAAGTATTATGTTACTCCTTTTTCTTGTTGACTGAATTGGTATTTGCTTTGGGAGATGTTGCCTTGCAGAGTCCAATGCCTTTCTCAAAGCTTGTATTGTTTGAGGAAAACGAGTGGGGTTTTGCCTTTTTGCCTTTTTTTTTTTTTTTTTTTTTTTTTTTACACAAATGCACAGGTACTAATTCAGTTAATTAACATATGCTATCCTCTATAGAGACCTTTGAGATTGTATTTTTAGGTGCACTTGAGATGGTAAAACTTACATAATATGAAAGATAAATTTCTTAAAAATAATAACTTTTAAAAATACTGTTGGTGAGGTTAAATAGACTGAATTAGTGTATGATGACCCCTGGTAGTGTTTCATGTAGATCTTGGTATTTGGAGATACTCTTTTTATAATCAGTCTTCACATACTTGAAAGCTTTGGTCTTGAGTATTTAGTGGTGATACCATTGTTTCAGAATAAACTTTAGAAGGGACCTGTATATAGACTTCAATTAAAAAGGTTAAATGGCAATGTGATATATGCATACAATACATCAATTATATGCTTTGAAGCACAGAAGGCTATGGTTCTTTTAGCTGATTATCAATTAATGATTACCTGTTGACTTACAGGAACAATACAGTTGTAGTAGTCTGTGGAATTCAAAATAAATTGTGTCATGTAATGCTGTGCTATGTACACTAAAGAGTTATTGTTTCTGTAGTTTTTAGCCTGCTCCTTTGTTTGAATGGTCTCTAATTGGTATATAACCAATTTCTCCATCTCTTAGCGCAGAAAGTGCTAACAGTAATGCTCACATGATACTTGGGGATAAATTGAAAGATTAGCGCCAGCAACAGCTGCTCTCTACTCCCTGGGCAGTGCTGTAGACCCTAAATATGACAGTTCCTTTGTTCCACATTGCATTTCTAGGAGAGAGCGCTCCAACTTTGCTACGTAGTTTCCATTCTTTGAAGGATGCCTGTTCTGCCCCGTTAGTGTCTGAGGGTGGATGTGATTTATGCAACCAGCAGTTGGTTTCAGCTCCACAGAACAACTCTTTTAGAGTAAGTCAGATTATTTATGTGTTGTTGCAGTAGCATTGCTTATATCTATGCCTGGTGACTTCTACTTCAATTTATGTCACTGCAGAAAGCACCTGGTTGTTCTTTCAGTTCCCTGACAGTTCAGGTTTTTGTTTTACACTCGGCTTGCACTGTTTTCGCATTTCTGCCTTCTTCGGCTGACTGTTGTTATAAATCAACGTTTGGTCAATTTGTCTTCCATTCTATCTTGAGGCTCCCCTAGATGCATGTCAACCAGTCCAAAATAGTTTCTTCATGCTAACCAAAATGGTTACTGTTTGCATGCAGAACAAATTAACTTCTCTCTCTTCGCTATGAGAAAAGAATGGATGGAGAAATTAAGCCTAGGCTGCATTCATCAGATAAGCAGTACAGAAATTTCTTGCATCCTTTACTTTAGTACCAGCCTGCACTGTGTAGAAACTTCAAGTTCTGGTAGTTCTCACAGTGGAAACTGTCACCAGGACGATTCTTGCAAGAGAATGGTTGCTCTAGATAGAGGTTTTGTACCGCGAAACAAAGTCAGCTCAGTGCAGAAGAATGGATAATATGCAGTTCACAATGTCTGTTTCTTGGAGAATACCTAGATGTCCAACTCTAACACTATGTGTGAAGTTAATGACTGGTCCAGATTTTTAGTAAAGGTAAAATGGTTTGTGGGTTACTTTTTTTTTTTTCCTTCAATGCGTAAAATTACTGGAATGGGAGTCCTACAGGCTCTTATGAAACGAATGAAACAAGTGAACAAATTTTACAAACAAGTGAATTTTCTCATTTGCCAATACATGAACTCTAAGCAAAGCATGTTTGTTTACTGACAGGTAAAATAGCTGCTTTCATCTGGAGTTTTAAGCTTCCTTTAGTCAGTACAACCGTACAAATTCAGCATGCTGTTTTTAAGTCTGCACAGGAAAGAGATAGGAAGAATTCACCGCAGTTTTGATAAAGTCGAATTAAAAATTCATGGAGCTAAAACACTGTTCTGCCTGATCCGATAGAAGAGAAGTTTGGGAAATAAAAAAAGCATTAGTAGGTGCAGAAGCCTCTGGTGTGTTATTTTATTTCATTTCAGATGTAACTTGTCTATTTTGTGATGATTTTATCACTTGCCTCTTGAATACGGTAATTCTCAGAGGAATAATCTTGCCTCCTACGCTGCTGATGTAAGATTGCGCTGTATTTGATCAACAGTAGTATACTCAAGAAAGGGCTTTAAGCCAGTTGTGCTTGGAGGAAACAGATCTTATAACAGTAGTAAATCAATACTTTCTTTTTATATTTGAGGAACATATGTATTTGTGTTAGATAAATATAGCACTACCTAGCTTTATTTAGTTTACTTACCTGCACAACTTCCAGAGATCTTATCTTTATTTTTATATGGGCCATTGTGATCTCAGAAGTCTATTCAGAACAGAGAGCTACAATATTAGTGTTTGGGGGTTGGTTTTTTATTAACATTTAGGTTTGTATGTTTGGAAGTGGGCATGGTCTGGAAAATAATTCAGAACTAATACTAAACCTTTGTTAAATTAGCTAATGCAGTTGGGATTAGCAAGAAAAGTTAAATATCCCTTAAAGCAAGAATTCAGCTGTTTCAGTGGGATACCTCATAGATGATCCTTTAAGCAAGAACAACAAAGCAGGAATGCTATGTAACTCTAATTTGCAGCATAGTAACTCAACTAAAATGAGGAAAAAAAAAATACAACGGTATGGAAATTAAATGGTGTGATGAACAACTGCAAATTGTATCTCCAGTTTAATGCATTTTGATAATTACAATTTCTTGACTAAGGCTGTATACTTACAGCAATGTGTCAGGCAATTTACAGGAGGAGAGAGAGAAGGTCAAGTGGTCTCACATCAGTCCAACAAGTATAAATCAAGTTCTCTAGAATTTTGGGGGCACTGAAACACATTCTAAATCCTGCAATCAAGAACACATTGGTGTGAGATATGCAACAAGGAGGAACTCTGAACTGGGAGCTGGAGGGGCGGGGATGTGGTAAGGAAGGAATGCTGAGAACAGAGGTGTGCAGAGCATTTCTCAGGTGCATTTTTGGGACACCACGGGCTGCAGGGAGGAGAGGAGGCATTTTGGTCATATAACATTGGGGTTAAGGTCTTTGTTTTGTTCTTTGTTCCAAAAACTGTCCGTATTTTCACGGTACAGTCCTAGTATCCAGGACTTTTATCCCCAGGCAACAAGACACTTTAAAAATTGAAATATGGAACAACCACCAGTGCCAAAACCAGCATCGAGGAGAAGGGGGTGCATAACTACTTCCACTGCAAAATGGGGGTGTATGTGTATTATGATTGCAGATCTTTCAATTGCTTAAGTTCTGTGTTCCACTTCAAATATTAATGATCTCAATGCAGATGCTCAATATGGCACTGTGATTCCTAGGATGTAAATGGTAGCCTAAAGAATCAGATTTCATAAGGTACTGGGAAGTTGCTCGGCATTATATTCAGAGGAGTACTGTGTAGTAGAAGCAGGACTTTAGAAATCATGTGCTTTCATCTCAAGATGGAGAAATGTTAGTATATGTTTATTTTCTAAAATATTTAATGTTTGGGAATTCCATTCATACTTTTCTGGTTCTTGTCATAAATATTGTCTCTAATCTGCCATAGAAATGTTGCAACCTGTACTGTAGTAAATTAATAGTATTGTCTGAATTCTGTAAGTGGATTGGATTAAAAATGGTTAGATTCTGGCTTTGTCTGAAGCTGAGTAAAAGGATGGCTTCTTATTGAGATAGCTGTCTAACTGTATAGTCCTTTTGAGATAAGGCATCAATAACTTTCTTCTAATCTTATTTGAGCTTAATCAAACACCTCACTTATCAGACTTAGCTGCTCGCAGGTAAAAGCCTCCTTATCTTTCATTCACAGGATTTTATAGGAAGTTAGTTAACATCAAAAAGCACAGATTTTGAGCATGACAAAGTCACCTCTACTCTGCAGAATATAGGCAATCAGACTGTTCACATCCATGAAAGTAGTTAAATCTGAAATCTTGAGGGGTTCCAGTCACAACTGGTAAAATTTCCTTTATTAATAATAGTAATGGCTGAGAATTTTGTTCTTTAGAGCTTAACATCAATGCTTCTGAACAGAACACCAAGTTACATGTGCATACCAGATCAAATTCTTCTTGCTTAGAAAAAAAAGCCACATATAAAGGACAGAGAGAGAGACATAGATTTATTGTTGAACTATTATTTTCATGCTAATTCAATACACCAATGGGTGCACTAAAAGGCTGACATTGCCAAGTCAATTTGTGTTTAGCAAGCCAACTGTTAATTTTGATTGGTTTATGCATTTTATCTCTGAATTTCTACTTATCGTATCTGTCAGACTATGAAGCAGAGGAGGGCTGCCTTAGTATCCGATTCTGCTAATTTTGTTGAGAACAGTGCCTCTTTTTGTGAGTAACTACCCAGAGAAGATCCAGAGGAAGGATTTTGTTTGCTAAATGGTAAAGGAGATAGGAGAGGACAGATGTAATCCAGAAAGGGAATTGACTTGGCACTGATGTAAAGTAATAAGGATGATATGAAAGTCTAAGGAAGATGTTTCATTTCAAAAGATAAAAAGCATTATGAGGATTTCAAAGACCTAGAGTGCTACTGAACTGTATCTCGTGAAAGAGGAGTGTGAAATATTAAGCATTTGAAATGTTTTGTTCATACGGGAATTAATTTGAAATTGTTGTTGATTTTATTATGCAGTTCATGTTAATGGATATTTGACTGTAAGGTTGATTATTAATGAAGGACAAATGAAATATCTGCTTAATGTTATGCCATATCGTATCACCTTGAAACTTTAATCGTAAAAATTCAGCAGGGCTGGACTTGATCGGTATTTCAATTGAAAGCCATGAGATGCACAAAGTGGGGCAGGTGGCAGGGCCCAGGACAGCGTCATGACAATTCATGGCACCTTTAAAGAGGGGGCCTGAGCTGTTGCAGCCTTCTATAATTTTATATTATTTTAATATTGGGGAGGGGGTGGGGGAAGGACAAGAAAAAACATGACTTTGGAAGGTTGGTTACATACAAATCAATAAAACCTGTGTAATGATTTTTATGACTAAACAATTTCTTGTACTCTTACTGGCTAAAATATTTTTCTAAACTGCTTCTTGAATGTTATGGTGGTGGTTTGGTTTCATATCATGACCTTCAGGTACGAATTTGCTCCAGCATTAAAGGTCCCCTTGTGAAATGTTTTGCATTTGGTACAGAAATATTCATAGGAGCAGGCCAGGATTTTTTTCCTGTCATGTGGATGTTTAGAGTTGGAACGTTTTTATATTTTACTTGGGTTTGGTTCTTTTTCCGATAGAAAAAAATTGTTTGTCAGAAGTCTTTTACTGAATATAAAATGTTAGCACTAGGATGGATTTCTTTAGGACTAAAGAAGCCATCTTTATTTCCTTTCCACTGACAATCCCAACATGCAGACCTCAGTAGCTCCTGTCAGTAACCCAGCAGTGAGTATTGCACCTTTGCTTTCACAAGCAAAATGGGACCCCAGGAGACTCTAGAATGGGAGCCTGACCATGTCTGTGATTGCAAGTGATGTAGACTGATGGAAGCAGAGCTGTAGAACAAAATATTTGTTTTAGAGGACTTGTCATCCAACCATATGTGCTTCTTTTTTTTTCTTCATTAGCTGTCATCTGGCTCCAGGGAAATAAATACACATTTGCAGTTGGAATGCCACACTGCCACATTGTGGTTATTTGGAAGATAGATCATAAGCAAGAAACTAATCTGTGGACTCCCAAAACAACAGTACAGAGCTTTGGTCTTTGCTAATATCTTACTCATATGAGACAGGTTTGCATAAAGCTGATACCAGCCTATGAAGAGTATCAGCATGACTGTCTCCTCTGTTTTTCTTTCATGTTTCGTTGAATCCAGGACTTGTCTTTGGGACATTTTCATGTTCTTGTAACTTGTTCTGAAGTAAGCAGATGGGAATATCACAAGAACCAACATAAATTTAGTAGTCTTCAGTTTGTTCTTGCTTTCATTTTTTTCCAGATCAAAATGGATTTCCATATCCAGTTGTTTTTTTTCATGCTCCAGACGTAACCTGTGTATTTAATATAGTATTAAAGAATTCTTAAAGTTCATTGTTCAGAAATGCATCCCATTAGGGCTTCTAATGGATTGCCTTAGGAGATCCCTGTAGAGCTCTTCCTCTTCAGAAGTCCCTTTCTGATTTCATCGGTCTCTCCACCCGCACATAACCAAAGAACTAAGCTGGGGTGGAAAGCTAAACCCCTGTTTTAAAGCTTCATCGTTAAGCACCTGTGGCCCAAGTGGGAGAGTGGTCAGCCTGTGCTCATTACACAGCCTGTGGGCTGGGAACCAGGCCAGTGCTGTCCCAAGGCAGCGCTTCAGTGTGGGCATCGCCCTGTCCTGACACAGCCGCATGCCCTGCTTGGCCCTGCTCTGCCTTGCTGTGGTGGGATCAGCCATGGGCACCATAGCCTGTGTTGCTTGACTGCAGGTGTCGTTTGATTCAGGCCTGCAATACACAGAGCATTTGTGCCATATGAGGATGTTTTTTGGTGCATGGCTAGTAGGTGAGGAAGCCTGATCACGTCTGATCCAAAACAAATCAAAAAGACCAAAATTTTGGAATGCATCTTTTAATGAGGGCATTGTAATTAGTTTACTGCTTTTTTGACTCTGGGACCAGCTCTATTGCATGTCCTAACTGCTGATTTATCTCATCAGCAAGAAAAGTAATGCTCAAGCAATTGTCAGTCTAGTTGAACTACTGTATCTCAAACCTGATTTCTTTAGCAGCAACTTGGAAGTGCAGATCATTACATTGTAACATTATTTATTTCCATCTTACAGGGCCTAGAGATGCTAATCACACAGATTTCAAAACTTTTGAATGCTGGCAATTTGCAGATGCCTAGAGGCATAAAGAATAAAAGAAACATAGGATTATACAGTGGCTATAACAGAGCTAGAAAGAGAATTAGGAGTTCTTACTCTGCTTCTAAGTATTAGAAGATAATCTTTAATGGTGTCAGGTCTGAACATTTGGTATAGGAATTGAGGACATCAATTTAAATGCTAAAATTCATTAGAAATTTAAATAAGAATTGTAATAAAAAAGAATGTTCCTTTGTGACATGCGATACTACTGGAACCTTTAGAATTGAGACTTATGGCCCTAACACAGGACCTGTGTTAGTGTAATTAAGGTTGTAGAAGTTTTCTCAAGTTGTAATTACAGTTCAGGGTTCTAAATAGCGTTGTCTTTTTTCCATTCCTTGCTACCAGCAGCACATATGTGACTTGGCACTTTAACTGGATGCACTGTTCACATTATATCACGTTAATAAGGTCAATGCACCTGAGGTAGAATGAGTTTTGCACAGCTTTTTCCCCCTCCCCTTTCCAGCATGTGTCATAACGAAGGCTCTGCAGGTCAACACATTGGTATCTCTGGGCTTTCTTCTGCCAGATGGCTGAGTAGCAAGTGTGAGGTCTCAATCTTGTTCTTTTTTTTTTTTTTTCTTCCTTTGGAATATCTTTAATTCTGAAGAGTTTGTTAAATCTGAGTGCAGCATGTATAATTTTCTCATTAAATCAATAGACAAGGTCATTATATGTTAAAAGGAGGAAATAACTAGTTCACACATGTTATCTTCACAAAAATATGAGCTGAGCAATTCTGTACTGACCTTTCAATATCATTCAAAATTAAATTCCATATGCACTCTGCTACTACATTCCTTTTCGATGCTGCTGTGATGTTAGAATGTTTTTATAGAAGAAAAATATAAACTATTTCTTTAACTGTTCCATTGCATTTGCTTACCATTGTTGTAGTTTTTTGTTGTTGTTCTGTTGCCTTTATTTAACTACTTAATGCACATATATTTTCACTGTATCAATCATGGGAACATCAAGTAGTTTCTAATTGCAATAAAAATGGCATGAACTTTGCATGTACTACTGTCTCTAGAAATACAGGCCTGGATATGCTTAAGAGTAACAAGTGGAAGGACTTGCATCATTAAATATTATAGAAAGGACATTAATATAGATTTGTAGTCATGAAATGAATTGGTCTGTCTCAGTGGCAGGAAGCAATTTCTGCAGGGTATAATTCAGAACACAAAAGAACATTGCTACAAAGGGGACTGCAAAGATGTAGAATGGTTACAGATAAACCCCTAGAGTATACATATTTACTGGAGGTGTATTAGAGTGATTTGAGAATGAAGAAATGGAATAATAACACTCAGGGCTGCAGTGCTCATATCTGTGAATATGCTGAATTGGGGTTTTTTTGCAATGCTTTAAATGTAGTATGTGACAAATAGAAATCTAGAAGATGCTTCTTAGGGTTTTGCCTAAATCCTTAAGATGGAGGCATTTATCTTTGCTAGTAGCAATGTAGGAGTTACTGTATGAGTTACTCATTTATGAAAATGCATGGATACTACGCCAAGGAAGTCAGATACTTCGAGGAAAGCTTTGTCTAGCTCTGTTTTCAGAACCTAGCACAGCTGGATTTCAATATTTACTGTGGTCTTAGAAAACAGTGGAGCATACATAAATATTAGGGAGATGAGGACGGTGATGACTACTACTAAAAAGTTCATGTGCCTAAAAATTGAGGCCAGAGACTGTGCTGAATAAGTGGGCAGCATTTTACTGAAGTCTCAGTTTCATCTTGACGAAGACCTGATCTGATGATGATGAAATTAGAGCTGGATTAAAAGGTGTTTCATTGTAATGCAGACTGTCTTTGGAAGTTTCAGACAAAAGATTTGCACAGGAGCAGAACAAAACTTTGCCAAGGTTGAGGACAAAATATTACACAGCAATAGCAGGGTACTGGGAAGCCAAGGGTGCCTCTGCTGAGATGCAGGAGTGCCACATTCAGTCAGTTCTGCTCTAGACAAGATTAATGTCCTGACCTTCCTATTTTGTTAGCCTAGGATATCTCCATGTCTTTCTGTTTTGACCAAAGACCTTTTCCAGTGTATTGCTGAAACTGGTCTATTCTCAGCCTTGTGCCTATTGTGCCTAAAAATAATTTAGTTGAGCTGGTCAAGAATTTGGCTGTTTCAAATATAGACAGGGTGACTTGCCAAACTAGAAAGAGCACAATGGAATGGTTTCAGTTTGAAGTTGAGTTCATCCCTTTGCTTTTAAGATAAGAAATTCCTGAACTGAGAAGGCAGATACAACTTCCACTTTAAGAAAGGACACTAGGAAAGGTCAAAACAATTTAGAAGATCTTTCTCTCTTCAAATAAGGCAAGTAGTTATGTTGTTTTAAAAAAGGAAATGAAATCTTCATTGTGGAGGACTTATTCATGTAAAACAGATTAAAATATGCATTCATAATATGTAAATATAGAGTCAATTAACATGAAGCTTTTTTACAGTATAAGTGATTGTAACCTGCCAGTGTCCTCTGGGACGACTTTGAAACTGAAATGCTTCTTCTCTATAGTCCCAGTTAACAAAAATCAATAAACAGTAAACATAAAGCAGTCTGTTGCCAAGTGAGCAATACCTGAATAGGACAGTTTAATTTTCAACAGATGAGCAGAGTTCACCACGAACAGATCAGCTCAGGAGTCCGCAAAGCCCTTAATGCATTCTAGGACCAATTCCAGTATGCAACAGGAGGAGTAAAATTCGGAGAGGATTAAAATCTGTGTGTTTGGACTGATTCTTGTCTGCTTTGCCTCTGACTTAGTCAGTTATGCGAAGTCAATATGAAGAGGATAGAAAAACATGGGGGTATTTATTTCTGCTTTCAGTTTGATCTTTTCTTTGATCCCTGAAAGGTTTCGTCAAAGCAGGACAGTTTGAATCTGTCAGGGCGTCTGTTGGTAAAGAAGGTCATGGTGTTTCAATTTAGCAGAAGTGACATCTTACCACTGCAAGTGAATCTGCCAGGAGTCTGAGATGGGGTAGGGAGACAAGAGGCCAAATTCTTATTAGTTCTTAGCATCACCACAATTCTCTGTAAAACTGATGCTATCAGGAATACTGAAGTAATAATAAAGAGAGAACATTATTTATACATAAAATTATACAGGTGGATGTCTGACTTTCTTTCCCTTGAACAGTTGGAGTAATTACTCTATTTGATAACTAAATTATACCGTGTAACACAGTCATTTAAGTGGCTGTGCTTTGCTCCCACTTCTACAATTTAGCCTTTTTGAAGTCTCCTTATATAAAAACATACAAAAAGGTACTGGACCATTTTTACATGTCTGCTTATATACAATATTCTGTTCATAATCTCTAATTTTAATTTTCCATATGATCCTTGAAGTGTTAATCACTACATTTTTAATTGCATTAATCCAAGTTGCAAATAACATGCATGTTTCTGGTGGTACAGAGGTCAGCTCAACTAAGTACAAAACTCTTTAAGTAGATTGCTGAGGGTTTTGCACATTTGCGATGTTCAGCATTTGAAAGCAGTTTCTGCTGAAAGTCTGTCTACTTAAAATTCAAGCACTCTGCAACTAAGGAACTCCAAAAAGAGGTAATGAACCATAAATTATTGCCGTTAGATATTTAATACTCAATCAGTATGTGCTCTCTCATGCATATCCCACTGACATTGCATTTATTCTGACAGTGTGGTACTGGTTCAATTACTTTGCTCATTTACAATAAAAGATTAATGAAAAGAGGTATATTTTAGTTCACGGAGATTAATTGCATCCCTTACTTTCCCTACTCTAGAAATATTCAACCCATAATCCTGATAGCTTTTTCGTCAACAAGTGCATGGAAAATTAATAGACTTTCTTCTGCTGGAATCCTCAGTAGGCTTGCAGATACAAACATCCAGGGAAAAGCTGACTGAAAGTTGGCTTTCTGGTGTGGAGGAATTAATTTACCTTCTCTCCCTCACTCTTTCTCTTTCCTTCTCTTTTTGATCTGCTCTGATGACACTTTGAATTAGACAGAATAAAAATGCTTGTGCAGTAGGAGTTTGAAACCAGCACGCTCTTTGTTTTAGGTAGTCCAACTAATACGTGTTGTGTATTTCCCCGCTGAGGTGCAGCCAAAGGCAGGTAGTCATTGTGAGGGTGAATAGACATTTCAAGCGCTTTCTAGAGTGTTAACTGCCTTATAAAATTTAACAGCCTTTATATTTGCAGGTACTTGCTAAGGTTACTAATAAAACTTATTTTTAATCTTGCTATGAATGTAGTTGATAGTTGTTTAAAATTGTAAAGATTCTCATGTGATTTAAGACTGAATAACCTCTTGGGTGTTTTAGTGTGGAGTTTTTGCTGTGTAGAGATGATTGGGAAAAAGACAACAAAAAAAGCATTTATATGTGCTGTTGATACGTAAGGAAAGAAAATATTCTATTTAATTTTATAGGAGTGCTCTCTACATTAACAAGGAAACAAAAAAAAAGCAATAATTACAGCATCCTGACAAAACTCACCAGTGGCAATGGTTTATAAAGATACAAAGTTAAGAGGCATCCATGTGAGCTGCAGAACCTTAAGGCAGACCTTCAGCACTTCATGTTTGTAGCTGGACTTTGGCTTTGCCTCTGAAGCAATTTGTGATCTTACTGGAACACAAGTATAGCAGGGAAGATTTCAAAAGGGTTTGCTTTGATTTCAGCTTAGATAAGAATCCAGAAGTTCAGAACTTATCGCAAATTTCTAGACCTCTTGAGCTTACAAAACCAGAAGGGAAATCCGATTAAAATAATCTGTTTTGCAATGTTTTGGCAGTTCTGGTTCTGTTTGCTACTGAAAACCATCAGTGGGGAAAAGACACAACATTTCAATATTTTGGACCTTAAACATTTGTTTTAGGCAGAAAAATAGATGTATGCTTTAGATATGTGTTTAGTACAGGCACTTATTTTACCTAACTTGTTTGCCTCTCCATGGTCACATTGTGAAGGCTCTTAGACATAGCTTTAAAAATGCTACCTGCACATCCTGCTCTAAATCTACTGTAAAATATGTAACAGCTAGCTTAAAGTCTATATCCAGCTCAAGTTCAGAATGCAGTTTTATGTATTATGATCCTTTTAAATCTGTACTATTTTCCATCTTATTAAGGCTCATCATTAATTCAAGGTGAGCCTTGCTGAACTGGTTTATTACTGGACAGTACAATTTATGGGGTAGTTTAGACTACAGTAAATGAAGAAGCATGACTTCAGGGAGCGGTTATTCTTTCGTGGTCATTACACAGCCGGATTTGTCTCCTGAGGGCTGAACAAAGATGTGGATAAAATATTCAGACTTGGATTGTCGCTGTCTTAATAATAAGGACTTCACAGAGCCTGTTTAATCCATCTGGAGTAGGGCCTGTGCCTTTTTCTTCAAGATTTGTCTTGCTACCATTGGACAGCAGAAGGGATTCTGGGTTGTTAGCTTGAAAAGAAGGGTGTAAACCAAGTAGATATGTACAAGCTCTGAAGAACTGAGGTTAGACAATATTGCTTAATGCATCATGTTCTGATTGTATGATCCTATTGTTCATTTTCCCCGTCTTACTAGACATAGGGGATCTTTCTGGAATTATTTCACTGGGGAAAATAATGTTCTTTGACTGGTCTTCAGGATAAACTGAGTTTGCTGTTTTGCTCATTTTATTGAGAGATGCATAGTTTGCAGGTAGCTACATCTGGGTTTAAAAAATGTCAGCAAAACACTGCTGCATATAATTCTTTTCAGAGTTAAAACTGTATTTTAAATCTGAATAATTTAGCTTATTTCACTTCTGTCTATGCCTATTATTTCTTTGAATGGTGAATGATTCTATATTTAAGTTCTGATCTTTCCACTAGTGGATGTTTTCATTTAATAATACAATAATATACTTTAGAGCTGCTTGTAATTACTTAGAAGACATGACTTCTTTTTGTGTAAGCTATATGCCTATAATTAAAAGGAGATCTGGCATATATATCTCTAGTTAATAATACTCATGATAATAGAAAACTTGTGTAGATTTTAATAGGAAACAACTTTTTAATTTGCTTTTATCGAATCCTATGTATATTGATGCAAAACTATTTCCCTTCCATTACACAGTATGTCTTAAGGAGAAAATTTGATAAAAAGACAGTTTTAAATCCTGCATAGTAGACTCTGATTTGAGCACCTTTGCAGAATGCCACATGGAGCTGTTCCCTGCCATTGGATTTCTCTACAGAAAAGTGATGCAGCATCCTAAACCAGAAGCTGTGGTTTTGCCCAAGACAAAACTTTCAATGCTGGAAAATCACTTCTTGCTTTTAACCCTTGGAGGCACCCAAGCTGCAGACACAACTCAAAATCTACCTTAAATCCTTTGTGCAGAGGTGTGATTTGAGATGTTTGTTCTCAGTGTTTCACTTTTCACAGCCTGAGAGATCAGCTGGTAGCTTTGAGAGTAAAACCAAAGCAAGTGGGTTTAAACCTCCTGTGGCAGAAAACAGACCTGAGGTGAGGACCTAACTACTGAGACCAGTGTGACAGAAGACACTGCAAGAAGAAAAGGAGATAATGGTAGGGCTTTGGTTTTTTTCTATGGCACCGCTTATTTTCATGCCAAACGGTTTGGAAATATTTTTCTGCCTTTGAGCCTGTGGGACAGTCTGAGAAGAAAATGCTGGTGGAATTCCTTTTTCTGGGCTTTCTACAGTATCAGCTAGTGCATTTGACTGTCATTGTTCTTTCTGTACTCATTTTGGAAAGCGGTATGACCGCAGTGCTTGCAGCACATATTAATCTCAAAGGTAACTGTAACACTTGTACTTTTTGTTCTTCTGCTGGGTCTTCCTCAGTGTGATCGCCCAGTTTGTTGTTAATATTCTATATGAATATTTTAACTCTATGCCTGTGTTTCATGCTATAGAAGAACCTGCTGGTCTACAATTCAAAAATGCAATTGTTCTTCAAGCAGTGCTCTTGCAGAGACATCTCTTAAAGTACACCAATTCAGTAATGGTCTCGCATACTTGTACAAAATTCCATCTTATTGGACGCCAAATTTTGAACCAATTCATTCAGTGTGGTATTAAAAGGGGAGAGTAAAGGAAACTTAAGGGGGGAAAGGTATATTTTTTTTTTTACTGGATTTGACAGTCTTGTTTCACTTCCTCTGTACTCTGTCTTCTGCTTTTTGTCAGAGACCACATCTTAAATTCTAATATTTTCTATCTCTTTGAGACTCTCCAAAAAATAAAAAAAATCTCATGTAAAAGTATATTCTTTCTTCATCTTTAGTCTTAACTCACTCTTAACTTAAAATTTTGGTCAGGTAATTTTCTACAGCACTTATTGGATAGATCAGAGCATCTGGTACTTTAGGACTTGATTTTCTTTCTGTTGCAGTCAGGGTAAGATCAACCAAAGGAGAAAAGATGAACATTGATCTCTTTTCTTCTGCTTGGCTGTGTAATCTCTCTGGTGATGTTTGCTTCTAGGACTTAATTCAAAAGTTCAAGGAAAGCAAAAGTATTTCAATTTATTTCAGAAAGCTTTGAATATGGCTTATGGTGGATAATTACACGTTTATTTTTCGTAACTATATATAAATATTAAAACCGGAAAATGTCTGTATAGGCTCAGCTTGTTTAATTAAAAATTGACTTACGGAGATATTGATTCTTTAGCTCAGCAAAAGCACAAGCAAAAAGGAGGCAAAGAGCCAAATGATGATGAATCTGAAGGAAAAAAAAAAAGGCTAGCAGAATACTGTACATGAAGCAAGTAAAAAGTAACATGGGATAAGAAACATGGCCTGATGTGTTGAATTTTTTTAATGATCTGTCTAGTATTCTTACTCAGATTGTACAGACTTCTTAATTTTATTGTTTTGGTGGAGTTTTTTTTTGTTTGTTTGGTTTTTTTTATGTTGGGGAAGGAAATCATCCTAATACTAGAAAATGTAATCAAGTATCCAGTCCAATTCTGCTAGTCCTTTAAGAAAGTAAGATGAGAGAAATTTCAGTCATTTTAGTTTAGAACTAAACTTTATTGAAACCTGGTGTTTATTTATAACCTTATTTATTAATGCAATATTTTAAACCAGGGAAACTCTGTGGATGACTTCTTGATAGGCAAAAAAAAGCACAAAACCATCAGTGAATTAGTAGTTGTATGTAAGGGTGTTTCTTGATCTATTCTCAGAACTATTGTCCTTTAACAATGTCATTTTGTCTCTTGAGCCAAATGCAGAAGGTAGGGAAGGAGGAGTTGCTTGGATATATCTACATTAAATATATTTTGATATTGTCCTAAGTCGATGAGTTCCTCATTCTTCTCACTCCTTACACTGATACTGTTGAACTCTGTTAGTATGAAAGAACTATGTAAGTTTATAGAGGGTTTGCATGATGGAGGGAATTAAATCCTTGGGAGATTGTCTGTCTCTACATACTGTGACTCAAGAGGGAAGAGCAGTCACAGTTTGAGTTATAAAGCTTAAAATTACTCCAGCATTATTAATTATATAGGGGCAGGGAGAGGGCTAGAAGCTTAAAAGATGTAGGTGAAGCTTAGGTATCTTGCTCCAAAATCACACTGCAGTGCTTCTGTGATCAGCCTTTCTGTGGTTGAGATACTGGCATTCTCAAAATTGCTCTTAAATGGATTTTATCTTTTTTTTGGTTGTTGATATGTTTTCTTTGTTTGTTGGATTGTTGTTTATTTGGTTTGGTTTTTTACTATTGGATTTTTACCCTCCAAAAGCAATAGTTAAGGATGGTAAACCTGATTATTAGTACTCGTAAAATTTGTAGAAGTTTCATTAAATTGATTCTCTTTTGCATATTTGCAAACAATATTTTGGAATCTCCATATCTTCAAAGATTTTCTTGTGTTCAAGTTAATCTCTTTCTGAAGAAAAGGTGAACTTTCATTACTTGAATCTTCTGTATCAAAAATGTTACTGCCAAATAATGTATACTGATATTGGCATATTCCACTGTATTTTGTGCATTGTATTTTAATAGTAAAACTGTGGGAAATCGTCATTTATAAAAGCTTACACAAGAGGGGAAAAAAAAAAAACTTTTGTTAAGCAGTATTTGTATTGGTTGAGAGAATAAGTGCTATTACTAAAATAAACATCACCAAATGGGTTTTTATTGGTAGCTATCTTCAAAAAAAGACAATAGTGTGAGAAAGATGATTAGGGATCAATCATTTTTGCCTTTTATCACAAATGATTTTGTATTTAGGTCTATTTGATCATGTGAACAAAGCTAAACACTTTTTATTAGCTGAACTTCCACGGGGGGCGGGGGGAGGACAATTGGATTCATACTGTTGGATAACTCATTCTCTATACCAGAAATTCCATGGCATATGTTTACTGTCATCTGAAGTGCTGTTGTTAACTAGAGGGGAATAGTTGATTAGGTGTACAAGTACAGAAACAACGTTCTGAAATCATTTATTTAGAAACTCACCTGTTGCTGAAGTGGGGAGAGGTGGCTGCTTCTTCCCTCATGATGAAAATAATGGGACAGTATACTTCAGAGGATAACAATATTGATGGTGACATATGGCTTTCTTAAGCAAACACAAAGAACCAGAAGCCTTCGGACAACTATTGAGACTCTAGTGGCTCGGAAACTTGTTCTTCTTGTTATTAGAAAAGTATGGGAGAAAAGTTGAAAGAAAACACTGCACAAATACCATGTGAATGGTTTCGTTTGATATCAGACTTTTAAATAGACATTAGGTCTTTGCACTTACTCAGCTGTACAGGAGTCCCAGTTAGTGTCTCTCCCCACTATCCTGTTGATCTCATCACCTAGCTGTGGAAGGGAAGGCTTTAGAAGTCTTCTAATTTCTTCCTCCAAAGGAGTTCTGCACCATACCTAGTATTCCTTGAGAGGTCTCTTACAGGGCAAAAAAGCCAATTTGCTGAAGTAAAACCTATGTTCATTTGCTTTATGACGTTGAGGAGGAGCTAACTGCCAAAGATGCAAGAAAATGGCCCTGCTTTGAAGGACCCAGGAGGTGTAGTGATTTTCTCCAAAATAAAAAAAAGGTGCGAGGTGGGGAGTAAACAAGAGCCTTGACAGAGGAGAGTTGGGTCATTGTCGTAGAATGGGTAACGTGCTGCTGACAAAAGGCATCAGTAGGACACAGCTGTCAGATTTGGACCCAGAGAGAAACAAAAAAAAAAAAATCGTATGAAAGATAGCGACATTATTGACAAACTTATCAAATGTATTTTGGAATAAGACTTGGTGTGAATATAACTAAAATGATCAGTTGGTGCATTTGTAATCCCTGAGCCTGTCAGTTTTATCCTTTTCCAAACTCTCTAGTGATTTGTGTTCTCTGAATTGTTTTTCTTTGCAATCTCTACCTCACTATAGGGTTCTCTATTCAGAGCAGAAAATGGAAGAGTGGAAAAACGAAACTGAAGCATTTCACAAGAAATTTATTGCAGATAGCAATTTAGGAGACTCATTATCCCAGTGTGAGGAAAATATAGTAGAATCCTAAGAAAGTCAACACAATACAAATGCAGTGAATATACTCAGTGATTGAATAGATAATACAATTTTTCTGCTCAGGATAATAAAGATCCTAAATAACTTTGCTGTAATTGAATGTATTAAGTAAATATTAAGTACTAATTAGTATCCTGTTGTTGAAAATGTAGGAAATATTTTATGAGATGTGTTGAAACTCATAGAAATTCTTAAGTTATTGAGTAGCTGGGAATGGTATGACTAAAAGCGTAGGCTGAAGTCTCAGTAGCAAAAAGATTAAAAATGCTTGTAAGAATTTTCCATGCAAGTCTAGTTACAAAAATAAAATATATATAGTGCTGAGTTGGTGGAGAGGGACAGTTTTAAGACTGGAGCAAACAAACTAGAAAGGCAATTTCAGCATTGTCAGTGCTATTAACGCTGTTTTCTTGATTGCAGCAGTTTTAATGTACACTGTTTTCTGATGGATTCCTCCTTGTCTCCCCACTAAACACTTTTTTGAAATGCAAAGACACTCTTGTAAATGGAGTCAACAGAGCTGGTCAAAACCAGTAAAAACAGCAATTTTGTTGAACATATTCTGACTGGCTATAAAAATCAATAACGCTTCAGACACTGCATTTAGATATATACTCAACTCTGTGGTATAGCTCAGCTTTTGACTCAATAGGAGGTATTTGTGCTGTGGAGGTGCAAGTCATGCAGTAAACTCTGGTGTCAGGAAATGAATTGTATTTGTCAACCAGCTTTGACAGTCTAACCTTTGCTCTGCCCATCATTGCAGGAACAGTAATTTTAATTTAGAAAGGTAAAGTGATAAGTAGTGTATCAATTTATTTTTAAAACACACATTTCAAATTGCTATTCACGTTGTAGCAATTATGGGCTCATACGGAAAATGCCATTTGTCTGACCAGTAGCATACACACCAGAACGCTTCTCCTACTGAGTTAACGGAATTAAACTTTGTCTGCTGACTCATTGTGAGTTAACAGAGCAAGTAATCAAAATACTCCTTGCTGTTACTGGAGTTCAGAAGATATCTCCCACATACAATCCATGTAATTGTTCAAATGAATTGAGCCTGATAAGGGATACCTTCTTAACGAAACTATGAAGGGAGGATACCTGGGAACTGTGCAGCATCCCCATGTCGTGAGAGACATCACAGATGACCTTTCCAACAGATTGAGGATCACTCTGGTTTGGGCTCTCTTTCGTGCAATTCAGTGTGGTGTATCTAGCGCAAGTGTAAAGGCAACTCTGTTAGTAAAAGGGAAGTGTTGACAAAAATGGTGTTTTTTCCAGTCTGGATAGAATCCATGTGCTGATAACAGATTCACTAGTACCAGACCAAATAGGACACATTTGAAGTATGTGGTGCTACGTGCTGTTACTGCAGTAATAGAAAAAATAGTTCTCACAAATAGCTTGTTCTGTTTTTGAAAGTTACATACAAAGGAAATTGTTTCTTGTATCAATATGGAAATACAGTGGTTATTTGCAACCAGCTGCGTATCATTTGACACTTTATGCTTGTAATACCAGGGTAGTCCTCCCTGGAGAGAGAGGGGACAACTGACATATGAGGACATGGTGGAACTTGGGTAGAGCATGTGAAAATCGTGACTGGAGAAAAAGAAGTTCTTGAACTTTTGCTCTTAACAGCAGCATTTTTTTGACAGGAGATACTCAACTCTTTGGCTCTTTTCCCTCTCTTCACCCCAACTCAGCCTTGGTACCAAATGTCTTCTGTACAACTTTGGTGTCTTGGCCTTCTTTGAAATTTATCTTCTTACCCTGGAGATGTATAGCCAGCAAAGAAAAACATCTTCATCTCTGGGTTTCACAGCTCCTCTACTGCAGCTGTGCATGCATGTGATTACTGCTCTAAACCCTTTCTTGTCACTTATGCTGACTAATAGCAGAAAAACATGGGCATTTACTGCTTCCTGAGGGATACCACCTACAAATCTAATCTCAGGTTTCTGGTGAACAATGAGCATAAAAACTGGTACTGTTCATTCAGGGATAGCCATGCAACTGTTTTCTTAAACTTTGTTTTTGACTGGACTTTTTGAGTCCGAATGGCCTGGAGAGTATGGAATAAATACACTAGTGACACAGACAGTACATTGTAGAAATGCAGTCTGATGTCACGTATTACTGCACTGAATAATTTAAAACTTGACAAGGTAGGCAAAAAGTGTTCTTTCTCAGTTCAATATAAAAGAGAATAGACGAGCTTAATCCTTTCTCTGTCTAGACAAAAAATGTGTTCTTATAATTAGTTATGTTAACTACTTGCCACAGTCACTTTGTACAATCCAAAGACCTTGTAAACCTTTACTAAATTGAGCTATTGAAATACACTTTCAGATAAACTCCCTGTAATGGATTTGTATTTGTACTGACAATGCATTCAAGAAAAGTTATTGAGACCTTCTGTGCCTCTTTATCCATTCATTAAAATGGTGTCCATAGAAAGTGTTTTCTAGTGCTAATACTGTATTTTTATATTAATACATTTTTATAGACTCATTAAAATGACTTTTTATATGGATGTTGCTCCTCTTGGATGACATTTCAAGAAGTCTTCAACTTAAGAACAGCAGGGAGAAAAAGTGCTTGTTACAGTGTACTAGACTTGGTTCTTTTCCTTACAATATAATGTGTGTTTAGCGAATTAGGAGGACTTGTATCAAATCTGTTTTTTCAGGATATGAGGTGGGGTTCTGCATGTGATACAAATGTTGGAAACCTTGTTGCTGTACCGATGCAAAATTAAACATCTAATTTTCATTGAGTTTGCATGTAATGATGACTTCAACAGTAATTTACTAACTTTAATTAAAATACTTTCCAGCTAATCTTTGGACATTATCCCTTTAATTATAAAAGGCGTCTGTTATTTTAATAGCCTTGGAGACTGCCTTATTTGCTTTAAAATGTAGGTACATGTACAATTAAACTTTTGCCATGTTTCACTGTGTTCTGAGTAGGATCAGTGACCATTATGGATTACAAGGCTTACAGAGCTGTGATAATGGAGCAAATTTGAGCTGAAAACCCGTACTTCAAGGGAGTATTAAAGCTCATTAATTTCATTAGCTGAATGTATCTTTTCGAACATAATTTTAAAGAAATCTTGCAGCACCATATAGGAGTGCTGTGGCACTGCAGAATGGACCAATTTGTTTAATAACTGTGACTTTATAGCAAATAAACATTTTCACATGATTAGTCTAATAGTACGCCAGAACAGGATTTTCTTTCAGAGTTAAGCATTTTCTCTTTTGCATATTTCTTAACTGCATTCAGCAGTAATGCATTATATTCCACATCATTAGGAACTAGTAGAGTCTCAGAAATGACATTGCCTGGTACAGAACAAGTGAAGCAGGCGTTATGCAGAACACACTCAAGGCGTAAGCAAAGTAAGTTGTAATCTAGGGTGGGAGAACAAATCAATTTGATGTCGGAGGAGGCTGGAGTAGACTGCTTCCAGCTCAACTTCTTTCCCTGCTCTTGTGACTCCTTCAAGCTTCAGCTGTTGCCTTGACCACAGTTAATAACTGGAAAAATACAATCTTTTGGGACTGCTGCTCTGGTTGTACATCTTTCTTCTGAGGTCTTTTATTTCCTGAAGTAAGAGAAGGCTTTAAAGTTTTCAGCTTTTTTTTTTTTTTTCTTCTTCCCCCCCTAGGTGTCTGGGAAATATACAGCGTGGAGGAAAAAGGAAAGAGAAGGTGTTTCTTTTGGGCGTTGGCAGAGGCTTGAAGGTGAACAGTTGTAGGACAGAAAGCACGGTGAAGGGGTCGGAGGAGTTTACGATCAAGGAGGGGAAGAGGGGCAGCTGAGAGGGGAATTTCAAGAGTGAAGCAGACTAGGCAAGGATGGCCTTGAGGTATCTGTATCTCAGTTCTGTGTGAGGTGGTACAAAGAAGACCCAGAGTTCTTGGACTGTTCTTCCACCTGTTTGGGTGGGCAGAAGACATGTCATTCACTCCTGTTTGGGTCAGCTTTAGGTGACTCCTCATGGTGATTATTTTGGGAGACCTTCTAGGCACCCAAACAGAAAATCATCCCTTCTTTTAATGGACCGATTTCCATACTGGTACAATGGAAAACATAGAATATCAGGTTGAAAGGGATCTCAAGGATCATCTGGTCCAACCTTTCAGCAAAAGCAAGTGTTGACTTGCATTTGTAAGGCCCTTGTGTTCTGTTCTATGTGGTTGGCTCTGTCCTGGATACTGGAGGGACATGTCGTGTGAAGCGCTAAGAGGACACCGAATGCTTAAAATTAAATAGGGTTTGGGGAAAAATACACAGGCCACCCCCCCCCCCCCCCCCCCTCCCCCAAAAAAAAAAAAAAAAAAAGTGAGGCGCTTGATTAAGAAAAGTAGTGTGAAGAGACTTCAAGGTTGTCCTGAGCCGAAATATCTCTCAAGCATCCTGTGGCAATACCGTGTTATGCTTTTCCTTTGAATTAGCTACCTGATCTGATCACTTGTTTCTTCCAAAGGTCCAGCAAGGCATCTAAGATCATTTGCACTCAACTATTCCGAGTTGTATAAATATTTGATGACATGAAGTCCTGTGGGCACTGCAATAATTACACAAATTGTAATGCTAATCCTCGGTATCAATAATGCCTTTGGAGAAAATAGCATTATATACTTTGCTCCCAGAGAATAATAACAATATTAACGCAGCACTGACACTTGGCAGAATTGCTTCCCCAGCCTGTGTTCACTTGGCAATTGGAATTGCAAAGAAGCATAGAAAGCACACATTTCTGGCTGCAGTTCTGCTTCCAGAGTGGCAGAAAGAATTTGGCATTTAATGATATGCAAAGTGTTGTTCCCATTTGATTGTAGTATACTATACATGCCTTGGAGCATGACTTAAAGTAATTTAACAACTGGAATAACAGGCATTTGGGAAGAAACTAATTTCATATGAAGGCAGATCACAGAGACTAGACTTGTTCATAAAACTGTTCCCTTGTCATGCTATATGAAGTTGGATATCAAGCTAGCAGGATGATGTGTGGGGGGCAACATCCCTCAGTTCAGTTCAGACTGGATGAGATCCACTTGACAAAATAACATAATTAGTGAAACGTGAACACTGTAGCTAACCTGCTTTACAGACCCATGTCAAAGATGAAATGATTTATTTTTTTCCCTTAACGTTTCCCTGAGTATCAGGTTGGACTCTTGTGTACTGGTTCTGCACTACTCCATGGCTACCCATCACTGCCTGCTTTGTGTTTTAGTAACTTGGGGAAGGAAATGTATCAGCTGAAAAGTGATTTTGGTTTTGGAGTCCACTTGCTTCTCAGCTGTTTTGCTGGTAGACTTGTCAAATTGAATAATCGTCAGTAACTGTTGTCTGTGTGTACTGGAAACACTGCTGCAGCTGCTGGTGTATTGAAGTAGTTCACAGTGAATCTGGAAAGACAGGAGGAAAAACAAAAACTAGTGACAGCCTCTCCTACTGTCTATGTCGTTCCCCATGCCAGAGCTGGACCTGGGGAGCTAAAGGCTTACAGTTCAGCTTCCATCTCTTCATACCTGAACAGAGGATACAGGCTGGAGGAGAACTGGGTTTTAGAACTGTCAGATTGTTTCCTTCTCAGTCTTGCTCAAACTAGTCTGACTTATTTTTGTGCCAGTAAAAGAATGAGGAAAAAAATGAAAGCAGTATGGTGTGTCACAAGAGAACTTAGAGATCAGTGGGTTAAGAGTCTTTAAGCCCTGTCCTTGATGTTGTCATCAGCGTGGTTAAGGATTCTGTATTTAAACAATTACCGAACTGAATAAAATCTGTGCTTGGTTTTGATGCTTTCGGCACTAATTGAGGCAGAACCTCAAATTTTCCTTTAGATAGCATATGTAAATCCCAGTTCTTAATCCTTCATATTTCACAAGATGGTTATAAGAGTTTTGAGATTTTTGAAATATAACTCTCAGGTTGAAATTATTTTAAAAATAGAAATTATTTACACAACTTTAGCAGCTTTCATCTGAGAAATTAAAGTGCTTTACCAGCCGTAATAAAGTAAGCCACATAACATAGTCGTGAAGTAAGGAAGGGATATAACTAATTCCCTTCTTGCTGTGAGGAAAAAATGATGCAGCCAAAATGGCAAAGTCAAACTCTCTGTAGAGAGACAAAAGTTTCCACTATGTATGTTCTCAGTTCTTTCTCTGTGTTTGTGTATCTCATGATGTAGCTTTAAATGAATATATAAAATACCTTTCTGTGAGATGCATATGTATCCTTACTGAATGCATAGGATAATCACACAAAATAGGGTAGAAAAAATTCTGAAAAATCAGTATAACCCAGCTTTCAATCAGTGGACTGTACAATTCCTTGCTATGTTATATGTTTAAGTATGAGCTATACAGTATAAGTGTGGTATATGACTTCTGTACATGGAGATAATTTTATTCTTGCACAGGAAAAAAATTACCAAGTGTCAATCCAATATTCCCTTTAAACTGAATCTTAGGAAGTTACATCCCATTTCTGTGTCCTGCAGTGGCTACCACTTTTATTACTGTGGTGATTTTATCTTAGGATGTCTTGCTTAAAAAAAACCTAAATACTTTTAAAATCAACTAAGAAATGGAGAATTAAGACTGAGAGTGGTATCTTCTTGCCATTTCTGTGTTACTTTTCAGTCTCCAGCACGTATGACAATGCAATCTGACTAAGGCAGTAGGAGATGGGTGTTACATCCCACTCTGATTTTTTTAGTTGCAATTTTTGGTTGATGTTAATTAAGTTCTACGTGGGAAAACATTAGAATTCAATGGTATAATGAAATTCATAGTAGAACATGTCAATGCTCATTTGACACCTGTTTATCATATTCCCTTTAGTTAAATAAAAAAATAATTTAGGAAGTGGTTTAGGTGAAATTGTAGGTTACTGTTCTACTTCTTCATGCTTAAAATTGAGTCCTATTTCAGCTGTGGTGGCCAATAAATCTGATATTTTGGGGGCTTTTTTCTACAGTAGTTCTTAAAGTTCATTGTGTACCAGTAAGTGATCCTTTTCTGCATTTTAGTAACTAATCTCTGATCAAAGGAATACGAAAACCTAAACATCAAAGGTGCTTCTTAAGGGTTTACAAATCTCTGCTTTCTTCCATATCGCAGAATATGGGTGCTAGTTTTGAGGAATCTGCATTTTATCGGGTGAGAGGAGAGGGAGTCTTCAGTCACTTAAACAATATCAGATCTACCGGTAATTTTCATCTTTTTATATTATGTTAGCTTTATGTTTCTTCAGCAGAGCCGTCTGGACAATAGACTGCAACAAGGGGTGCATTGAATGTAATTATAGTAATTCAGACAAAGAAGTGTTATTTCACAAAAATTAGCGTTGTTAAAAATTCTAGAATGACTTCAATTACTGAAAAAAGCAGCAGAATTGACTAGACTAAAAGCAAATCAAAAAAGTGCAGTAGAGAAATCCATAAAAACATGGAAATGAACAAAAGTCATATAAACGTCAGTGGCTCAGTGTTGGTCATCTCCTGTGTTACTGGCAGTAACTGAACATGTTAGTGCCCATATTTTTATAGCAAAATTTTGCAGGATGTTTCATTGTTTTTAACCTAGTATGCAGGTTTTCCAATATTCATTACTGCTCTTTTGTTCAGGAACTTCACCATTATGGGAAAATCTGAACATACGCAAATACTGGGACATTTATCAAAACTGTAGGTGTGAAGGACCATGCCAACAGTGTGTGACTGTGCATTTGTGCATGCTGTTTGACATGTGCGGGGAAAACAGTGGGGTCCTCACAACTGATGTTGTCCTTTTAATGAAAAAGCCAAGTGTTTGTCAGGAGAAAGCAACCTGTCTAAATCTTAGGTTTAGTGGTGTGGTATATATGTGTTGTTTTATTAATAGGAACTCTAACAGATCTCAATAGTGTTTTCTGTCAGCTGTGCTTTTTTGAAGATGTTCAGTGAAAATCCCTAAAATCCTGTGCTTTCTGCCAAACTTATTGTGTTATTTGCCAGTGTACTTTGCCACAGCACTGCATCTCTGAAAGCGTATATGATCAAAAAATCTACCATCCATGCAACAAAAATACATATAAAACCATTGAGAAAGAACACTTATTTCACAGGTCAGCTGAGATCTCAAAGTCTGTAAGACTCTGTTCTCATCTCCCTTTTTACAAAGCTCAAGTGTGGTCTCTGGACTAGTTTATTTGACTTTTGTGTTCTTTTTGAACTCTTTCCTTGCACACTTTCCACTGGACACAATCCGGTACATCCTCTTATGCTCTGCTCCTGCTATTAACTATTACTGGTCCTTTTAATGATTATTCTTACTCTGTGAGTCCATGAGATTCTAATTTCTTCTCCTTCTTTCTTTCCTACAAAAGATTCTTCTTAGTCTTGTGGTTATTGGCTTTTTAATGTATTCTGAATTTGCCAATTTTGTCTCTTGGTTTCATTCCCTCCCTTCTGCCCATTGCTCCTCTGCCAAAGCACTATGTGACAGGTCACTTCACATGGGCATAGGAAAGAGTGACATTTATTCCTGGTGGCTTGAAGTAGTTTGGTGTCTGTGTGCTCCCAGCTTGTACATGGTGGTACATTTGTATTGCCTCCACATGCAGTAGTCAACTCTATTGAGAAGAACAATGGCTTAAACCGAAATTGTGACAGGTCATCACTTCATATTCATGGAAGAAGAAATAATAAAGGAGGTAGTAACAATCAATGGTTGGAAAAGAGGATCTGCAGCCAAAGCGTACTGAGTAGGGACCTCTGACAGACTGCAATCTGCTTGTATGAAGCACTGACAAAGAGATTATTTACTGTGTTTCTGAATGAAACCGTAGGCTGACCCAACTGTGCCAGGTACAGATTTTTAGGAGGTCTGCGGAGTCCACATAATTATCCAATGTAACGGCACAGAATTCTGCACGAAGCAGCTACGTGGCTCTTCCTGTCTGATCACCATTGTCCTTCAAAGTGGTGTTAAAATCCTGATTGTTCTGTATGGGAGCTCAGCTGGACTAGCTCCAAATGCTTTTGAAAATCCTACTGGTTTTCCCTACACTTTGATTTATCTAGTCTATTCTAAAGGACAATTTCAATCTCTAATAGACGCCATCGGTATTTTCAAATGAGGGACCTTTTAAAATGTGGAAATAGCTTTGAGAATAACTCCTGGCAAAGTAAGCACTGAGTGTTAGCTTTTTGTTGTTGCTGTGCAGAAAAAATACCGTTTTGCTTGGGGTCGATAAAAGATTGAAATGTGTGGTTTATAGTAAAAGCTGAAGTGGGAGTTACTTTAATAATGGGATGTCATGTGTAAGCCTATAAAATAAATAGTAATTATCACATTTCAGAAACTACTCTGTTAGAATTCATATTACTCTTGACAGCTTCATCTGTGCATCAAGTCTTTTTGGATTATGCACTTCCTTGTTACTAATGAGCAAACAAATGAAACAGAAATTCCTCCCATGAAAGGTGTTGATTTCAACAAAACCTAAACAAAAATAGATAAGAGATCCAGTATAGCAGTCTGCAGGATTATTTCTTGCTAACGCATGTTGCTGTTACAAAACAAGATGAAAAACATAGCTATAGTTTCATTATTCATTTTTCTTTCACTTTCTGTGTGGTTCATGTTGAAGGAGGTGAATTTTACATATTATGTAGCCCAGATCAGAGAACATTTATGACCAGTAGTGAATTCAGAATAAAACTCCATAGTTTTTGCAAAGAAATAGTAATTTCTCGTGTTTGTGACTCCATAAATTTTAGTACATGAAATTTGGAGGAGATGGTGAACATTCATGATGGTTTTGTTCTTTTTCTCTCTCTATCCCCACACATCCACCATTTAAGGAAAATTCCAACAATATCTGTTCTTTGAGGAAACTTTTTTTTTTAATGTGTGATTTAGTATTTTGTTAGAATTGTAGTATTTTTTTTCAAATACAGCAAAATACCATCCAAGAAGATAATCTACAGATACTTTCCATATGTTTTTTATAACTTTTATTTAAATATTTCAGGTTTTTTTTGTTGTTGTTTGGGTTTTTTTTCAGTATTTATAATGGGATTTACATGTTCTTTGCATTCTTTAGGAAGACTGAAAGTACAACACTTTCCAGTAATGCAAAACATTCTTTATCTTTTAAAAAAAGGACTCCATCAGTACCTAACTTGGAAGAACACACTCCGAAGTGTATTTACTTTGGTAGTAATTAATGTATACTTGGTTATGAAGATAAAACTAACTTCAATAGCTATTTAAAGATAGGTTACTTATCTTCTACACATCAGTTCTGAGTTTAGTCTTCCGAGCCTGAGAGAGTCAGTGTTGGAGTTGTTCAATATCAAGAAAGAGGAAAATATAACCTAAGTCAAGGGAAGAAGCAGAAAATATGTTGCTAGAATCTCGTTACAGTGTCTCTTGAAAGACTTTTATCATGTTTTTTTCTTCTATTATATGGGGCAATAAGTTCCCGTACTCAGAACTGGTCTGTGAAACAGAGGTGTTATGTGTAAAGAGGATGTAGGGCGCACTCTATATGCATGGATTATCAGATCTGAATCACTGCATCAGGTGCCGCTGAGGAAATGTATTTTCAGTAAAAGTTATTTAGGTGTGCTGATTTCATTAACAGTGATGTTAATGAAAAAGCTATTGATGTTAACATTAGCAGGATTACAGAAGTCTTTACAGTTTTATCTGAATTTAGCCTTGTGTTCGTAGACAAGCTCTGATGCCAAGGAAAATGGGAGATATATCTGTCCAACACAGCAAATAAGGTGCTCTCTTGTAAAGAAGCACTTGAGGGAGTAGCACCAAACAGCAGAAACACTACTGATTGAGCTGTTCTAACTTTGCACAACCCACTTAGAAATCAGGGACTCCGGGGTGGCAAACAGAGCTCAGTGGGCATGTCCTTGGCTTGCAGGCCGTGACAGCTTTGCAGGCTCCCACCCTCGAGGGGACAGGACCATGCCCCTCAGGGTCAGAACAGCTTGTACTGTAGAAGCACTGTTTCATTCCAAAATGTATGTTTGTCCTGCTTCAGCACAAATGTAAGTTAAATTAATTACAGCAACACTCTAGCAATTGCAAGGTTGGTATTGCCTGCAATTGTGGCTAAAATGCCGTGTGTCACCTTTTAGTTGCAAGTGCGTTTGTGAGTCTCTGACAAGGCCTGGACTCTCTTTGGCAGCACTTGGATAATAACGGTATCACAAGGACTGTTTGCTAATTCCCTGCTTAGCTGCAGCACAGATCCTTTTTGCATAAGGATAATGTTTGAGCTAAAGTTCTAATGCAAACCTGGGAAGTGAGAGGCATTTTATTTTATTTAAGCAGCCAAAGCATAAGCGCCAGTAGGCCAGGCTATGGCACCGTGCAGCCCTGATCCAAGTGCTGCACCCCAGCTATTCATGGTGTGTTTGTTCTGTGGGGGTTGGTTTGTCTGGGGTTTTATGTGGAGGGGTTTGTGTTTGTTTTGTTTTTTGTTGATGGTTTTGTTGTTGTGTTTGGGATTTTTTGCCATGATGCTGCTGTCAGCCCCCCATTGGAGTGAGTGAGGTATAGTCAGATGTTGATATGCCCAGGAATATGGCACTGCACGTTGATCCTGCTGAGGAGCGAGGGGATCAGGGCCAAGCAGTGCAGATGGCACGAAGGTCTGTAAAACCCAGTTACATATTGCTCGCGCAGTATTTGAGCAATAGGTCTCTACAGAGAAGACCCGTATCTGAAATCTACAAAACACTATGCAGAAGCTTGGGAATTTATGTTCAGTTGTACTTTGCAATTCAGTGAACAATGGGGTAACTGGTACCCGAGCGGTAGGGCAGGTGACTTGTTTGGTGTTGCCTCTGGCCCTGCTACAGCTGCCCTGCACCAGCATGTGGTTTGCAACTTCCGAGGTGTGTTTCACACAGTGAAGTGTTTTAACCTATTTGATGGTGCCTTTACAAGGCATTCTTTTTGTCGTTATGGAGGTTGCCTTTGTGATGACGATGCAAAAGAGAAGCACAGTAAAGCTGGTGCAGGTTACACACAAGGAATAAATAGGTGGTTTGTTGTTGGCATTGTTGCATTTTAGTCATGGAATAAAATCTCTGCAAATGGTTCTGCAGAAATAGCTATGATAAATCAGTGGTGGCAGAAGACAGCACAGCACTAAACCCTAATAATTAGGAATCTCTTGGCTAGTCTACCCTATCATGCTACACAGTCAAGCCTGTGCTCTGATGCGTTACTTTTATATGTTGGTTTCTGTTCTGGCTCCAGTCTAGAGCCAACTGGATCATAAAATGGGGAAACTCTGGCATGAACAATAGCAAATACTGCACTAAAAGATAGGACAGGCTTACATTTGAGCTATGCAACCACAAGTAGCATGGATACATCTGAATTTGAATGTAAAAGATATACATGTGCTATAAAAAGCAAACACACCCTGCCCCTTGCTCCAAAGTATGGATTTGTTCTAAAAGAGATCAGCTGTTGACCTTAATGTACTGAAAGCTCAATGGGTGTGATCTTCCTCCAAAACTCAAAGCAACAAGAAAAAAGAACAGTTTTTGGTTCTCTCACGTTACAGTGCTGTTCAGTGTCTCAAAACAGCCACTTTCTCTGCCGAGCTTCACCTTCTGATAGAGAGACAGTGATAGCCCTCAGTGCAGTGAGATACTTGTGTTCCAAATATCTTTTCCAGCTGTTTCCAAATAACAAAAACAACTTTCTATAGTGCTGGCATTTATTTTCAATTAATGCAATGAATGCTCTTTGCTTCACTCTCTCTAAAAGCAAGGCTCATCCCTTGCATGGTGGTGCTGTAGTTCTGCAGTAAATGTTACTGTAACTCAGAAAGACATAGGAGTTAGTTTGCACTTGGAGTAGAGGTGCTAGGTTTTGCTTTTAAAAATTAATATTCATAGATGTAACTCTTATTTACCAATATCCTGCTGTGATGAGAATAACATTAATATACTACATAGCTTCAACTAAGCTGGATTTCCATTTTGTAATTATATTTTTTCCACGTGAATTTTTCTGTCTCTCACTGAGAAAATGCTTTGTGTTATACAAGGGAGTTTAAAAAGCTTTAAACTGATCTGGATTTGTGGTGCATAATTTCTAGTCACTTTTTATGTATATTAATGTTAAATCATGTTCTTGATTTCCATAAATGACCCCCATAACGTGCCAGACTACTTCCACATTTTAAACAGCCCTAGGTTTTGATGAACAAAATTGATAGGTATGAGATGAACAAAAGAATACCGATGACATGTAATGTAAGCCTTGATCAAAAGTTGTGAACTTGTCAGATGTTCTGCCAAAAATTGATTATTTTCTAAAAGTTTAAATATGGCTGAGGCACATGCTGGCCGTTATTCAAAGTCTTTAATTTATAACATTGATGCTGTTAGGCAACTGATAATAATAGGTTTTAATTTCCTACAGAATTGGGCATAAGTGTAAAATGCTTTATATAATTTAATATGCAGAAAACCCCTCAAATCAGAGAACAGAATTTACATCCATCTCAGTATAAGTTATCTAGTCTGATATAGATTGATGTTAAGACATTATGTAACATTGGGATTTTCCTAGACATGTGGTATTTTGCTGAATCCTTGATGTTCATGCTTTCAAAAATGTTGATGCAATTTTATATCCATCTTTAATAATATACAAACTCTAGTATTTTGTTTAGTTAAACATTGTCCTGTAATTTTCTTCTGACTTCATAACACTCCTGCTCTTTACCCTGGATTGTTGAGATCTCTCTGGTGGGTTGTGCATAAAACATAGACTTGTTGATTCTGTTGTCTTTTTCTGCTGGTTAGCAGTAAAACATAGGACGTGTTATCAATGGGACAGTCATTTAATGTGGATACATATTGTATAGCTAAGCATATTTTTGGCATAGTTTTTTGAGTTCTGTTTGTACTGTTTTCTTTGGCAAGGGATAATTAAAACATACAAGTTGGTAAAAACACTCCCGAAATTTTTTTTTTTTTTTTGCATCTTCCATCATATTCTCATCCCCAAAAAATCTGATTTCATCAGGAAAAAGCTTTCCAGCAGCCAGGCAATCCTGCAAAACCATACCGTTTTCTAGGGAACTCACTGAACCCCAGCAAGCATCAGATTTCCTGGCTGTGGGCCGAGTCCCCCTCCCCTGGATCCTTTGTGTTCTGCAGACAGCTGACCACGAGCTGCTGGGGGCTGAGGTCAGGGATCAGTGTTAGATTATTGTGGAGATGAAATCCCTAATGAAATCACGAAGACTCTGGCACAGAACCAATTAGTCCTGTCATAAAAAGCCAACTGGTGAAGGGACCTTCGTGTCCAAAGGAAGATGTGAGGTCCCCAGGGCACATCCCCACAGGCCCTTTGCACTGCCTGAGCAGCTGAATGAGACCCATATTCTCCGGGACTTAACAATTTGTTTATTTTACTCAGCTACATATAGGGTTCCAGAAACAGAGAGTTGTCAAAGATTTTTTTGTGTGTGTAGTTTTTTTTGAAAATGTTTACTGCAAAATACTTTAAGCTTGACTCTGCCTTATCTCAAAGCAGCTTGTTCTTTCTACAAGTTTAAAGAAAACTTTGTTTCCTTCCTGAGTTTTCCTTATTAAACACGCTTTTAACAATATGGAAAATATGCTAAGGATACGTAACAAAGTGTCAGTCGTAATAGTTCCATGTCCTACAATTTATATTACTTGAGAATCTGACTGTATTCTAGCAAGTAAAACTTTTTTCCGTTCAGTACTTTTTTATGGTTGGACTAATAACATATGAGGATCTACCTAATTTCATGGCATGGAAAAGAACAGGTTATGTCTATTTCTAAGTAAAAGCTAGTGTTTTGCATTTTAACAGGGAAGAAAATGAACAGTGGCAGTAAAAACACACCTGCCAGAGTGGAGCCTAGTGGCAAAAGTTACCTCTTGTTAGTGCGATGACTATCCAGATGTCACACAGTTAGGGGCATTTGCTAAAATATTTTTGAAGTAGGAACACCTGTGACCATCAAAAGTGATTAATATTAGATAATAAAATGCATTCCTGGTAGGTGTACTCTATAAACGAACATAGTCACTGATGGAGCAGTCAAATTCCTGAAGCTAAAACGTCTGGAATTGCAGGTTGGGTTAACCACTGGGAGTTGAAGGTGCATCTTTTCTGTACAGCTGCGCATTTGCTTTGTGTCTGTCTGCTGGGTGTTGCCCCATTAAAAGTAAGGAAATAAAGTACACCGAACGCATTGCCACGAGCTGTGTTTAAGCATAAACATTTGATATATTCTGTGGTCTGTGTTTTCCTCAGTTTCAGTGAATCTGAAGTAGAGTTTTAGACTTTTGAGGAGGCAGCACCTACAGCATGCCTGGGTTCTTTATTCATTTGAACTCAGAATATTGCCTTGCCTAAAGGAAAAAAAAATCCAAACTCATTTGTTTTGAAATGGATTGTAAAAGCTTGACCATTTATTAGCTCTTCTGGAGAGCTAACCAGTGACATTTCTACCTTGAATGTGGCTTGCTTCCACTGTACAGCTTTGAAGCTGCCGGCAACTCCTGTTCACAAAAACAACAAAGAAGGTAGCAAACCACTGTCCTGTTGCCTTGGAGTGACAATATTGTCTTCTATAACTGTGCTGCTTTCAAACATGTATTTGTGTCTTTTCGGTTCCAAAAGGATATTAAGATATCCTCTCAGTATCTGTTAAATGGAGACTGATGCAATTCTGCATTGCGGGGGTAGGGGGTGGAAATACGATTACACCTTTAATTTTTGAAAAAAATTATCTAAGTCCTTGCTATACCAAAATCCACTGTTTCTATCTGATGCATCAATAGTGACCTCTGGGGCTGCTGTTCTGCTTCTCAAGGGGATTCTCTGTCTGCTGTTTTGGCTGGACTCCAGCTTTGGATGGCAGTTTCAAGGTTACAGTTTGTTTATTTTTCTTATCCAGAGGCAGGGGAGATCAATCCTAATCTATAGAGAGACTGAATCTCAAATGTCAGAGTGCCAAAGGCTTGACCCTCGGAAGTGCTGAGCACTCCATGCTCGTAGGCTACCATGTGGCATTCTGCACCTTTCAGGGTCACACTTGACATTACTATCCTCTGCTTTGCCCTGAGAACTGAATTAGTCTCCTACTTTGCTTTCATACGAGAGGATTTTCTTCCAATTTATATTGATGCCATTGAACTCTGTCTTTCCAAGTAGAGTGGATAGTGGCATTCACTAATTTCTCTTCATTCTTTTAGGTAATATTTGAGACATGCTCGTTGTTTTTCTTTTCCTTAGATTGTTTTCCACAGTTCTTTTCTGCTCTTGCAATCCGTGATCCTTTGCTCGGAAAGATAAGAAACCATGTAACCTGAATGACTGGCTCAGTCATTCCTTTTTTAGGAACTAAACTTGGGTCTTGGAAAGACTTTAGCCAATGCTGAATAACAGAGGACACTACTGTATTATTGTTGTCAACAATAGCGAAGAGAAATGTAAAAATATTTTCAATTCTTTCTACTTCACATAAATCTGGGAGATATTTTGTTGTGGTCGTTTAAGTAGAGGGATCCTTCCACCTCCCAGTGCTCTGTGACCTCTAGAAGTAGCAAAAGGAGGCTCAGTCCTGGTGACAGCAGGGAGATGCCAGCAGACTGCAGAGCCTTAGTGAAAACATCTAAGCACAGCACTCTTCCAGCAAGACTGAAATCCTATTTTTGGAGAAAATAACATTATAACCTTTTAATTTTCCTTTCTATTTTTTTCCCCTTGGTGACAGATTGACAAGCCTAGAGAATAAAGTTCTCTGTTCATAGAACAGGTTCTGTGTGGGCAGCAGCACTGATTGTTTCCCACATTTCCCTGCTGGTGTTTCTCAAGTTTGACCCCAAGAGGCTGCTCCTGAAAGCAGGGAGCTCAGCCAGCAGGGCCAGAGTCCTCCTCTCCCAGGCTGCCGGGATGCCTGATGTGCAATGCTAGTGCAGAAATGGTTCTGCAGAGTGAACAGCTCTCTACTAGAAATTGCACTGATCACTAGCTGAGTTGTTCACCGCTTTCAGTTCCTAACCACCACCTGATTTCCTACCGCGGTCAAATTTTTTTCTTCTGTCTCCAACCTTTTCTGCTCTTAACCACTGCTTACACTTCAAACGTTGTAATTAAAATCTTGTAGTAAAATGGGAGTCTTCTGCAAAATTATTTTAAGTATTATTAGTATGTTAAAAGAAATAGACAGGAAAATGTGAAAACAGTTTGCAAGTTGTTTTTTATTTGGTATATGTTTACTATAGACAGCAGGTTATTATTACACAGGTTAAAAAGATTTGCAACAAGTTCATCTTTTAAGTTATTATTTTTCCATTTGATAAATAATTCCCCTTTCCTAAATTATTCTTTCAGTGTTGATGTTACTATCATCTCCATTTGCCGTGTGTGAAAGGTACCGCTTTCTGATAACGAAGATATTAGTCATACAATTACTGGAATTGCTGCTTCTGAGCATTTATAAAAGAATTTGGGGGCCCTTGCAAGCCAGTACACAAGAGAATGTGCACAAAGAGGATGGTTCTGCTGTCCCTGCTCTTGCTTGTGTGAGTTCTCATCCACTGACTCTGAGAATGAATAGCAATAAAGAACATCCAGAAGCAAGATAGGATAATATCTAATAATTTCCTGAATGTACAAAAAAGGTTTCGGTGACTTTAGAGGGTATTACTATCTCAATTTTAATGATGTAATACTTCATATTAGTTTAAAACCCTCAACTTCAAAATATTCCCGTGGCCCGTGCTGTCAGTCCACACAAACCTGCTAAGACAAAGCACCTTTCTAGGCTGGAAAGAGCCATCAGTCAGCAGCATACAATACACATCAAAGACATCGCCGTTTCAAAGGTGTCATTAATACCAATACAAAGTAGAGTGCATTGCAGCTTTTAATACCCCATCTGAAAGAAAACCACACAGTAAATCACACTTAGCCTAGTTCAGAAGGAGGAAGGGAAGCATGCACTCTACGATTTCTCAGGGATGAGCACAATTTATATCTGGTCAGATAGTGTTACTTGAGTTGATACTTGCCTATGGATCACTCCAGTTATTCCTTTAGGAAATAAAGCATTATACTGTCAGTCTTCAAAAATATGTATTGTTAACATTAGGTTTACTTTGCATTAAATATTTAAATTATATATGAGTCAACGCAGGGTAAGGGTGTTCAGTGAGCTGCGGTCTGGAGACTAAAAGTCTGTCTGAAGACACTTTAACAGAGGGCTTTGGTGAAAACTGCACAGGCTTCCAAACATGTCTGGGCTTGAACTATAAAGCAAATGATAAATCCTGTCTTAGTCTCAATGACAGCAGTCACTGGCTTTTCAGATGAGATCTTGCAATGTACTGAGCATTCATGAATCTCTATGGCATAAGCTCATGTGCACGTTTACCCCTGTACGTGCACACGTGTACTGGTGAGGGGGGCAGAACTTGTGAGGGAAGAGCACTTGGCCATGTTGCTGAGAATCATCAGCTTATGCTGAAGTGAAAAGGAAAAGCAAAATTACCATAGGAAAGCATCTTTGGTTTGGCGGTTCCAGCATTCCTGTCTCTGCTGGCAGCATCTTCAAATTTTCTTTGTCAACCTAACCAACATAGAAGGAAGATACAGCAGTGGACCATTTTAGACTATATGTGCTACTGGATATCACTGAGACGTGCACCCCAGCGAAATTTTAGTGGTGACACAGATGATAAGGAGTTGTCAGGGAATTTTTGACATCCACTTAACTGTGCTGCCTGATACACATGCTTACTGCTTTACCTTGTGTTTCAACGGTGATATATTTGATCTGTGTTATATATTTTATTCCTTATATGTTCTACAGATTAAGCTTTTTATTTGTAAGCACAGTATCACTTTTTGCTCTTCTGAACCTTGTCAGTTAGAAACAGATCCCTTATTTGTCGAAACTTCAAGGTAAAGTAAAACATAACAAGTGAGCTTCAACTATTGTTATTTCTGCTGCCTCTCGAGCCTTAGTGAAATGAAGTGGTAGAACAGACACTGCTGACAAACTTGCTTTTTTTCAGTACCTATTGCAGATAATGTCATACCTTATTTCCAGGAGATTGTTTATTAGGCAGGTACTGAACTGAAAGCTCAATGTTTGTTTGCTTTGTAGCATTGTTTTACTTGTGCACTGAAAAGAAAAGAATACTGTAATGATGTGACTGGCAGTTATACTTAATGGAATATGTGGTTATCCCTGTTTATGTTTTCAGTATCATGCATATTAATTAGAAGACTATCTCCAATGTGTTCTTAGCTGCCAAATATAGATAAACATTACCTAGTTTTAGATGAGTTGTCCGATGTGTAAACAAGGAAACCAGACTTAGTTCAATCTTTTTGATAACTCTCAAGAATACTCTTTCACTAAGATTTGATTCATACTATTCTTTAATATTCTGCACAGTATTTGCACTGTGTAATGGTAGTACTGCTGCCAGCAGCCCTGTGCAGCTGTCTAAAGGCAAATAACACTTCTGTAATTACAGTATGGGTGATGACGGATAGATGAGTGGGAAACGGTGAGGGATAGTTGTAAGACAATCATAGCAACAGAACACACAATCTACAGGAGACAAGTAAAGAGTATATTACAAAAAATAAATGAGAATTTGCAGGAATTAAATCAGAAAAAGTATTACTGTGGTAAACTGAAGGAATGACTTAACTGGAAAAAGCACAATAGCTAAAGTGATAAGGCCTTGTATTGTGTGCTTGTAAATGAAGAGAATTTCCACTAAAGCATCGTTAAATGGTAGCTTCTGATAAATCTGAAATGCTGATGAGTTAGATTTGATTTGTTAGTGTTTGCCATTTGATTTTAATCAGTGTTTCTGCAAGTACATGTGGTGCTTAGTTTTCCAGTGGAAAGCTGAGCCATGCAGGCTAACTGGGTCTGTGGCTTATGTGTACAGCCCAGGCAAGAACACCTGGAGTATTCTGAAGAGACACAAATGTTACTTTGAAGTGCCATAATTATAGGGAGACATTAAAAGTTTTGGAGAGGTGCTGGAGAAGTTTTCTTCTTGGTGGGACTATAACCTTGTTGTGGGTTGCACTGTTGCCTGGCATTTAGTTTGATTCAAAGGTTTTTGCTATAAGTCTTCATTGGATTTCTCTTTGTAGAATAATAGTAAAAGTCTAGAAAAATAAGCTGACACAAATTGAGGAAAAGAATTTGTGACACTGACACAGGGATGATGGGGTGGCTCATTCCTTGCAAAGCTTGTACCCTCCAGTCCTTTGCAAGCAAACTGACCCTTTCCCTTGTTTGCAAGGTGCTGACCTCCCTCAAGATCTCCTGATAATTTGACTGTTGCTTTTACACCCGTGTTCTGGCAGTGATAGCAAGGGGAGGACTCATCAATGCAGGGTAGAAGCTGATCTTTGAACACCCTGCCCTCTATACCCTTTTAAATAGGGTTATATGTTAAATGAAATGCTAGAAACATGTATGGCAATAAGCTTAATTTGTGCTAGCTTAACTTAGTTCATTAGCACAGATAGACCCAAGCTAGTCCTGGAAAAATAAAAGAATAATTGAAGAAAAATGTATAGTAAAGACGCAGATTATTCTGTCCTGAAAGCTGACCCTGAGTTGATGAGGTAACATGCGGCTCCCTTCTCACTCTTTCTGTAATTGCATGGCTATCAAAAAAAGAAGAGCTCTGCTGGGTTTTTGTTTGTATTTTAAAGGCATTTTACTAAAGTAATAGATAAAAAAGAAATATGTTAAATAAAAACATTTATTAGAGAACATAATTTTAAATATTTAATGATATAATTAAGTCTTATTAATGTAATGGTCCTTATTCTTCAGCTTAAAAATTTACAAGGTTAATTTCCCTTACATCTTTATTATGCAATGTTTGCCACCATTATTTGTTATATATTCTTATAAATATTTGAATATTAGATATTTTTAATTTAAATAAAAATATGGGTCGTCTTTTACCACAGTGTTACTCCAGTGTTAAGCTAGAATTAGGGAAATTGGCACAACAGTGAATCAGGCCCTACTGTTCCTTCAGTTATGCCACAATTGGCTTATATGACTCAATTCCCGGAGAACAGTGCCTTCTACTACTGCCTCTGTACTTCAAAGGGCTTGTAAAGAAGCTGAGGATCAACAAATAACAGAACTATTAGCCACATAATTTTCATGTTGTTTACTGTGGAGGTGACATTATTTCCAGCATGTCAGTCTCAGATAGCTATACACTAGATTTTACTACAATTTATCAATAAACACCACCTACCAAAGCTCTTAAATCTGCTTTTTTTTAGTTACTGAAAAAAGTACTTTAGCATTGAAGTCCTGGGGATTTAAATGATTTATATTCTCCTTCACTAGCAATATTTGTTACATATGCACTAGAAAATATTTTTTTAGGGGAAATGGATGTTTTGATTTTACCACAGCTTTACTTTTTTTTCCCCCCCCCACTAAGATTCATCTGCCAAACTAGGATGTCAGCAGTTGCTGAAGAAAGCTACTTTATGGGCAATATGTTGACTTACCTTCTTAAATAAAGAAACAAACCAGGAAGCTCTAGACAAAAGTACTTTGAAATAAGCACGTACTCCCAGTCTCTCACTGCGCTCAGAATGGCAAAACAAATATGATTTGGACTAGCAGCCAAATTTCAGCTTCTCTTGCTGTTAGACTTTGGTTATGGGCATGCGAAACTGCCTTCTAGGAGTTTCTTCAGGTGGTATATACTGAAACCTTAGGCTTGTGCTACTTTTCACTTCTGTTAGTGGACACAGCTCCCTTTAGTTTGTTTACTTGCTATCATTGTCACCTTCACATGGGCACAAGACATGCTATTTCTGCTTCAGTTAAGGAAGGCACCTTCATAAGGAGCTGATCTAAACCTAAGAGATTTCTTGCTCAGAACAGAGGTAACAGAGTGTTGTCAATTTTTAAGTTATCTATTTTATAGCGAGGACATATCCTTGCCGCTGAATGGCTTTATTCCTTTCATTATGTTATACTAGCAGGTATTATATATTTTGCTAGAGCTGCAGTAGCAGTTCACCCATATCACTGCATTGTAATGATGAGGGTTGAACACACTCTTGATAAGCTGACTCAAATCTGTTGGTAATGAATGCAGTTTATTTTCCTCAATCACCACTAAGACCTGTCTAGGCCCTAACAACATGTACATTAGTTCTGTACTTGCTCTAAAGTACGAGAGTGTCTTTTCTGGTATTGTTCTGGAATAAATCTAGTTGTTGCATTACTGTAGTCACGTTGCATAGGTACAGTGCGGCTATTAAGACAGATTAAAGTAAGTGATAGAAAACTGTGGATTGGTGTACTGTGATGATTAATTTTCTATTCCGTTAGCCTCATGTATGCCAGACCTGCATTAGAAAACTGTATTCTTGATGGAATGTATGAGGAATAGTTAAGTTACAAAAAATAACATTCAGAAGAGCCAACATGCTAAGCAGGGGAGAGTCTAAGCGAGCAAACAAGAAATAATCCAGTTGGCTTCTCTCAGCACCTCACTTGGAAACCACAACCCTACAACCACAGCCCTTGCTCAGAGGCAGAGATGATGACTCTTGCCATTCATAGCCAGTGCTACTGATTTTACAACCTCTAACAGATGCAATTCTCTCACCTTGTAGCATACCCCTAGTATATGCAGGCATTTCATCTCTTCTGGGATCCACCCATCCCTCTTACATAAGCTCTCATTTAGAAGTCCATTAAAAATCTGTTTTATTTAGAGTAGGCTTGAGCCTGCTATTGTAATGGAATTTTGTGGTAAATCCTTCTTGAAAGTGAATACTTGGCTCTGGAGATAGACCACAATGAAGTGAGGAATGGGAAAGAGTTTTCAATGATTCCCCTGAAATTTACTCATTTGTGCAGCAGAGAAAATCAGGTGGGTACCTCAAGTGTTAAATCTCCTTGTTAAATATAGGGGAGCTCCTTAGAAATATGATTAAACAAGTTAAACAACTACCTCCTGCAGGTACATTTACCGATGTTTTTCATTCTTTGTTCTTGGAGCTGCACCTGGTAGTTTTTCCTCTTCAGGCTGTTAGCTCCCAATGGCTTCTCTGTTCCTGTCCTCCCTCTCTTCTGTAGTTGTTGTGGGGCAGCCATGGTCTGTCCTGCAGGTGTGGGGGTTCAGCAGCTGAAGCTGCCTGGCTGTGTGCGCCGCCCCCCGCCGCCAGCAGCCTCACACACGACTTCCAGCACTCACAGCCCAGGCACAACTTGCCAGCCAAGCCACATCAGGGTTTTGATCAAGCCCATCAGTGTAACGGAAGGACAGATTAACCCTGCTGTTCAGGATGTATGAGAACACACAGAACTTGTTACATGTGTGCCCCAGTAATTTTTTAATTTATATCCATGTTAGATTACTTATTTTTTTTTAAACTGGTGACAAAAAGTACTTCTGTTATGGCCTTATTCAATCATTTGCTGGTAAAGAATGGGATATATGTGTCTGTATAAGAGTACTTCCATTTTTCACAAATTAGTGTGTATTTTTACAGGGTATTTGTGTTTGCCTAGAAGAGCTAAAAATACCTTTCAAAACTAGGATTATTGATGGTGTCCAACACTTCAAGAGAAATATATTTTAAAAAAATAAGCAACAAAACTCTAGATGCATAGTTAGGGGTTTTGTTGTTAAATCTTGTTCTGGGGTTGTGTTTTGCTGATGAGTATGTTAATTTCCTTTTGCAGATAGAACTGGTTTGATTTTGTGAACACTGAAAACTTTGTATCCTGACAACATTTGCACAATGTCTGGAAGAATTATTGGGCTTTATTTTAGCTAATACTTCCACAAATAAAAACTTGACAGCAAAGGGGGTGATTTGATTCTACGTAGAGGAGATAATTCATTTATATTCACACAATGCAGTGAACACTGAATTTCTCTTTTCTCAGAGAAGAAAAGCAGTGTTACACATTACTTAGGGATTTAGAAGAGTGGCTGTTAGGAAAAAGGAGAAGAAAAAAAAAAATTAACCTGTTTAGTTACTGCACACTAGAGGGCACTTGAGGTAGAGCAAAAACTATTTGCACAGCTACTGAAACTGATCCAGTCATCTCTATTCACAAGGCATATTGAAAACTAAAAGCAAAAGATTAACTTTCCAAATTGTATCCAGAGCATTAATGTACAAAAAACGGTTGATTGCCTTGCTTGATATAATTTTCTTTTGTCTTTATTTTAGTGTTTGATGTACAAAGCAAACATTTGTTTTTCTGATAGTCAACCTGACAGCAACTAATCAAAATTGCAAACAGTACCCAAGGAATAATGAAACTTGATAATGTGTTGTTATTTTTATGCATTCTATGATATCACCGATGCATATGGTGCACAAATTAGTAGTTGGGTTTTTATGTTTGAATTGGCCTCAGAACTAGTTATGTTTTATTTTACTAAATGGAGTAATTTTGAGATGGGAAAAGCATTTCCTAAGGGCCCAAAAGCCCCAGTGCTGCTGTTGGGTTGAACCTTTGTTTCTGTTTGACAGTCCATGGACTGGAAGTGGAATTTGCATAGTTATAAGCGTTTGTCTAATCAAGGTTAAAGTAACTTAGTCAAAATCGATGCATTTATTTCTTCTCATGTATTAAGAAACAAGGGAGTGGACTTTGATTGCATTATGCAATAGAACTTTTTCAAATTACAGATCTCTTCGGTGACTTTCCCAACACAGGGGATCATTATTTGTCATGATAACCAACTTGTGATAACTGTATAAAAGCAGGTTTTAAAGGTTCCAAGATGGTGACAAGAAGCTAAGTTCTTAGCTGAGCTAAATTCTAAAAGTAATTGTCTCTTTACTGGCATAGTGAACTGATGAAAACACATGTTTTATTCAGAAACATTCTGGACTTATTTCTCCTTAGTTTATGGAATGTGAATTCTAGCCTTTCAAAGCAAGTTAAATTTAGGAATAATCCCTCACATAACTTGAGTAAAAGATACAAACTAGGTAGAGCATTTGGATATTGTCTGAGAAAACAGCAATGAATTTATTTAAAGGTTTAGTAGAATAATGGTAACCACTATTCTGTAAACTTGCTTTAATAACTTTCAGATCAGTTAATATTTTTATGTTATATTAATGTCACTTTGAAGTGACATGCTAGCGGTGATCCCTGTAAGCAAAAGTTGCTTGCAGTCAAGTCATTTATCTTAATCAAGTAATTCACACTGGACTCATTAACCTCAGGTGATTTTGGATCGGGCCCTACATTTTGTATCAAAAACTGAAATCAGCCACTGATATTTTGAGAGAAATATCTCATTACTAGGTGATCTGATGGAATGAAATCTGCATATGAGGAAAGAACACAGTGGCTTCTTTTCCAGGCATGCTTCCTTTCTCACTCTTCCCCGCCCCTTTCAAGTTCCTGACTTTTGCATTGTTATTTAAATGAGATGACGCTGAACATTTGCATCAGCAGCAGCCCGTGTAAGGCTCTGTTGTGATTGAGTTGCCCCTTAAGAGCTCATTTCAAGTCACTTCTATTGTATATTTTTAAGCATTAAGGTCTAAATTCTGTCTTCAGAAAACAGTTTATGGCACTGCTTTGCAACGCTGAGGAACAAAGAATTATGTGATAATCAACAACTATTTTCACAAAAACATAAAAGGTTGAAAAGATGCTTGTGTTCCATTATGCCACACATTTTCAGATGGTAGACAGATATTTCCTGTCCGTATATGAATGAGAGGTCACATAAGGGTTTTAAAGTAATACGGAAGAAAATTTCCAGGTTCTCTTCCAAGTAGAGGGTAATTTCCCTTCCCTTTATTGAATCAATCAGTGAAAAAAAGACACCAAACAAAAAAGAAAAAAAAAATCAAAACCAACCCCCTACACCATAAAACAATGCATTTTGTGAACCTTATTTATATATTTTTTCCTGATAAAAAGATTTATTAAAAATTGAATTCCCATTTGATCTGGGATGCATTCAGTCACATACATTTTGCAGATATTTTTCTTCACTACACTTATTAAACTAACAATCTTGATCTCATTTCAATTGGAGTCAGAGCTACTTTTCGCTTAAAAAAGTGAAATGACCATTTAAGAGACAGAGGAACTATCTTTCTTGTAATATATATTTAAGATATTTAAGAGGAAACGATTTTAAGCCAGCATATTCATCAGTGCTATATAATATTGTCTGTGTGTATCATTTAATTTGGATAGGTTGCAGAAAGTTGTAAGTATTCCAAGATTATTTTTAAGCTAAATATGAATCCATACACTTCCTGTCAAGACTCAGTCCATCGTCTGAAATATTTTCCAGCAGGGGAATCCATGGATGACATAATCCATTTTAACAAGACACCACCCTCACCTCCAACTACTTGAAGATGAAAGAGCACAGCATTTGCCCCAGTAATTTACAACTACAAGAAAGGTCACATAGAACAAATGTCAGAAGTCAAAGGTTGAAATCAAAACAAACTAAACTTCTAAGCAGTACTTGGAGGGTACAACCTCAACCATTAGCTTTCTTCCCACACACAATTGTGCTACCAGTTTAAAGCACAGACACAACGGATCTAACCCATTCTTACTAGTGAGAATTTTTTACTCTTGTTTGCTTCCATCAGGTATTTATATTAGAAATTAAAGCAAGGTTTGCAACTGCTGTAACTAGAATCTTAAAAGAAAAAAAAGTCTGGAGACTGTCATTAATTACCAGGAACACAGACAGGCTGAACATCCTAATGCTTCCTTGTGACAGCATCTATATTCTCACTGTGGTGTTCAGTTGGTGGGAGGATGAGGGAGAAAAATGCCCTTTGCCTCAGTGGAAGCCCAGGTAAAGGGAAGACACATTTTTGGTGTTATCTATTGCACTGCAGAGTGTTCTGTATTTCTCTCAAGGCTCTCTGCTTGCTTCAAGTAAGTGTTGTGTATTTTATATCCATCCTTTTCCAAGGAATCATCCTAGGCTTACAGCTTGGAAAGTAAACATTTGGGCTGAGGGATGTAAAGAAATAGATGTTTCTTTATTGCCCTTGAAAAATGTTAAGTTCTGGGTACACTTTGCTACATTCTGATGAGTTTAAGACTCTTCAGAATTAATATCTGTGCAAGAAATGCATCTTATCTGCAATAACTTGCATTTAGTTAGAATAAAGTGAAGTACGTAAGAGCTCCAAATGCAGGTTGGTCTCTTGTTCACTGTCTTGCATGCATGCACATGTAATATCAGCATGAAAAATTAGATTAACAACCATGAGACTAAATTATATTATTTTCTTACTATATAGTGGAATACCAGGGTCCAGTTTCTGTAATCTTAGATCTTCAACAATACCATCATCTTATTTTCTGCTTGAATTTAAAAGGTTTTCAGATTGAGTGAGTTGAAGATGACCAGCTATTTAAAAATAAAATTGAGCAACGAACCAGCTTTAATATAGAATCATACAATACTGAAACACAGCATAATACTGGCCATGGAAAGTTGGAGGAAGAGGATGGAACTGAGTGCACTTAAGCTTCCACAATAGTACTACTTAAGTGTTGAATCAGTCCTCCATTTTAAGAGTCCCAGTCTGTACCTGACCACAGCTGTACTTTGTGCTCCTGGCATGATACCGACCCCTTCTCTATTGGTGAACATTTAACTTGGGGAAAAAAAATACAGGTGGTGGTAACATTTAGAGCTATGATGTATGTAGTTATTAAATGGAATATTTAATCTGCTACTAGGTAATACATGCAGCATAAAAAAGAAGAAAAGTGTCATAAACTCAGTTGATAAGGTGGGCAAAGGGGTGGCTTTGAGCTCTTGCATAGGACTGGCCCTGCTGTTCCCCTGCCCTCCCCAGGGACACTTCGCTTGCTAGACCTGTGCTGAGCCCTCGGGAGGGATAAGCAACCTTCAGGTCTTTGAAGTCAAAGGCAGCTCAGGATACTCAATGCTTAGGGTCCTTTTACCTCTTCCCAGCACTTCGCAAGCTGGGGCTGTGCAGGACACCAGCACTGTCAGTTACGAAGAGGATTTGGGAACTGAGTGACGGTCAATAACTTACTGTACCGCGGTTGTGCCCTTCAGCCATCTCTTGCTGTGTGGAGGTCTTGGCTCTGTTCTGCGTTTAGGCTGGTTCAGGCTCCTGCCTTATAATTTGATTGCCACCCTTGGCTTTAAAACAGTACAGGAGAAAATTTAAATACCTACACTTCTTTCGGGTTTGTTTGGGAAAGGGTTTTTAAAGATGTCCACCCCGTCCCTGGAGCGTCTGTCACGGAGAGGGGAGAGGAGCAGTTGCCTCCCGCCTCTCCCGTCGGCTCCTTACCCCTCCGGGCTCCTGCCTCCTCCCGCCGCCCTCGCCGCTCCGCATCCCGCCATCGCGACCCGCGGTGTCCGCAGCCCGGCCGCTGCCCGTCTCCCGGCAGCCCCGGCCTGCCCTTCGTGGCGGACATCGCCTCGGAAAACAGGGGGCTGCTTCTCCCCCGCCGCCTCCTGCGCTCTCTGCCCTGCGGCGCTGCACCGCCGCTCGTCCTCCCGCCCAGCGCTCCCATCACGTCCCGTCTCCGCCGCCCCGGCCCCGGCGGGCGCCTCCCCGGTGGCCCGGCCTCCCCGTCCCTCAGCGGGTGCCGCCTCGGCGCCCGCCCCCGCGCCCTCCCCGCCTGAGGGAAATGCCCCGGGTCGGAGTTAGCGGTGCGGGCATCTGCCGCGGCTCCTGGGAACGAGCGGCTCCTCGGCTTGTGGAAAAGTTGTGTGCTTACCGGGTTAAAGGCGGGGTGGGGGAGTGCGAAGGAGAGGGAGGGGGAAAAACCACCACCCAAAACTGCTCACATGAATTTCTAAGCGCTAGACCTGCCTCCGAGATCAGCCCAATAAGAGCTGTCAGGGGAGGCTCCTAGCTCACTTTTCCACATCACTTCACAGTTACATTTGGCAGGCAGGCACGTTGGAGCGCTCAGACCCGGAATTAGTGGATTTATTTGGAATATCCCTGCTTTCCTGGAGACGTGCTGCTGCCACTGGCTTGTGCAAAGGGAGAAATTAATAACTGCACTTTAGCATGCAGGCACAGAAACCCGAGAAGCTAAGTAGCCAGCATCTCCTCCAGCATCAGCAGCCTCGAAAAGCATGAAAAGAAAATCTGGAGAATCCTGCCTGTTCCCAGGGACTGGCTAATGTTTTTTACCTCACCCTTTCAATCCGTGCGCGAAGTGGCTGTCAGCAAGCGGTTTTCTTGGTCCTTGAAAGAGTGAGTATTCCTTTTATTGATATTATGTATGTCTCGGTGGCAGAGGGCTGTCTCTCTGCAGATTTCTTTTTGACTTAGCATCTGTGTTCTTGCAAGGTGTGCTGTGCGAGTGCCTTCCTTGTTAATAGGTACAATATTAGGCTGGACTGTAGTGGCTCATTAAGTCAGATGTTTTTGAATTCCTGATGGTGGAAATGTCATGGGATGCTACTAGGATTTTTTTAATTCCCTTGGGAGGCTGAGTGGTGGTGGTGTGGCTATTTCTCCTCCTTTTTATTTTTTTTTTTTNTTTGGGGGGGGGCATTTGTTTGGGGTGGTGATTTTGTATTTGGGTTGGGTTTGGGGTGTTGTTTTGTTTTCCCCCCCCCACCCCCTCCTTTCTTTTCCCCCACCCCTTTAAAGGATCGGGAGGACTTTGGATCACAGAAGATTGCTACCAAGGCTGGAGAACTGGTTTCTTCTCCTTGTTTTCTTATTTAATACAATAAATCTCTAGGCTATTTCACTGTGTTGAATAGATGCAGGGCTGCATTCATGCATTGAAATAGATTGCCGTTTTCGTGCTGAGAATAAAAATCACCCACCAGCCAGATATGTAAATGAGGGAGGAGGAGGCTCGAAGAACCATGAGGGGGGGAAATCCCCCTGATTTATCACCACCTTCCTTCCCCCCAAAGCTTTGCACCCCCTAGATAAATAGGAGTGGTATGATAGCTTCCTTCCCTACTTTCAGAGAGGAGAGCGTCCCAGAAATATTGCTCTTCCTCTTAATAGCTGAGACGGGCATGAATCTTTAGCCATAACTAGCTGGGAGTCATCCCTGTCCCACAAGTTGTTTTCCTTCCCTTTCTTTGGTTGACTAAACAGATAATGCACCCAGCTGAAACTTTGGAGAGGAAGAAAGCCCCTTAGCTCCAGTCATTCATTAGTTGCATTGCTGCCAAGGCTCCCAGAGAAGCAATGCAGGAGTCTGCGACCCCTGAAGCTGGCTGTTCTGCTAAACACTTCATCTTCTCTTTGAGGAAGGCAGAGGAGTAACATATCCTCATATTCTGCTTGGCTACACTATCTCCTGGGTAGCAGCATCCCAATCGGGAGCCCCGAGCTGTCAGACAGCATCCCTGCTAGACAGCATCAGACCTGTGTATGGAGCTTGGCTGGGGAGCCTGGAAGGCACTGCAAAGCTTCAGCGCAGAAAGCCTGTGGCAGTTTCTGTGTGGATATTATAGAAGAGATTAATTCAAATCCTTATTTAGACACTGCCTACCGCCATGAAGGTGACACCACTTAACATAGGCAGGAATTCCTTTGTGGTTCGTTGCTGCTCAGTCATGTCTTGAATCTGTCTCATTTCAAACAGTTTGCATTTAGTAACAGACTAAATAGAGTGGAATCAATCCAACCTGGCACATAACGGTGTTACACAAACCTGCTGGTGTTGCCAACAGGTATCAAACTCTATACCCTCTCTTCTCCCTCCCTCCTCTTCCAGACAGGCACAACCACTCATGCTCTGTTTGATGCAAATTATTCTATCTTTCTTCTGAAAGCAGGAATAAATACACCTACAACTTTCATAAAGGCTGGTACTTCTACACAGCCAACTTGATCGCATAAACGGTTCACCGTTTGTGTCTCTGGGTATCGCAGACAGATGTTTTTTGGGGCTGCTGATTTTAAGAGATCAAATAGCATTAACTGTTTATTGTTTCAAATCTACCATGTTAGTGCTTAATAGGAGGGAAGCTAACAGCTGCTCACTTCAGTTTCAATTAAAGAATGGAGCTGATAACTACCAGAGCTATAGATAAAGAATCCTCTTAACTTCACTCATCCTCTTTTGGAAATTCTTCAAGAGTTTCTCTGCAATAAGGATAAAGAGAAATATGCAGTACTTTTGTATGAATGGTATTCCTCCTCTACATTCAATACCAGACTGTTATGAATAAGAAGCTTCTCAGTAAATAATACGTACATTTAGAAGACTGAAAAATTAGTGTATGTTTTACCTATATTAAATAAAATGATAAAGCAGGTAGAAGTTAGTATTTTGCATACTTGTGGAATTATCAGATTTCATACACACTAACTGTCATAACATCAAAACACAATAGCTATCTGTAGTGTCACCTCCTATCCTAATTGTATGAATGTTTGCAACAGCAAAATCTTAGGAAAGGAAGTTATTATTATGTGATATTCTAATCTAAGGTTTTCATCTCTTGAGCCTTATTGTTCTACCTTACTGCATACAGAATGTGCACAGCTTTCTGCTAGCTTCTTCCTCGGCTTGCTATTTACTAACTCTCCCTTCTTTTTTTAAAACCTGCACCCTGGCTGTAAAGAACTTTGATTTTCATGCGTAGTTGTAAGCTGAAGGCCTTCATTGTCCTCAGAGATCAAAGTATTTCATGAAAGCTGGCTCTTAAGGTATACAGGTGAGCAATTTGTTAACTGAGCAGGCTGCTAGCCAAGAAACTGACTTTGGACATTTTCTTCCATATTAAAATCAGAAGTACGCGTGCCTGCTTAACAAATGCAGCTGGTTTAAATACGTACCTCTGTGTCAGACATCTACTATTTTTATGCATTTCATTTAAAAAAAAAGTTTTCATCTTTGTGAGATGAAGCAGAATCTTCCTTAGATGAGGTTGCTTAGTGCTTTTTTTCGTATACTTTAGTCATTCCCATCATCAGCTCATGCTACTGAAGTCTCAAACAGTTGTAAAGTGAGAAGTACTCCCATAATCAAATTTAAATTTGCTATCTTTGTCGTTCATAATCTTCAGAATTTTTCCAACAATGTTGCACCTTTACCAAATAAATTGGTTCCTGGACACGTTAATTGTATCACCATTACCATATGCTGCATCGTCTTCTCTAGAAAAAATATACTTGTATTCACCTCTTCAGGGTATAAACTGTTACAAGTAAGAACATACAGTCAGCAATGGATATGGATTTAGGTCTATTACCCCTTGAAGTACTTCCTAAATTTTCTTTCTATTTATTCTCACATAGTTGCAGGTTTCATCTCTTAAAATCTTAAGTTCAGAAGACCCTGGTGTGCTACAGACTTTAGCTGGGACTTTTTCAGCCACTTATTGAAATTAGGGGCCTGAAACTCACCCGCTTGATCCTTCTTACATAATTTAATTTCCAAACCTTGAGAGACTTTCAAGGTGAAAAATATACTGACCTCTAAGTTTATGACCAAGAAGGAAATTTGAATGCGTACTATAAGCTCTTGGTGCTGCATATCTCTAAGTGATGATTATGCATACTCTGGAACAGAAAGCAACTGCTCATGCTAGATAGTATAAACAGGTATTTTTATAGCATATCCAATTACCATAAGATACTGTATATCTTAGCAGTATTCTTTTTCTATTCTGTTTTCCATTTTCATATAATTAGAGGCTGACCTTTTGGATATACTATTAATAATGACAATTGTATGCTTACAGTACATGCTTAGTTGTATCATAAGTCTTTCAACTATGAGTTTAAAATAATACAAACTAAATTCTTTCAGTGGGAGGGAAATGCTAAGGCATTTTGAGCTTGGAACATTTTAAGCATCATCACTGCCATAATATCGCATCAATAGAATTAAATTAGATGATGGAAACTCAACATTTTTCTTAGTGTTGTTGCCATAGAAAAGGTGCCTCACTTCATAGCTTTCTGAACATAGCTATTTAAGCAGTAGATAGAAATAGAACAAAATAAAGTCCAAATTAAGATTTCAAGTGTGTGTGTGTATAGATTTATCTATGTTTCCTGCGCCCCCTCCTCAGATAGACCTCTTTGTTCTGGAATCTGTTCAGCACATTTCACATTTTGTTAACCAAGTAAATAACATCAACACACTGACATTTCAACTGTATTAATAAAATTTTGTTCCCAAAAAACACTAGGTACTGATGATATCCAAAGTGCAAGCTGAAAAGGAAAGATGATTCTGAACCAGTTCAGTTACCAACAGATAGAGTTTAAAGCATCTGACTACAGGCAAGAGACTGATTTCAACCTGCCTTAGTCATGGAAGTAGCCTTTTTCCGGGAGTTGTAGTGATAATACTCGCGGAAGTGATTTTTCCAAGGTGTTGAGCATTATGTGTCTTGTGCAAATCATTTAAATTGAGAATGATCAGCACCGTGGCTTGGATTTGAAATTAGTCATGTCAACCAGCCCTAGATCTGCATAGGTGAAACCTTCCGTGGGAAGTGTCTGCTGCACCCTGCAGCGCCTAAGTCATAGACAAGCTCAGAAAGGGGTTTCTCAGTGTGTCTCGCTCAGGTCTTTGCAACTGGATGTGAGAGTTCAAAACGTTATGAAAGCCGTTGGTCTTGGCAGTCGTTAGTTCCCAGCTTCAACTTCCGAATTTGGTATATGTTTGGTCAAAGTAGCTTAATCCTGGGAAGCAACGCTCATCCTAATTGAGGAACTCAGATAACCATTTAAATCCACTTACTTTGCAGTCACTGACAATCATATACATGTGTATATTTTATATGTTTATGGGATTTTAATATACATGTATATACACATAAAAATCATTACATTGAAGCCCCTAAATGCTAATGCAAATGGACTGTGTGCATTCAGATGTAGAGCAATTCATTAGTTGAGTTTTGCAATTGAGCAACACTTCAGATGTGAACCTCTCTTATGGATTAAATGTAACAGCTATGATTGCATTTGAAGTAACAGATCATCAGAACTTATTTCTTAATGCTGCTGAAGTTTGGATTGAGTTCTGTATTCTAGTCTGTGGGCTTTAATTTTTCTGCATTTCCAAAAGTTAGATTAAAACAAACAAATGAAAAGAAGCCACTGAAACAAACCCCTCAACCTGACAGCTGCAAAAGAAATGGGTTTTATGTTGGAGGACCCTAACTCTCTCCAAACAAGTCATTTAAGTTGATGGTAAAACTGCCATCAAATTCAATGATGCAAAATTAAAGACCTTCACTTCTAATTTCATGTTTCAGCAAAAAAGATTTGAGTAGATTTACTGCCGAAGTGCTGTCTGTAATTAGAAAAGTCCAGTTATGTTCACATTTTTCCTTTTTAAAGATTTTTTTTAATGTACATGCACATTTATGCATATGGATGGAAAGTTTATATATCTTTCACTAAATCATGATGAGCAGTCATAATTTTATAGTCTTAGTTTAAATGGAATACATGTGAGGAAAACTTTAGAGCTTCTCCTTAATTATGATGTTTCATTTAATTATGTAGAGAATGCCTAGTATTCTTCAAAGAAAACCAATGAAAATGAAAGGTTTGTTGTATATCAAAAAAAGACTGAAAAAGGAGCCCAGAAAGCAAGATATTTATGTCCTCCATTAATATTTAAACATTTTTCAGCAAGTACAGGATAAGCACATCCCAGCTGCTGAAACTCGCATGATAAACGATGCCCTAGGCAGAGCATGGTTAACACCTAATTCTCAGTCGCAGGCCAATCTGTTTGCCTTTTTATGAGCTCTTTTCCTGTTGTGCACAACTTGCCTTTTTTCCCCTCTCTCCGTTAAAAGTGATGTAGGTCTCCAAATTATGTAATACAGCCTCATAAAAATGAGCATCGGTTTGAGAGATGAGGTTGGCATGAGCTGTAGCTATTAAATCTATATGTAATGCAGTTCTATTTTAGTCAAAGGAAAATCACTTTAATCAGTGGACTGTAGAGAATAAAAATTACTTCAGTTCTTTTCTTCCTCTTACTATAGGATGAAAAACAATGCAGATACAACTATGTTTGTCATGGTTAAGTTTCTGGACCACCTTCTTTGTTCAAACAGATTTTGACTTTCTTCCCTCTCCATTTTGAGCCTGTATTATGGGCTTCTCAGCACAACGGTGTGAGGTGAACTGATATTTTGACACATCAGTGGAGTATCTGACCCTTGTGAACCCAAAACCAAATTTTTCTCTTTTTATTTTCTTCTTTTTTTCTCTCTAAGAGGTTGAAAGGGGAGTTTGCAAATATGTTTTGTTCTACAGTTGATCTAAGATAGCTACATTGTCATTTTAATGCCTATTCTTTTCACATCAGCTGTAAGGAAAAACTAAAAAAAAAAAAACAAAAAAACCACCAACGCCAAACCCCACTAAATTGTTGTAGATACTAAGTTCGTTGGAGAAGAAATGCTATCAAACAAGTCATATTAATGCAATTGCAAACTGTGGGGCACATCATGCCTTTGTCCTATGTCTGCACAGCGTCTAGCACAGTTAGATTCATGACTTGAATTCCTGAGTGCCACACAATGCAAGTAATAATAAAATAAAGTAGAAAAAAATTGTTCGGAAGTGCTGACAACATAGTTGGTGTTTAAGTGCATTCTGGTTCTCTAAAGCAGCTAACAGTTCTGAAAGGCCTGGCAGCTTTACATCCAAAGTATCAGAGCCTTGGCAGCTTTCAAGTTGGCCCACGTTGATTTTACTATTGAAGAATAACAAAAATATCCCTAATGAGAAATTCTGTTGATTCCAATAGACATAAAACAATAAGCATGGCATGACAGGGCCAGGATACTCTTCTTTATATATATATATGTGTGTATATATATATTTATTTATTTATTTTAAATTCCTGGAGGTATGTTTTTGCCAAAGAGTGTCGAAAATATTTAGGTAGTCACTAACATAAAATAGACTGCATAGATATGATGCTGTCATGTTAAGCAACCAAAGAATCATGGACAATTTGTTACAACATACAACTTTGATTAAAGAAGATGTATTTCAATGTGATGTACATATCATTTTCTCTTTATCCCAAAGCATTAGTCAAGTTGTGTAATGACCTACATCCTGTAGCAGCCTCATCTCTACTTCAGAACAACGGTCATGGGTTTTCCTAGTTCAAGCAAAGGAGTAAGGAAACTAAGGAAGAGGAATTTATCTTAGGAAAGCTTTTTTAACCCTTCCCTCGCTTGGCCTCTGGAACAAAACCCTGAAACTGAAGTAACCTGCTTTTGATAATAATAATCTTGTAGATAGATTAATATTTATTGGGGGATTTATTAGACATCCAAATGCTGAACAAACTGTTGTATTCCTGTACTGGCATATATATTTCTGCATGTCTATGTTACGTCAGTGGAAGTGCATGGATTTCATCAGCTTGTATGCCCAGTGCAAAGACTGATGAACCCTGTGCTTAAAACAGTCCCTTCACATTTGACACAAGCTTAATAACTCGCTTAATAACCTAAAGAACTCTTCAGATGTCTTTATAAAGAGCAGCACTGCATGACTAAGTGTAAAAGATAAGGTGACATATCTTTGCACACTGAATTACTCTTTGTGTGTGTGTGTGTGTGTGTGTAGGACAGAATGTCTAAGACCTAAAGGAGAGAGGTGGCATCAGTTACCATTGTCGCTGAAATAAGTAATTCTTTAGATAACTGCCTTTGATTCTCCAAGCAGGTATAAGCAAATTGCCACACATGATGTATCAAAATAAATTTGGAAAATTGATTTGCACTTGTATTGGCAGGATCCTCTCCTGCACGTCTCTGACAGCACACAGTATACTTCAAACCCATGTCACCCTGCTGCTATAGCAGAGTTAGCATAATATTTCCCATCTCATTTTCCTTCCTTTGAAATTTCAGGTGCTTGGCCAAAGTAAAGCATGTGTGGATAATGCTTTTCTATGTTACAGTTAACTCCAGGTGACATAACAGTCCATTAAAATCACTGTTAGGTGGTGAAATTTAGAGCAGCTACAAAGTAAAATCATGATTTTGGGGCCATGCCTAGAACATGCATGGCCCAGAACCTGGCTGCTGGCTCGCTGCTGTTCCCAGCCCCTCTCTGCTGTGCAATAGTGGTGTGTGGTGGTTATGACTGGGGTCTGTGGGAGCTCCGCTCCGGACAGAGACCATTCTCAGCACATCTCAGTGCAGCCTGGCTGCAGCTCACAAGGTGGGAGAGGTTCCCATCCCTAAAATCTGCCAGCACCAATGAATGGAGCTGCATCAGACTGTCATGGTTATATACTAGGAGTCCATCGAAGTTTTAGTTAAGTAGTTTCACTGTTCCTAGTTGTTTGTTCTCGCCTCTTTTCCAGAAGTTATCCTTTACTCAGTTTTGTTGATTCAACTATTAGTCTGCTCTCTAAAGCACATAGCCAAACTTCGTATGGTCTTTGGCAGCACAGCTGTTTCCAAAACTTTCTGTTGTTGTCCTGTAGTCTATGGGCTCTTTAGGTGTGCTGATGCAACTGCTGTGTAGCCATGCTGTAAACGAGATCAGTTCAATGATCTGGGTTATAAACTTGAAGGAAAAGACTTCTTGAAACAGGATTTTGTTGCAGGTCTCTCTATTTTTTTTTTTTTTTCAAAACCCCGCATTTTACTGGTCTGGCTTAGAAATAACGAAACTGCAGGGATAGTAAAACACAGTGAAGAAAGGAGTGGGAATGGTGAAGGATTATTGGAAACATGCAGCAGGCATGTTGGGGAGGGTGCGGTGGGGGCAAGAACCTCTGAAATTAAAATTGCTCTTGGTGGAAGAATAGCATGAGCAACGGTCTAACCCAGCTCTGTCAAAATGATTTGGTTTAAAAAACACCTTACTATTAAAAGCGTTTAAGTTAACAAGATCATTTTGACAGAACTGGGTTAGGGAGCAACTACACATACAGTTATGCTGGCAGATAAGAGATGCAGTAAAGTCTAGGCAGGGCATGCAAGTGACACTTTGCAATGGGCACTGTAAGCATCCTCTCTTCTATTGCCATAGTGGTGTGTCTGGGTACAGCCTTAGTCCCTCTTCATCTTGCAGTAAGGTGGAGAATTGCTTTTTAATTTTTTTAGGGGGTGCGTGTAAGTAATTTTTACACAAACGACTAAACCACTGAAGAATGAAGATATGTTTTTGTGGTAAGAAGTACTCATTCCTTTGCAATGGAGGCATAAGAATGCTGTCTTCTCCAAAGTTATTTAAAATGAAGTTCAGAAACAATATAAGGAGTATGTACTGGAATCAGGATGACTATGTAACAAAGTTATGCGGGCAAGGATGACACACTTATTTGTTGGCTATGGTGTCTTGACATTTCTATTCTGATGGACTTTGGTTTTCTTCTGCCTTAATGGCAAATTAAAATCCTCAACACAGTTCTCTTACTCATAAGAATTATTCCCACAAGTGTGAGACTGGAGTGCTAAGGCCTTATATTTTTACTATTGAAAACTTCAGGCTCTATTGTGCTGCCAAGAGGATCAATTGAAGGAAAGATAATTGTGCTTCCCCTGGTGGGAAGGCTTTGCATCATGTTACTGCTATTGACAAAAAAGTACCTTGTCTGAATCCTTGAGAAGTGGGACTAGGAAGCGTAAGTGGTAGCATAGCCAATACCTGCAGTAGTAAATCCGTAGCTACTGTTGGGCCAAAAAAAACCCCCACCACACACCAAAAAAAGAAAACCCACCAACCAGGAAGGAAAGAAATGACCAGAGATGAAAAAAAACCAAAAGCCAGTAATTTGAACAATGACAAGGAATTTGCTTGGGTATTAATAAAGGAAACACTAAAAGATAGAAAATACCTATATCTAGGTGGGGAAAATGTCAAAATGTATCCCAAGTTTGCAGACTTGTTGACAGGGGAAATACAATACCTGATCATGAGCTACGGAAAACCTGTGATACTGTAAAGAGAAACTCGTTGCCTAATGAGTTTCAGATAAAGGAAGCCACACAATGTAAATTTTTGTCAAGGACACGTGATTAACCTTCCTATTTTATTCTCCTAACCTATGCTAAAACTATGACACACAGCCCTGTTTTTCAGGAATAAGGATCCTTATTTCTGGCTGAAATTAAATTAAATTCATTGTTTGGACAGTAAAGCTCGTGTGGGTCGGATGGAATTTCAAGGCTCTGAAGGAAACATGCACAGTACACAGGCTGGCTGCTGTCACACCGTGCTGACTGGAACACTCAGTCATCAGCAAATGAATGCCTCTCATCAATTATTTGAGGCTTATATTGTTATCTAGATTTGCTTATATTGAATTAGTATCAAAGGTAGAGATTATGCATAAAGACACTTAAAACTTCTTTCGTTTTTACCATTGCCTTTATGTATTGTTTACTTCCTTGTGTTGTGGCAGTTTGATGTCAGTCTTCTGAAGGCATGCTGAAGGGGTCATTTAATGTACAAAATAGAAAAGGTTCTAAAAATTCTACCAAATAAAACTGCTTTAGTAAGGATCACCAACTTTTGTCTGGCATCTCTAGTGTAACTTATTTAAATAAAACAGTACTTAAGATTTTTTTTTTTTTTAACCTTAATAACAGTTGTTAATTAAGAATTTATAAAATCCACCCTAATGAAACAGTGAGGTCAAAGGGCTTATGTGTTGCATATCATCACTATAAATGATAAAGTAAATGTAGAATGGAATAAAGAAAAAACTTTGTTACAATTCTTAAGACAACCCTCTGTGCTTCTTATGTGAAGAAACACTGGAGTGGCTCTAAAATCTTTAAAAAAAGATCATGGTGTAAATCAACGCACTAGCATTGTAATAAAGTGGTTTACTTGATCAGATAGATATTCTGTGCTTTGAAACTTAAATTGATTCTTAAAAGCTTTTTATGATCTTACTTTGCTGCTTTTTCAATAAGAAGTTTATATATTAAACTATTTTTATTAACTTTATTAATCTTTTTAACTAATCTACTTACAATGTTCACATTTTAAAGCTACAAGATGACTCTAAAATAATTGTGGTGGAATAAGTTCCATCAGAGATGCTAGCCATCATAAAGGTTTCCACCACTCAGACAAAATGAGGACTGTCATCAGTCAGTATATCTGCTATAACAATTTACTGTCATACTTGACTCTAATTTAATGCAGGCAATTAACTTACACAAGTAACCTACACAGATTTTCAAAAGAGTTTGCAATGTATATTAAATTAACTTCTGAAGTTGGTATGCTGGTTATGTTCTGGTGTTAGGTTATAAGCTTCTACTTCATTGTAATCACTTTTTGTGTTGTACGTGTATAAAACTGCACTCTGTGGCCCTGAGTTGTATGAGTAGTGCTATAAGATGCATTCTCCTGTTAATAGAAAACTATTTTTCTAGAACTATATCAGCACATACAGTAAGTACAAAACAAACCACTCAGCTTTATCTGTGTGTCTATATAGCTTTTGCATGGAGGACCAAATTTATGAACAGTCTCACGTTTTTGAAACATAAAACAGTTATCTGAATCTCTGCTACCTGTCAAAGTGTCACGTTTTATTTCATCTATTTAGCTATGTTGAAGAAATTCCTTATGTTCTAAATATTACTTTGCCCTCTCAGGGATGAATGAAGGACAGAAGCTGTTTTGTAAACAGTTTTGCTGGATAAGAGTTGTATCTATAGTTGCATGTGTCATACACTGTACAGGTAAACTACTTCGAAGAACAGTGAAGTTTTTCAAACGGCCCTGGGCTGTTTCTTTTAGTAAACATGGAAATTCAAAGCAAAAATTAAGCTTTTATTGACACCAACAAAATTTTCATGAGGGTAAAACTACAGTCTTCAAGGTCTGTGTGCTCGTCCTCTTCTAGTTGTGTAGCAAAAGGTATTTCTAGATTGACTGGAATAATTTTGCTGTCATTTCATACTTTAGACCGTGGCATAACATAAGAGAAAACGGTACTGTGCCACACCTCCTAGTCTTCCCCAGTTGCCAGATCTCCCTTTACATGTGGCTTTCTAATATTATTGTAGTAGGCTGATTCAGTAGCTCTATCAGGTTCTCCTATATGTGTAATCCAGAGGATTAGAATTTAACTACCAGGAATTTCCTGATTTTTGTATTAGTCAATATGAAAATTGCAGTGCCAAGTGTTTAATAACGCTTTCCATCAGCTCACAACCACATATGTGGTGTTCTGCTCCTGGGAATGGGGAAAATTAATTTCCAAATTTGATAAAGAAATTTGGGGACAGTACAATCTCCGTGCATTGCACAAAGTAAATGCTACAATTCACTGGTAGAGCAGTGAATCCCAAATGAGAGTCTCTTTCTCATATAAATCTCAAAAGGCTCCAGCAGTCTAGGTTGAACTGTAGAGAAACGTATCCAGCTCCAACGTTAGACACAGATCATATTCCCTTGCAGTACACTCGTACATGCAGAAGCCTCATCACATTTTTTCTTTATGCTGTACAGTCTAACGCTTGCTGAACTTTCCTGTCAGTGCTTGAGAATCTCACGGTTTTGCGTTCATTGAGTTTGTGTAACTGTACTCTTCAGTGGGTTATTTCATTGAATTAGGTTTAATGACATGGTATGTGCGTTCCTAGTATTTTTGGTGTGGTCTTGACTCTTGGTTGCCTTCAGGTATCGCTGAATAGGGAGATACTGTGAGGATGGTCCTGTCCCCCTGAAGCTTATGCGTTACTGCTAGTGGAGAGGACTCGATTTTGACTTGAGTAAGTGAAGAGTAACAGGCAGGAGGTCTGGGGGTGAAACTGAAGAGGAACTGCAATGAACTTAATACTTGCCAAGGAGTCAGAGCAGCAGTCTGAAAAACAAATATCCTGTTCTTTCTTCAAACAGAAATTTTTCTGTGAGCGTCATATTGTTTTATCTCATTTATTTAATCTCTTTTAGAAGGCAGCCTGTGTAGATTAATTAGGAATTGTTTTCAAAAGGCTTCTTGAATATGAAAAGAAGTGCTTTACCTTATTATTAGGTCCTGTGAGTAAAAAGAACTCTACCAATTTATATTGGAAGAGTAAGAAAATCAGTAATGGCTCACTTGGGTTCTTTTTAAGGCTTTCTTGGACAAATGTATAACATACTGTTCTGTTTCTGGTGGCTTTCTATTTCTGGGTCAAAAATCGCTTTGTGTATAAAAACTGAAAGCTCAGCCTCAGAAAAGGAATCTCAAGTTGGGTTTTCACTTTTACAGTTATTCTATTTCTCCTGTGTTTCAGTTCTTGCTCCATTGAAGAAATGGGAAAAATCTGTCCCCTGCCAGATACGTGTACTCACAGGTCCACTTGCATACACATAAGGATCCCATACAAATTAACCACTTCATTGAAAAGTTTGGCTGTTTCTTTCTTTTGGTACCTTCTACCACCAAATCTGCTTTTTAACACATACCAGAAAGCAGCAGCAGTAACCTTTGTTTAATTCCCTAGACCAAAGAGGGTTTTCAGAGCACGACTTGACAGACCCTTCCCATCACAGAGTTAGTGTTTGCTTCTTGTCTTTTTCCCTTTTCTGAGACTAAGAGAATGCCAAGAGGCTGAAGGTCTCTCTTCCCTCGAACTTTCCCAAAAAATTCATTGCAAGAGCTTACTGTATTCTCTGATTTCTTTCTTTCCACCTCAGTTGGCAATGGGGCCTAAATGATGTGTCTAAGGCACACAGTTACATCTGTAATGGATATTCACCTCATTCTTGATGCGTTGTCAAAGCACTGCACTATTAGCTTACCATTCTTCCATGCTACTTGAGATATTGAGTTTTAATTTGATCACAGCTCTTCTTCCCTTTTAACAAGACAAGTTTCTCAGCTTCAGATTTTCATGCAACAGATTTCACAGTTGCTTTGGCAATTACTGGAGTTTCAAAAAAATACTTTTTATATTGTTTGCTTTTAAAATAACAGCTGACTTTTATTGGTGTTATTCATGTTTTCAGATATTTTCTTCTATGACTGAGTATGAACCTAAAAAAAAAATGAAACAAAAACAACACTAGGAACTTATTTTAAAGTGGGGAAAAAAAAGCAGCCCAGGACACAGTGTAAGCTTAAGAGTAGACCTTTCTACCGATCTTGTATATAGTGGTTTCTCATGAGATTATTTGGATATGAATCAGTCAAAGAAAACGTGTCAGGAATGTTTTTACGTAACTCCAGCCTCATTAGAGTAGCTGTAATGCAGCCTTCTCCCTGAGCCATGCCCGTCTGTCTTTGTAAGTGATCCACGGCTGCATTTCAGGTTTTGTCAGTCACTGTGCCATGAGCAAGCCCTACTATGTGAACTTGTTTGGCCATTTCAATGAATATTTACAGAGATGAAACCTGATGTGGCCTCCTAATACACGGAAGGGTAGGTGGGGAAAGAAAGAACAAGTTCTCCCAAGTGTCCATCGAGGTAAATGTCTTTGAAATAAAATCTGACTCTGTGTTTTCTCTGGAAGTGAGAGAGACACACTGAGAGTTTTGTTGTGCAGATGTATGCATGAACGTTATTTTGTTTGAGTTTTATTATTTGATGTGCTGAGTGTCTATAGTTGACTACGTAAAAAGTACAGGCTAGCAAGAAGGCCAGAAGCTTCTTTAGACCCCATGACAAACTGCAAATAAAACGTTTTCCTGAGCGCGTGTAATCATTTACCTGAGTCTTCTCTTGCTACTTCAGGAAATAAAGGAATTCACATAATCTTTTTTTTTTTTAACCTATTTAATATGCGTTAATATTCTATACTACAAATTTAAAACCTAATATGGCTTGTTTATGATGTAAAAGTAAATAAGATCTTTCAGAATGTTTTCCTAAGCTCTTTAGTCACTGATTTGACTTTTTTTTTTTTTGTTTCCTCCCCACCAGGAATCTTTAATGACTGGAAAACTCAATGGATCACGTTTTTGTAATCCAAGCTATTTTTACATCCACTGTGCTGTAAACACATGGAGGAGCTGTAAGTAAATGTTCTGTACTGCATGATGAATTGGATTGCTACAGTCTGGATGAAAGCAAAATAATAATTTCATTTCTGTGGTGATTTGCGTAGCTTGTGGTACAATGCCAGAAAGACTAACGGAAATGCTTATGGATACATGGACTCCATTAATAATATTATGGATTACTGTCCTTCCTTCCATTTATATGGCTCCAATGAATCAATCTCAAGTACTACCAATTGGATCCAGTACAGGACTAAAAAGGCTAACTGAAGAACAAAGAGTTTTGAACCGTTCCAAGAGAGGCTGGGTTTGGAATCAAATGTTTGTATTAGAAGAATTTTCTGGACCTGAACCAATACTAGTTGGCCGGGTAAGGCAAGATTTTTGTTTTTTTTCTTTGAGTGTGTAAACGTATAGCGTGTGAAGGTCTTCAGTCATTTGGACTCTAAGAAATTCAAATTTGAGGTGCTCTGTTATTCTTATGTTCTTCTCTAATATTCATACATCTGTGCTTTTTAATGTACCTCCTTTTAAGGATATGGTTTCCTGGTTAGCTAATCTGCTGTTTACAATGCAATTATATATATTCAATATGACAAAAGTACACAAGCATGTAAACATCCTTTCTTTCATACTGTTAGTCACCAGTCTCCACCTCTGTCTGCTGAACATTTTCACCAGAGCAGCTTTTTGTAATATGTTCCTAGTCATTCAAAATACGTTCTGTACATTCAAAAAAGTTGCTACACCTATAGAAAATGATCTGTCTCCTGCCTGATTACACAGAAGTTATTTATGGTCTGAGAATTTCTAAAAACACAAACAAAAAAGGAAGTGCGGTATATACAGCAGATTACAAGGTACTAGTTTATAGAGAGGTCATGATTTGCACAAATATGTAATAACATTATTGCCGCGGATTTGGTAATTTACTTTCAAAGTTAGGAAGATAACAAAAGGAAAATTATCATGGTTTTCTATGTGTCCCAGCTTGCCTGTTGCCTTAAACCTTTGATTGTTGCCATGCATTAGTTTATTCTGTAGCTCAGTGAATTATCTCCAGTCAGTGAATCAGCCTTGCGCTGTCTCTAAAAAGAGATCATGGGTCATCATCAGGAATGAATTATCTTTAGAATTACTCTTGGAAATAATTATCTGTTCCTAAATACATGTTTGGACTATAGTGAGCAGTTATAAATACCTCAATTGTTTATCACTGAAGTTCAGTTCTCTTTAAATAACCAGGTACATTACTCAATTTCAGTAGCCAGGTAATATGACAATAAAACATCTGGAGAACAAAAATTATAGATATCAGTTAATTTCATGATTTTTTTTTAAAATTCTCTGGGTAAATTAATAGCATATAGTGTAAAATAGGGACTGGCAATGGATATATCTGTTATTGAAAAGAACACAGAACAAGTGTATTCCCAAATTTTCCCTAGTGTAGCCCCTTTCCAGTCAACACTTAGGGTCAGAAAATGAAATGAACTTTATATCCAGTGACTTCTGACCACTGTGTTAATATATATTTATATCAGGTATTATATGTCTGTTCTTATTTGATTTTCTGTGGTTAGCAGTATATCTTAATTTCAGAGAGATAGCAATATGCTGATTTCAGATCTTACAGTATTTTATCCAACCCGTTCCTTTCAGAATATTATGGTCAAGCTTTTAAAATGGTTTTGAGTTGCTTTCGAGTAGCTAGGGAGAATCCTGAGTTTGTACTTGGAAGTACTTTGATTTTCAGGGTGTAGTTTTTTTGGTGAATATAATATTCTGAATTGTTCAAATCATTGGTGAATAGAAGTGGGTGGCTTAAACTAAGCCAAACCAATAAAAACATTATCCCATCTTCTGCTGGTGTTTTGAATAGCATTAGCTACTCTAAAACGGTGTGATAATCTATTTGTTGAGACTGCTGTATAATAGAAACACTGTATGATATAGATGGAAACGAGCAAAAAGTGAAATGTGTTCCCATAGGGAGAAAACACTGGTTTATTCATGAAAATGGCTTAAAATATTCTTGTAATTCTTGTCTGTATTTTTTCCCCTTCTCTCCAGAAAAATCATCCATATTTCTGACTTATTTTTCTTTCCTAAGGTTTGTGAGTACTATGGGCACCTTCAAACTCTGCCATAGTCAATGGGAACAGAGGTACTCTGCACCTTTCAGAGCTGCTCTTAATCCTTTCTGACTATAAAGCAGCAAATCCCTCAATTGTAGTTCTTGGCAATCCTTCTTCACAAAACTTGAAGGTGTACAGAACGTCACAAGCAAAATTCTCTCCTCCTCCATGAAGCTGGGCTATGGATTGCCCTCTGTCACCCTCATTGGTTTCTTATCCATTGCAATTTAAAAGCATTTAAAGTTCCTTTTCAGAACTCACAGTAGATTTGCACTTACCTAGTTCCTCCTCATCTCTTTTCTACTTGTATTCTTTCTCCAGCCTTTCAATTTTGCCCCATACCAAAGGATTTACACGCTTGGAGCATCTCCTTCATTCTGCGACTTTATTAACTCTATTTATGCCCTGTGATTTACCTTGGTTTTTCTTTGTGGTCTTTTGTTTGTTTGATTTGTTGTTGTCGGGTGGTTGGTTTGTTTGTTTGTTTTTTTCCCCGATTTTGAATGAAGGGCGCTCTGTAAAAGATGATACAGCAAATTAACATAAAGAGGCTTAATATTGTGCAGCGAATGATACCAAACACGTATGCCACCTGTTTGCTGCATTTTCCGGACACAAATGTGCTTTTGTGCTGGTATAAATAAGTGTTGCTTGTATGTGCTTTGTATATGTTCGAAGTACTAGTATAATCTCCAAACAAATTTATCATTTGACAGCTAATCGCATTAAAGGGAATATTCTTGAAGCAAATTTAATTATGTAGGTTTTGGTTGCAGTTTTTGTTTTTCTACACTATTGTTGAGTGTACATTATACTTTTCGTAGTCACATATGATTTCTACAAACATGTAATTAGGTGCTCTATGTAGTAAATGCAAAGAAAAATTTCTGCACAGACAGAAGTAACACACATAAACAGAATTTGATGTATCTTCTCAAAGCCCACTGAAAATTCAGCTCTTAAGAACTGCTCAGAATAATATTGATACTTAAAGAATGTTTTTCATATGTCAGTGAGTGGAAAGGCACAGAGTAGAAGCATTTAATTCTAATTGAATTGAAATCTATGTCAGCAAAATAAAACGGAAAATTGAAATTAATTAGAATAAATATAAACAGAACACAAATAACTTTCTAAATAAAAGTCTGAATATAGAGCCTATGCACTCATTCTGTTAGTTAAAAAGATTTCATCCCAAAGTTTCTGTGATACAGACAAAGTTGGGCAAGACAGGATTTACAGAGATACATAATATCTTTTGTTAGGCTGCTCTGTTTTGCCAGGGGAAGTAGCTTCTAGGTCTAAAGACCCTGTTCAGAGTGTAGCAATACAACTGCACACTCTTCAAAGGTACTTATTCATTGCTGTTCTGTATATTAATAAATGCATTCCCAATATATTTGCTTTAATAAATGAAAGAATCTGGGGTGAGACTAACAGGAGGATTTAATGTGACTTCTTTCTAAAAGCATGGTGGTTTACTTCAATGGCTTGACTAAAGCACAGGAGAAAATATTTTGCTTTCGTTCATGAACCTTCTTACAATGAGTTTGAACAAAATGTACTTCTAATGTCAGTTTTCATCACTGTATTCAGTAGGATCAAGCTCGAACTTAAACAGCTTTACCTCAGTTAACACATCTGTAAAAAAAGTATATGAATACTCATCTCTTAGGGTGATTTCTGAATTTGAGATTTCTCTATAAAATGCTATGAATATTCTAGGGTTTTTTTTTAAAAATCTGTATTACTGCATTTATTTTAACACATAGTATTGTAAGAAATTCCACATTGTTTTCATCTGTACATGTGGAAAGGTATATATGCATTTTTGAGAAGCTGAAGTAACTTAATGTCATGCAAGATACTTCAATTTTTAGGTTTTTTTTTCATCCATAGAAACAGGTACGTGCTTTATAAAGCTACCACTTCTCCTTCAGAAGACTCCACGTACTGGATATTGCTGTCAGCAGTTTCGTGGCCTCCCAGTGGCTGGCAGCCTCATTCGAGTGTAGAGTGATACGTCTTGTGACGCTGTGTGCTGTCCCTGTGGACTTGATTAGTTAGACAGAACTTTTACTTGATATACACGGCTGTATTTTCTCGGTCTCCCCTGCATGCATTTACAGCACCGTGGCAGATGTGCTGTGAAAGCTGTGGTCTAGCAAATGCCACTGTTCTTTCACAGGAGACAGCCGCTGAATTCACAATGAAATAGATAATAGAGTTGAAAATCATTGGGAAACTAGGTTTGGGGTATATAATTTTACCTCCTGTTTTAGGTAACGCATGTTACTTGTGGTGTTTTAAATGGGAGAGGACCTGGTTTGAGAGAGGTTTTTAGGTAAAATCCTGGGATAGTTAATGCGTTAGCAGCTGTGTGTAAGTACAATGCATGGAAAGAACAGAAGAGAGAATGAAGGTGATAAAAGTTTGGGGTTTGTTTGGTTTGGTTTGGTTTTTGGTGTGTGTTTTAAATATTCTCTGACTTAGCACTAAACGAATGAGCAGTGAAGTCCAGACACAAACACTGAAGATCAGTCAGATCGGTGCTGTTTCTGTGATAACACTCCTCTGGCAGTACTCCCAGGTTTCTCCCAGAACCTCCCTCAGACTTCTGAAAATTTCCTTATTTCCAGTCCCAAAGTAATACATTGCGTATTTTGCATGCAGTCTTTGTGATGAGAGATGTGTAAAAGGAGCTGGGCAGGGAAGAGCAGCAGCTGTGTGACCGGCAGAGCTGCGGTGTCCGGCTGTGGCCTGCCAGGGGAACAGCCCTGCTGGCTCCCCAGGAGCTGCTCGGAAAAGCCTCAACAGGGGAAGAACCAGACAGAGTTACCGATGCTCAGAAAGAACGTGGCCAGGTCAGCTCTTCAGCAGTGCAGTCCCAGGTAGACACTTTGTGACCGTGGAGTTTTTCATCCTTGCTTCTGACTTACATGGTGTGTGTCTTTTCACTCTTAAATGCCCAAGTTTTCGTGTATGGCTGGTAGAATGAGGAGCTAGAAAACTTTTGCTTTTTAGAGCAACAGAGATTTTTCCCTCGGTGTATGGGCTTAGGTTCAGGCCTTCAGAGGAGACATAATTTTCCTGTAGGAGGAGCAGTAGAGAGGCATCATGTTTTCACAGTTAAGTGCTTCAGGCTGCGCTACTGTAAAAAACGAACCTGGAAATGCAGAGAGCACTTATAAATAGCTTCAAGCTGTATGTTCTACATTATACATGCTTTATGCAATCTTTGATTTCATTGCCAACGTGCATTTTATCTCTTAACAAGGAAATGGTAAAATCTTACTTGTTTAAAATTATAAATAGTTCTGTTGAAGTACAAGTGATACATATATGCTAAGTAAACAAGGTTTTAATTAAACAAGTTCTTTCCATATGTTTTCATTTTTATTCCTGCATTGAGCTTGTGATTATAATGGCTGCCTAAAAATACTGTTGTACTCAAGTGATACAAACTAGAAATATATGTCGCTTAGGCTCTTATTACTTTGGGGCTGAATTACATGCTGTTTCCCTGAATGGAAGAAATCATTGTGAAATATACATGTAGTATACCCCCAGCATAGGCTACATAGGGTATTACATGGTCCCGTATTAATGTATTGTTAAAGTTTCTTCAGTTAGAACAGCAGACATCAGAACACCATATTATAAGGATTCTCCTCTTTTTCTTCTAATATACACATGTATGTTTTGCTGTCTATGATTTAAATGCATGCCATAAAATATTCAATATGTGAAATGTTGCTAAGTCAACATTGCTTTCTGAGCCTTAGATTTTTGTTGTTGTTTTGCAATCATAATTATACACTAATTTTCCTACTTATGTTTAATAAACTCCCAGAAGCTGAAATGTATCATTTATTTTGCTACTTGTATTCTTTATGGAAAATATTAATTCCCCCCGACTTTCGTGTGCTTCTGAAAGAGATGACTGTATACTTCATAGAATGCTCCAGTTTACATGGTCTAAAGCAGCTTAGTAAGCAGGACTATAAGTAGCTCTGAGGAAAACTCTTCTTAATTAAATTTTGCTGCAAATACAATAAATATAGTATACATTTTATAGAATCCTGATAATAGTAGTGGTTTTTAAACAAATATTCCCAAGTCTGCACGAATTTCATTTGTTTCTTTTCAACTAAGTAGAAGTTCCAAGAAATTTATTCTTGGAACGTATAAATTTAGACAAGGGCAGTTTGAAATAAGTGAGCCAACTGTGTTTGAATTTTCTAATACGGTGTAAAAATCATTGTACTGATTTCTCTTAGAATTAACAAATGTGCTACATCTTCGGACCCTAAGATCTCATTTCTCTATATTTCTGGGAGTATCACTAAGTAAGGTTGAATGCCTTCATGCTCCCTCATCTCCAGTCTGGGGCATGATATAAACAAAATTCACGTAGAGTCCCAACACTTGTATGACAGCTAATACCATTGGACTGGTAATAAATTCAGAGGCCTTTCTTCTGTTAAAACAATAGAGTAAAAAAGTGGCACATACCAGTATGGGCCATTACTGTGGAAAGCATTTAAAGGAATGCATTGTAATGTCAAGATCCTTGTGCAGGGTCAGCCTGCAAAACAACCAGGCGCCTTCTGAGCCATCCGGATTTTCTTCACTGAAGTAGGAACACCTTTGTGATGTGATTTGCATCTTAAGTTTTAGACTTTATAGACAATAAGTATAGAATAACTGCAAAGAGTTGGGTTGGTGGGGTTTTTTTGTTTGTTGTGTTGGTTTTTTATGTGTTTTTTGGTTCATTTTTTAAATTGTATACATGGTGGACGTGATTACAGTGTGTGTCTAGTCATTTGGATCCCCTGATGTTACTTTAACATCATTCTCTTTAATTTTCTTGTCATATTTTTATAAAGCCAGAAAGATTTCTAATCTTCTGGGAAAAAAAAAAAAGTAGCTAACATAGAGAATTTTTTTGTTTGTGAAAAATTAGAAGCTTGTGTACTTTTGTTCAATATATTGATCTAAACACTTTATCTTTCTCACAATGAATTGAAATGTTTTCCAAGTATGAATGCAAAATGCTGAAGTGACAGTATGAAAAATTAAGTGGAGCCTTCCACATGATATTGTGCAGATGCCCTATGATCGTTTACTCTTTCCAACATTGCTTTAGTAAATGGTTTTCAATTTCTACCTGTAGGGCCCACCTCTGGTGCTGTCAGGATGCTTCAGTTCCAGTTGTCAATTTAACTACCAATTAGTGCCAGTTGTGATGGTGTTTTTTTGCTAAAAGTTTGTCCTTTCTGAACTTGACAAACGAATTTCCTATAGGCCACTGAAAAGCTATTGAACAGTAGTGACTTCCCAAAAGTGAGAGGCCAAATTGCCTTTCAAGCAGTAAAGTGAAAGGGTATATCTATCGTTTTCGAGTCCTCAATTTCCTCAATTTTCCAAGGATTCATGTAATGAAAACCTTAAAAATAGTTTTGCATTAAAATGAGAAATGCTTTGGTACTAATTCCTTTAGTGTCTACAGGCTTCCAATAAGAGCTCTGGAGTTGAAGTGGGTGATACCTAAAGAACTGAATTACAGCTGAGAAAGGCTGTCTTTTACCTGGTGGACACCTCTGTATCTTTAGGATGTAACAAATACCCGTTCACAGTAACCACCAGAAAAATTAATTTGCGTTTGAAAATGATAGGGAAGAGTTCGCATACATTTTCTTTCTTGAAAGTTCTGTTTTAAAAGTGTGGTTTTGTTTTTGTTTTGCTTCCTATTCTGGTAAAGTAAAAGAAGAACATATGTTGTGCAACAGACCAACGGCTTCACAGCTTGAGGGTCTTTATTTTTTGATGGGTTTTTTTGGATGAAGCCAGGGATGTTGATACTGTGCAATTTAATCTGGATGTGAAGCAGTCAGCTTCACTACAGAAATAATTTGCTGCAATAATTATTTTAGGCAGTGTCGAAAGGTAACTATTATTTGAAAACCATGTGTGGGGTATGTGGCATTGAAAATAAATGTGGATAATTTTCCTAAAGGTATTTAAGCAAATATTTAGGTGTCTGAGTAGCCTCTTGGTGATACCTGAGAAAAGCACTTGTAGTGATATAGAGTAATATATAACTTTTTGCTGAGGAATCTGTTAGTGTAAAGATTCCCCTTCGATAATTTCTTTCAAAGCCTTTATTTTCCAGCAGTCAGGCCAGCAGCCAAGAAAAAGTGTAGCTCTCCCTGGAGAATATCAGTCCCATTCCTGAATTAACCAGAGGAATCATTAGGGGCAACATAAGAAATCCCTTTTCTTGTCTCAGGGTCTGAGCTCGGTAACTGTTACGCACCCGGTCCCTGGTGAATAGAAGCAAAGCTCAGGGTTTGTGCGTTAACTGGCTGTGCTGCGTGTTGCTGTTAGGTGGCCCCAATGAGGGGGAATGCACTGAAATAAGGCTGACTCAGAGGATCACTGGGGGCAAGGAGCTCAGCTGTAGGCAGAACCAGCAACACACATTTCTTAGCAGTTCAGCCCAGTTGTATGCTGGTTTAAATCCAGAAACCATATGATCTAATTTTCTTTTCCCTTGCTGAGCTAACTGCTTACATATAATAGGGGGATTGTTACCAGGCGAGAAAAGGTGAATTTCAGTATATTCAGCACTGGTGGTGGGCATCTGGACGTGAAGTACAGAGAAGACAGAGGAATCGAAACAAACCGTAGTTTTTCTATCAAACTATTTTCTAAGGTAATCAAGCTACAAACATCATTAAGAGCTATGACATGTTATATATCCAACATAAGAAATCAGGATATTAAAGTGAGTGAAAAAAACCCCTTATATTTAAATTATTTTGGGATAATCTATAAAATAATTGATGCAACAGGATTCTTTATGTTAAAGCATGATGCAGAATGCTCAGAATCTGATATTACTCAACTCAAATAGCTTAATGTAGCTTAATGAAAATTACCATATTTTTACAGAATAAGTTTTCTAAATACAATTACTGACATACTTGCTATTCACTTCTCTCTCTCTTTTTTTTTTTAAAATTGCCTGTTTGCAGGCAACCTGTTCTCTAATTACTATGCAGTCTGAAGCATTTAATGTAGACCACTGGCACACTTTGCAATTCCTATTGTTGTCATGCAGACAAGAAAATACAATGTCCAGAGGCAAATGTTTGTGTTTCTTCCTTCATTCAAAATCATCTGAAACAAGACTTAATGCCAACACAATATTTCAGTTTTATTTTTTTCTGATAATTAATGTGTCTTGATTATTTTGCTGGATACCCTACATACTTGTTTAGAATATTTGATTAACTGAGTGCAGGTGCTGATCTAAATAAAAAAGGACTTTTTGTTTAGTTTTCATATGAATAAACAGAAATTACTTAAATCATTTAAAGCACAAAAAGATTTACAGACCAAACTGAGATTTAATCCCTGGTTACCTTTAAAGGGGCCTCAGAATGGACTTGTTTCTTGTGCAAATTATTGAAACATTCTACATACCCACAAAGCACTCATGGAGGGCATTTTTATAAACTGAACTACAGCAAATGAGGAATGGTCCACCAAATAACAATAAATATGAAAGCTGGTAATATTGTCGTTTATAGTAAGAAGCCTTAGCTATTTTTTTTTTCCGTTTTGTTGAGTAGGAGACAATTTCCGCCTCAAAGCAGTTGCTGTCTAAAGAGGATAAGCGGACTGTAACCGAGGAAGAAAACATAAATGCAGAAAAATGGCATGGGCAGAGGTAATTTTCCAATGTCCACAATGATGCCTCTAGTCCATGGCATCACCAGCTTTCTGATTCTCTGGTACTTTGTGCAGACAGTGCTGTCTCCCGCTAACCAGTGATGGTATCACAAGGTGTAAAGACGGAATATTATCAGGAAGTTTAAGAAGCCGTGTGATTACTTTTCAAGTGTGTGGGACATGCTGCAAGAGATGTGTCCTATGCAATTTGTTAAAAACTTAAATGTGATATAATAACAAATGTATGTACCCTTAAATACATATTGAACATAAGGCTTACCGACACAGTGGGAGTTAGCATACCTCAAAAATAAATAAAGAAAAATCATTAGGCAGAGCTAGGCTTCTTATTCTGTATAGAAGGCAACTGCACTGATGATCCCATTAAGGAATCATTTTGTAATTGGTCTAAATTCTGTCACTTCAGAAGACCACCTTCTAGTTACTGCAAACTACTGATAAGCAAAGGAATACTAGGAATTGTGTACTGTATATGCATAAATAAATATTTGAATGTTAAGGGAAATTTTTGTGAGTAAATGTTTCTATCTGAATCAAGTGCATTCTGAACAAATACTGTAAGAGACAATGGGACAAAGTCTGATGGATAGTAAAGCAAAGTTTTGCTCTAGTTATGCTGGAGACCCACTCTGAAGCAATAGGTTCATTGCAGTGCTTTGAATGTTATGAAATTTGTTTCATACTTGTAAAGTAAAAAAAACCCAATGGTATGAGTTAGTATTAATTCTAACTGACATCTATATAGAATCAGGAATACATTTTTAAATTCTGCAAATTGCAGAAAGACTAGAAAACATAAGAGGTACTTTCCCCACTCGAAAACAGGCGAATGTGGCACTGATTTGTCTTAAAGTGCAGTTTCCAAGCGTAGTTTCTTTGTAAGAGGAAAGCTCTGATGTCACTTGAGGAAGGCAGGTTGTCAGCCTGGAAGAATACTGCCAGTCCACCTGCCAGTCCACTTTGTATTTAGCTCTGAGAATCTCTGCAGCACCGGAGGATCTCAGCTGGTGTAGGACAAAGTACTGACCTCAGGAGTCTGTTTTCTTGGTCACCTTCCTGCTCTAATAAACACGATACAGTCGTCAAGCGCTCATGTGTTTCATTGTCCCCATGAGACACCATCAAAAAAAGTCTTTCAGGATGGTTTGTTTGAAAATTCTTAGGGAAAACAATAATCCAGTAATAGTTAATCCCTAATTTATTCTTTTCTCAGCCACTTGACTTATAAATCACTTGTCCTTATTATGTCCTGTGATACATTCTGTCACCGAGCCTGAATTTCTGCTTTGTGAAGCTGCGTGCTTTGCAGTAGCACTTTTAGTTGACAAAAATAATTTTGAGGGTTCCAGCCTTCCAGATACTTTGAATTGGTTCAGATTCAATTGGTCGAATTCATTCCAAATTTGGTATTGAGTCTGTCTTAATATACCTCGTGTAAATCCTTACATACAGTTTATGCAGTGCCTGGTGGAGGGTAAAGCAATGACTACACTGAGATGAAAACTCTGTGTGTGTTGTGTGTATGCACAGCCTAGTACGTGTATCTAAGAGAATATTAAAAGATTCCTGTTAAGAGGAGGGGACCACAGTGGTGGGTAGGGTAAGTGTTTCGTTAGTGAAACTGTTACTCTTTTTGCAATTAAGCGTAGGAGCATAAGGAAGCCACAGCACTTGCACAGCTTCCTCTGCATGTAGATCGACCCTTGTAATGTTCGTGTCCATTGTCATTCTTTGAGAAATACTGGTAACCTTATCTGTAGTGGCTGTGCCTTCACACTTGAAGCAGCAGTGTTGTGAGCCAATTTTTTTTTATTTTTTAATGCAGCAAAGGTAATTTTGCATGGTGTGCCAAATTCTGTTTTGCAGCAGGAAAAGAGCTGCAGCTACTTAAAATCTGTTTCATATCGTCTTTTCTGTTGATCACACCTGTGTTGAAATACTGCATGTGGAAGCTCAAATATTCTTTGCTAGAGCTTCTCAGAAATAATTGTTTCATTGGAGAATCAAAAAGTGATAGTGAAACATAATTTAATTTCTAAAAGTCAGAATCTTTCCTCATTCTGTACCTTACCAACCTAACATTAGTCTGAATTCTTTCAGAAGTGCGGCTTGCTTATTAGGAATATGTGAAGTTAAATAATTTTATAGGGTAAACATCATATATATTTCTAAATCTCTCTTATTTTCAATTGACTCTCAATACGAAAAACTTCCCATTAAGCCATTTTTGAGAGGCTTGAAGTGTTTTGGGTCTTAGATAAAAGCTGATATGGTTTCATTTATAGGAATTAATCATGGGCCGTGTAAGTAGGAAAGGTATTCTTGTATATAATGTATCACAGCAAAACTGTGGCAGGGTTTGTCCTTGGTACTGTTCTAGCCTTTTATTACAAAGAGCAGGAAGAACAGTCAATAACCACTTATTAATGTTTTTCTCTCTCCTTTATTGTAGCTTTAGGTACATTAGACTCTCAGTAATTATCTCATTCATAATCCTCTATCACAAGTAATATTTTCTGCATCTTGTGAAGCATAATTGGAAAATATTTTCTTTGCATGTACACTATTTCTATTCCCTCTTTAATATAACTTTACCCAAGAGTATCTTGCCTAGGAAAAATGAGCAAGCGTAATTTTATACAGGTAATCAAATATCTCAAATGTTGGCACATTTTCCGTTATCTCCATGGGACCAAAAGCTAACCTTCAAATAGACCTAGGCATTAAAAGAGAGGATTTCAGCACACAGTTAGAACTCAAATAAGCTTGTAGAAGGCAACTTGAACAGAAGTGCTATTTTGAGTTATTAGTACTGTATTTCTACTACACGATATTCCATTTGATTAATACAGAACTGCAGGAGAATATACGTATTAGTCTAAGTGTATATATACGTGTCTTGGTGTGTGTGTGTGTATATAGATATGTCTAACGTATTACTTAACCACTGTCTTATGGCAGGACTTTACTGCCTTTCTAAATAATTCTAATTTTTTCCCACTTAAGACTCAAACATACATCTTGATATAGGTTTTAGCTTATTAGGTTTAGCAAAACGAAGTGGGGGGTTGGCAGAATGAAAATAAATCAGCATGTCTTTAGAATCATCTTGGTTGCAATACACTGTAGAACAGTTAATTTATTCCAAACCTGACATAAATCGTGCTGAAGTGAGAGACAGCAAAAGCCATACAGAATCACAGATACAAAGGACGGGTTTCAGGCAGAGCAGACACTTTTAAGGCTACTATATGGTAGGCCTAAAATGAAACCTTTCAGTCTCTATTTTTGTTGTGGAATTGAACATTCTTATTTCTATTTTCACTCATTTTGGCATCAAGGGCTCTTGTAAATACAGAACCCAGAGAAAGATGATACTGAAAGATGATACGACTCTCCAGCTGTAAACAATTTATCAGGATTCTGAGAGTGTATAACCCAGCAAGATACCTGTCATTTTCACAATGTTTATTTTAAAGGAGATGCTAGATCTCTCAATGAAGATGTTGTTTTTCCTGTTGTAGTTTAAAAGTTACGCTTGACATTATTTGCTTATTTAAATGCAATGGTAGGCTTATGTTGGTAATAAGAATTTTGTGGTGTGAATATGCTTATTCTCCAAGACCAAATTTTGGATTACTACTAGATTTCATTTTCAGGTGGCCAGATTATTGCATGTGAAGCCTGTTAATTGATGTCTGAATTTGGTTTTTTTATGTCCTTGTGCCAGGATTTTTCTATTTTGCGTTGCCATGAAAATATCCACTGAGTTATTCCAATTATAACACTTGAATTCTAAGATAATTTGCTTAGTGAGTTGTTTGTTAAGCCCTCAATAAAAAAGTTACATTTTTCAGCCTGAGTTCAAACAGCAATGGAGATGAGGTAACTTGGCTAATGGTTTTGATAATCTGTTGAGTTTATTTACTGATAGAACAAACTTAGATCACACGGCTCTGCTTGGAATTTCAGCCCAGGCAGAAAGGACCCCTGGTGCAGAGTTCATGTGGATCCATCCCTGCGCTAGGCTCATAGCTGAGGCCAGAATTCCTCCTCCAGAAGAGAGAGGGTCTTCATTCAAAGGGCCCCAATAGTTTGAAATGGGTCTGTTCTTAAAATTCTTCCCATTGCACAAAAACTTAATTATCAATGAGCAAAATAATAAGGATAAATAGAAATGGTATAACCTAGGGGAAGGGAAATAAGAGGAGTGAAAGCTGCCCTTCAGAGTTCTGGTCTTGGGGGAGAGGATATTCAAATACCTGCCTAATTAAATGAGTAAAATGTGGGATGAGGAAATTGTCAGCACGTTTCCTGCGTTCTCTGGAAGTTGGCTGCGTGGTTCTGTAAATCAGGCACTCTGCGAGAGGGTGTGTCTATTTTTACATCCAAGTGACGTGGAAGGCTGAAATAGATGCAAACTGACGGCTGTCGGCTTTTGCGCAAACCTGGAAAAAGGCATTTAGTTCTCTCAGAGCTAGAGAGAGAGTTTAGTTACAGTTGCCTAGAGCTGCTGGTGGATTTCTAAGTCTCTGTGAATCTAAGAAGCCATCTGCTAAGGGCCATATTAATGCTAGATAATAGACCTGAGACGGACCTGGGAGCTAATTGACCTGAGAGTTGCTTAGGAAATAAAATTTTGTCATCCTCTGCTGACACTACTGCTTTGTAGGTGAGATGACCTCAAACATTCCTTACTTTTCTCTCAGCATTGTTTGAACTACAGTTCAGCCTATTTTGTATATAGCTGCTTTTAATACTATTAGATGTTTCAGTTGCTCTTGTGAAGCCTACATGTGCTTCCAGCATGTTTGTAAATCAGGCCCTGCAGGTAAAGGAATGCTTATTTGTACGTTTTGTCAAGTCTTGGGGCTGGATAATGTATTCAGTTTTAAAAACAAAATTTAAAAATAACGGAAAACCAACCCTGAAGTACAGACACTCTGAAGGCCCCAGCAGCAGGGTCAGAAGTGCCATGCTCACTTACATGTGGCAGGACATGTGCCATGCCATCTTTCTAAAGAGCTTCTCCATGAACTTGTGCAAGCGTATTGTATTATTTGCTGATATAGAAATGGTACTGTACATCTTTTCCAGTGGTATAGTGCTTTACTCCTATTGAAATGAATTTCCACAAACTTCACTTCAATATATTTGACATTTTGGTTGTGCTTGGATCTTTTTGTCCTGTAAAAGTGACCTTTGCACATTTTATTCATTATTCATGGGGTCATCTTCGAAAGGTTCAAGAACTCAGTGGCAGTACTTCTGCTATAAGAACATGCAACCTTTTTTCCTCATACTTATTTTTCTCCCTCTCTATATTCCTGTATGTTGATAAGAAAACTTAAGCTTGAGAGATGTAAAAAAAAAAAAAAAATTAAAAAATCCTTTACTGTTGACTTTCAGTTAGTCAAAGTATAGCATATCTGTGCTGACCCCATGCTCAATATTATTTTAGTTAGGATTGATTAGGGAGTGTGAAGAAAGGTTCGTGGAAATAGCAAAAAGGAAGATTGCAAAGGAATTAATTTTTATTTTTACTGAAAAATATTTCCACAACATTCTTGAGCTATTCATTGTTATTTAAAATATTAGTCAACCTCACGAATTTATGAGAGTTCTACTGTTGGAAATAGGAATTCCTGACAATTAATTTCTTTCTGAAGAGAATAATGTTTGAGATGAGTAATTATTTATTTCGCTTGAAAAGGCCCATTGTTCTTACGGTCTTTGAGTTCAGTGAAGTGTTTGCATTACAACACACCTTTCATTACATAGTACTTTTACATAGCCATGCAGGTCTGTAGTAGGGAACTTGCTTCTGCTCTCTTTCTCTTAATCTTAATTCATTACATTGAGCTCACATGGCATAAAAGTGTGATGCACTTCAGTGAAAAACTGTGAATATGTACTCAGAAATACACAGTTGTATATACCCTGAGATGAGAGAGCCACTTTTAGTATCTATATTGGCTTTTCAAGTAGCAATAAAGGAAACTCTGTAATAATAACGGAACACTCGTGACTGACAAACACCCTCCTGCAGTTCAGAACTGGAATATGAATGGACACCGTGGGAAGCTGGCCCATTTCTGATGAAAACAGTTTTTAACAGCAGGAATTTACGAATCTACTCAGTGCAAATGAGATTTTATTATGCTGAGAGTCTAAAAATGATGCTTCATTTATTAAATTAATACAAAAATTGTATTCAGATACTGCTGGAGAGTCTTCTAAGACCTTCCTGAATGTCAGAGCAGGGGCTGAAACCATTGACTTAGGTTATGGGAGGTAAGAGTGAAAAGAAGACAAGCTGCCAAAACCTTCTCATTCTTTGCTTGATTGAAATTAATGTGTGTTTGGAACAGCACCTGTCACAGTTTCTCAATCTGAGTGCTAGAGAAAATGATACTTGCCCATTTTTAAAATACTGGGATTGTTTAATTAAAGCTTTTGGTAATTATTTTGCCCTAAAAACCCCTTTTGCCCTTTTATCCTACATGACATGGGTCAGCTACATCTGATTGTTGCAAGATTGGAAGCAATGGCATCTACTGTAGTAGAATCTGGAGTAACTTCAAATTTACACTGATACAGTAGAAATCCAAACACAAAAATTCAGGCAAATTTGATACCTAGTCACACAGAACTCTAAGGCTTATTGCCAGATTTTTATATGTAATCTGCCAGCTGTACTGTGCACTGCCCAGCTCATTCAAACCATATGCCTTGAACAAACAATCAGCAAAGTGTGTTAAAAGCTCTGAAAAGTACCACATTAGCTGTAAGTCAACCAGCTGCGTGCACTGCCCTATTAATTTAGATAAAACCTTGCCCCTTCAAAACTGATTTTTTGACTTCTTTGCTCTCAAAATATGGCTTAAATATAACCTGTGCATCTGCAGTTAGGTTTATAGCAACAATTTCATACTAGCTGCAAAATATTATTGGAATTCTGTTTAGGCTTTAAAAGTTACCCTAGAGACAGAGAGTCCATTACGAGCTTTTCTGTAGCTCAAATTGAAACATTCATGGAGCACCCTAAAGCTTTTGTAGCTCTTTCTACTTGAAAGAGTCTTGGTTTAGAGTAGACTGTTCATTCTTATGCTGTAACCAAAATGAAAAATGTATGCACTTTTTCCTCTTTTGCCTGGATTTGGCTGCTGTTCACCCTGGTTGAGTCACTATCCTATGGCTGTTTGCAAGAGCAAGTCAAGAATTCACTGGCAATAATAAACACGTAAACTCTTATATGTGTATGACTTCTGACTTTTCTGGCTTTGTCTCTACACTTCTATACCTTTTTTTTTCATGTGTTCTGATTAAAATGGATTCTCTGATATTTACATACATGTAGCCATGGATCATTATTATCTGCATATTAAAATAAAGGGTAAATATGAAACTAAGGGGACAGCATTGCCATTGTGTCTGGTAGAAAAATCTTACTTTCTCAGCTATAAACGTATTTCAGAATCCAGAGTAGCAGTGCTTTAGAATCAATTTTGTAAGGTTTAAAAAGAAAGAACAATTCATATTAATAAAAATTTTAGCAGTATCTTTGAGCTAGATTGAACTATTTTGCTCCAAGCAGTCTTAGCTAAATAAAAAAGGGTAGCAAGTAAATTGTGAATGAAACGTTTTCTTTGCTGCTTCTTACCTGCAGAGTTTTCTGCTTTCATCCTCTCAAATATATTATCAAGAGAAACCAATGTTGCAACTGATAACCCAGAACAGCCTACTGGGGTTAGTTGCCTGTTCTTCATAGCATTTACAGTTAGGTCTAAGTGAGGCATAATTAGGCAAATAAATCTGATGTACTTTCTATCACTCAAACAAATACTCTGCGCTGTTAATATTATTCTGCAAGGTTAGAAAAAAAGCTTTCAGTATAGGGCTAGTAGCAAACCTGACAGACTTTCATTGTTTTATTTATCTGTAGACTGGTGCAAGTTCTCGCAGCAAATATAAACAAATTACCAGAGCACTGTTCCACTCAGCAGTGCTTAAAACGTAAGAAATGCATGTAGTATACTCTTGTTTATCCTTTGTTGCTCTTCATCTCGTTATATCACAAATCTGTAATGACTTAATAATAAATATGTTTTTTCCAGTTTCCTTCTACCTTCCATTCTGAGTAATTTCAGATGCAACATCTTGAATTAGTGCAAGATATCTCACTGTTATACATAGCTTGAAAGTGCTAAAGTTCCTTCTCATTTATGCAGGAGTCTTGGGTAGCTGCTCTCCTCCAAGTTCTGGTTCCCAGTACTAACAAAGTCAAACGTGTAGTTTAGACAATGTGGTAGAAGTGGCTGAAAGTCAGAAGTCGTTTTGCCAGGTCTTGACTGTGGCTCTGATGTTCTTAGGGCTTTTAGGTCTGCAGAGACATAATAACTGATATAAATGTGTGTTTATGAAGTTCATTTCAAAGCTGAGGATGTGGCTCCCTGCAGAAATATTCCTCCAGTGTTAAACTGATACTACTCTGGATGAGAGCCAACAGGCTCTTAACTTGCTTTTAAAAACTGAATCTGGAAAGCTTTTCACAAAATACATCTGTATTTCTAATTTGCACCTTGAAGGATGAAATTGTCTGGAGAGTTGGTGAGAATGAATAAATTGATTCACAGTGGGCTGACAACTCCCTGTGTCTCACTTTCTGTGAAACATCTGTGGGTGATGCCACCACAAAATTTGACTGCTGGCTTGCAAGCTGGTCTGCTAGCAATACGTGATTAAAAACCTGCTACTTGGAAATATGCAACTGAATCGTGGTACTTTTTCCAGATTACTTTGTATAACTTTGAATGGATGGGAAGGGAACTGGAGCAGAGCAGGGAAGACCTGTTTGTTCGAGAAATGGCATCTCTGCTCTGCTGAATCTCATATATGTGCAAGCGGAATAATGCAGCAGAAAATCAAGCCCAGAATGGAAAATAATAATTTATTAAGAAATACTTTTCTTTTTAGAAAGCACTTTTCTTGTAATTTTTTTTTTTTTTACTATTTTAGAGAGAAAAATAATGAAGATGACTAAGTTTCAGCAAATATTACGGGATGAAATTTCTGGCAGCCAAATCATTGCATGCATTCATTTGTAAATATCAGTGATGGAGATGGCAAGTTATGTAGATCACAATTCTTCTCGATGTGAGGACTAGTAATTTAGTATTTGAGTAATCACGTAGCACAGCATGGAATTTAGATTCCCCAAGAAAAGATTCACAATGTTTATGAGTGTATCATTATAAGGTTATAAACTCAGAAGTCATCAATTTATAAAATCCCATGCACATACTCTGAATGCAGCTGTTGTGTAAAATAGACAGGTATACCTGCCCCATGAATCAGATGCTTTTGCACGTCCTATGTTAAAGATTTTTTCTAATTTGTTTCTATTATAGACAAAGTATACTCACCTTCATGCCACTTTAGTCTATGATGAAGGGTCAGAATGTACTCAGAAAGCACCCTTATGTGGAGCACACTTAATAAGTAGAACTGTACAATTTGGCTTGCTTTCATCCCGAGAATTGTCCAATTTCATGCAAAGACAAAATGAGACAAGAGACTCAGATGTCCTGACAGTCTACACTTGGTGCTGAAGAATGAATTAATTAAATACATGAAATTTTTAGCCACTATCTTTTTACAAAGGAAAACATAAAATTATGTAATTATACAATATTGGTATTTAAATTTATTCAGCCCTTGTAGAATATGCCCGTGGCTTTTTTTTTTTTCTTTTCTTTCCCCCAAACAGACATTATTGTAGCTTTATTATAAGGAACAATTTGCTGTATCACAGCTGGTCATCAGTGAGGCATTGTAGACTTAATTCCATAGATGGCCTTCAGTGAGGCGTTGTCTGGTTCACTCTCAGCTGAGCAGTGCCAGGACACAATGGGAAGAGTTTGATGTGTATTTGTGTGTGAGTGCACACTGTAAGTTTATTTGTGGAGGCTAAGGGGAAGGACTATTAACCACAAACTCTAGAGCTTCTGATTTTATAATTAGAAATCAATTGGGCAAAGCTTAGCTTTGCATATGTGACTTCTTTCCTTAACTGCATCGCGGAATGGTTTTCTGCTGAAATGATTTGCTTAACAATTTTACATTAACAGCTAATCTATTTGCAAAATCAGTTTAAAATACTAAATTGCCTGTGTGCTTTTGGTGGCCACATAGAAAAAAGTGTAATCAACATGGAATTACCTGAATGTTTGGGGTTTTTTGTTTTTTAATTTACGTGTTATTCTCATTGTTTGCTTGTTGAAATTAAAAGCTGTTACAAAACTTGTTAGCACTGCAGAGTGGCATTGACTTTGCTAAGGTCACGGCAGGGCCAATTACATCTGGAGTTTCTGCTGTTTGTTCGTGAGGACGGGGGGGTAAAATGCAGCTGCACGATGCTTTGCCAGCCAGATTGCTGAAGCAGATTTACTCATCTGATTCGGACACCATGGGCAAGTATAGTGGTGTGGATTCATTTCTGTCCGGATTGCCCTGGTATTTGGGAATCCTCAGGTGGCACAGATGTAGCATTTCCCATTCCACTTACTTTTTGGCATTGTGTGCAGAAGGTTTTTTAGTTCTCTAAAAAGAAGGTCTCTGACCAGTGTTTTTAATTCTAAGGACCTTCAAAATCAGTGGGGGAACAGAACCCAACAATCTGGCTTGTTGGTTGTCGTTTGTTTGTGGGGTTTTGTTTGTGTTTGTTTTCCCTGGAAAGTAAACTCTAGTTTGTACCTGCCCACCTTGGTCTGTTATCTGAGCTCCTGGTATAGGGAGGACTGAAAGAAGGGTAGTTCTACTGTTGCTCTTTTTCCTCTATGTACAGTGCAAGTCAGCCAGACTTGTCAATGTTAGCCAACTGCAAATGGAACAAAAAGGTAACACATAAAATATGATGCTCTTTTGTTTCATCTAAATTCCAGTTGGGAATGGGAAGCTCTTTCCATGTTAAAGGGGAAGCCTCCAATTAGTAACTCAATTAAATTTTGAGATTTTTAATTCACAATTTATTGCAGTGATAACAATTTGTATTCTGGGGGAGCAGGAGCCAAGAAATAACTTTTTTCTTTTTTCTTGTCTGAGATCTCATTATCTGTGCAAGCTTATTATTTACTGCCCCACAGTAATACTGGTTTAAAATGTGCAAGAATGTGAGAGATTTGTGGTGTGATAGGGCTGGACTGAATTGGATCTAAGTAACTGCAGATGCAGCTGGTTTCGTCTTTATCAGCTTATCTCAGCTTCTGCACTTAAAGGCTTCTGACAGTTCAAAGCACAGACACTGCTTGGTTGAACAGAGCTAAACTATGGTTGCATTTCTTAGTCTTTTGAAAGTAATGCTAACTTAATTCAAACTGAGGCACTACAGAACTTGAGGGAGTTTAACTATGCATCAAGTGAAAATTCCTTTCCATTTTTATAATACAAGCAGACACCAAAAAAGTGAAACGTATCAAAGCTCTTGAAGTTTAATTTTAGTTTTCTCAAAAATGTTTTTTCTTTCCATGTGAACAAATATAATTTGAATTCTTCCCCTGTTTCCTTGCTTAAAATAAAGAAATCACTAAAATATAAATCAAAATTTAGTATGAAATAAAACTTTGTCAATACAGGCATTCAAGGAGATTCTTAGAATGTTGGAGTAATTATAACATTGGATTTCTGTTCAGTATAGGGGTGGACAAAAAATTGCTACTAGATGGCATAATAATATCTAAGTACATTTTCCGCATTTGAAATGATGGGAGAGCCTACTAATGCAACATAGATAAAAACAAACTTATTTTCTTACCTTGGGTTTTTGTCATGCTTTAACCCCAGCTGTCAGCTGAGCACCACACAGCCACTTACTTTCTCCCTGCCTTGGTGAGGTGGGGGAGAGAATCAGAAGAGCAAAAGTGAGAAAGCTCATGGGTTGAGATAAAGACAGTTTAATAGGTAAAGCCAAACAAGGGATTCATTCAGCACTTCCCATGGGCAGGCAGGTGTTCAGCCGTCTCCAGGACAGCCGGGCTCCATCACACGTAAAGGTTACTGGGATGACAAAGGTCATCATTCTGAACATCCCCCATTTCTTCTTCTTCCCCCACCTCTATATGCTGAGCATCACACCGCATGGTGTGGAATATCCCTTTGGTCAATTGGGGTCAGCTGTGTCTTATCACAACTTCTTGTGCCCTCCTCATGTTTTTCTGGCAGGCCAGTAGGAGAACCAAAAAGCCCTTGGCTGCTTAACAACATTCAAAACATCAGTGTGTTACCAACATTATTCTCATGCTAAATCCAAAACATAGCACTATACCAGCTACTAGGAAGAAAATCAATTCTATCCCAGCCAAAATCAGGAGATTTTTGTTTTGGTTTTATCTCCATTTTTAGTAGTTTAGACTTCAGCTGGACATTGTGGCACATTCAGAGGACAGTTGGTATCCTTTCTTTTGATTGCACTTTTTGAAAGTGCAAAAGTTTGATCCATACCACGAATATGTCTTTTCAGAAAAAGCCTCAAGAAGTAGGACTGAAGCTTTCAAAAATCCAGAGCAAACTCAGCCTAATTCATTTGCTAGTAAAATATATTCAAAGCAGTAACAGGAAGGGCTGTGCACAGGAATGATTGGGTTTGCACGTCCATACTCGTATTCCAAAATCCTCTGGCCCAGTTAGGATCTGTGAAAGATAAGCAGGAAGAAATTATTAGGAAGAGATTGTTGAAGAACTAAGATGGTATCAGGTTGAATAATGTCTTTTCCTTGCCAAACTTTCCTTGCCAAACTCAGTCCATCAGCTTTCAGGCATCCTTACACATTGACCTTTCACCTTAGGTTAAGTTTATCAGGCGCCTATTATATTTGCTGTTTATGAAAACTTGACATTCCTCATAATGATGCCCTATGTAAGATGACAGTATGTTTTGAAAATATCATTTTCTAGTCCCTGGAAAAAATGTGCTGTTGGATCCCTGGTAGTATTTGTGGATTTAGGCTGGGCAGATGAGAGCAGAGGAGAGCGAATCCAGGGCCCTGCCTGTGGCGCCCTATAGGTCAGTCGGATGGCACCAGCAGCAACCCTGTCTAAAGGATCATTCACCTCCAATGGCCTCTGTCATCTTTTCCTTTGGTGCAGATGGTTTGCACATCCTAGTCAGCAGAGTACTCAATAAAAATTTTAAATGAGTATTAGAGCAGCAGGATATTCCTTTATGCACAGTACCCCAAATAATGTCAAGAAAAAGCACAGTAGGAAAAAGAGAGGGAAAAAGCAAAAATTGTGAGATTGGTTTGATGGAACATCTGAGGCTTTGACACTGAGGGATGACCCTGTCTCTGAACACTGCCAGTTGTGCTTAGTGGCAGGAGGGGACCCTGCCCATCGTTTTCAGAGGCAGATGTCTGCGGTGCCTTGTGCCCCATGTTCTTTTGGATCATGACAACACGTGGATGCAATTAATAGAGATTGTTTACTGGGGGAAACTATTGTCTTCACAGGTTAGATTTCTTTATGTTGTTTGTGGATCTCTGAGTAGCTGGGATGGAAATCTGTCTCTGGGAAAGAGAGGAAACTGATTTAGGAGGCCACAGTATCTGGAAGTTTATCATCCCGTCATACAGTTCAGTGACTTTCATTACAAACTACAAAAAAAAAGTTTAAATAATTTAAAGGTCTTTCGAAATCCTACACAAGTTAAGAATTGCTCTCAGGAAGTACTACAAACATGGATTTTACTCCAGTCTTGTCCTGCTGTGATTGTGCAGGCAGGTGCCAAGTCATAGATGTGATGTCCTTTGTCACAGAAGCACAACACTTAAATTTGGTTCATTAAGATATACTAGTCAGAGATCTCTTGATCTGTGTAATTCTAGAGCACAATCTAAAGTCTGAATTTAGAGATATTAATATGTGCTAGATGAATGATTACACTGCTCGCTTAGCTTCTGTTAATTTGAAGTCTTTAAAGCATTCAGTAAAATGAGCGTTTGCTGTCCACCCGAGTGGAATGACGATTCTTGTTTATAACATTATAAAGTTAAAAAGAAAGTCCAATAATTGTCTCCAGCAGGCTCATTTGCATTATTTCTTCATAGCAATTACATGAACAATAGGGATTCTATACCTAAGAGCAAAATATATGCTGATCTGTATATACCGAAATATAATCACAGCAAATATGTTTTAATTATGTTTGTGATGCTGCAGAAGGAAAGGCATGGCAGAAAGCTGTTCTAATATCTACAGAATGAGTCATAGAATGAAAACACTAAAACATTAAAACAAAGCTGATTCTAATAAGGAAAATAATTAAATTATGATAAACAAAGGGAATGAAATGGCTTTATTTTTGTTGGAAGTAAAGGTTTAATTGGAGGATTTGTGTAGGCAGCAGAAATGGTATTTTGCTTTTAAAGCAAATAAAAATTTAATTCTCCTAGAACTCAAGTGCTTCTTCTGAGATGAGTAACAGATTTTCATTTCATGTGCAGTTTTGAGAAGTTGGGAAGAAAAGAGACTTGTGTGTCATTCTGAATACAGATTTTTCAAATATCAAAAAACGTTTCAGGCTAGGCCTAGTATTTCTGTTATATGAAAGAAAAAGCCCTAACATGATGACAAACGAAACTAATTTAAAAGGAAACATTTTGGTTGCATTTTGAACACATTAAAAAGTTAAATACTTTAAAAGAATGAATTTAGTGCATATAGGGGCATAAGAAGCTTTTGAGCGTAAAATAACATTGAAGCACTCTGGGCAGGAAATGTTCAGAAAAAAATACTGCATTACTTTTTTCCCAAATATGTATTTGTTGTGCTCTCCGCAGCTGCTCTGTTTGTGCTGATTACGGGGCCTCTCTGTTACTGCAACTTTGTTTCCCCATCAGGTGAATGGGAAGAGAAATTGGTTTTTGCTTTGCAGTGGTGTGGTGATGCTCGTTCAGTTACTGTGGTGATAAATTCAGATTGTGGAGTAATGTACAGGATGTCCATGTGTTCATATTTAGATGATGATAACTTTAACTTGATTGCAGGAAGACAAATAAAAGGTTATTTCTGGTTTGTGCAAATCTCTGAGTGAATGGCTGGTATTCAGGCTGTGTGATCACCCTCAACATTGTACCTGGGGCTGAACGACACGGCCAGTTGGATGATGACTCTTTGCTTGGGCTATCAATACACAGTGTCACTTCTAGAAGAGAATCAGGACAGAAGAAAGCTTTAGCCACAGGGAGGGAGAAGAAATAAGCTTGTCAGTAAGATTCCAGGTAGAATAAATAAGATTTGGGAGTATTTTTAGTGAAGAAATACTCTCACTATTGAACATAACAAAATCCAAATCAGGCATTACTTCTCAGGGAGGAGGGAGGAAAAAATACATTAAAAAAAACAACAAAACCAACAACAAAAAAAAACACGTCAGAGGCTTTCTCTTGATCTCACATTCTGTATCCATTCATTAGCTATCATCTGCAGTCAAAGAGGGTCTTGAAATCTGTTATGTTTGCAAACAACTTGTGGCTTACCTTTCAGGAATGTAATTCCCTGTATTCTTGTTTTCAACTAGCTGCTGTTCTGATTTTTTTCTCATTCAGATTTCTTGGAAGAGTTGCTTCCCATCAAGCAACTCCGCCATCCCTTTGATGGTGTGGAACTGCTTCTCCAGTGTTTCTCCACATGGGCTTAAAAATTCAGTTATTGTCAAATCTCTTATAAACAAGAGCAGGAAAAAGAAAGAAAAAGCATATATCAAATGTAAAGCTCTCTAGGTAACCCTTAAAGTGAACATTATCACAAGCATATATAGGTTGTTGGGGGCTTTTTCCTCTTTTTTTAAGATATTTGTAAGGCTATGGTTTGTCTTTTATAACAAACAAAAACTGGAACTATCTTTATAATCAATAAACTAGCATCTGGAAGTTAAATACTCTCAGCTTCATTTTCTGCGGCAACATTTAAATTGCCTAACATTCATGTAACTTTTTCTGTGTGTTTTTTCAGAGCCATATGCTTGGTGTTTACTTCCTTTTGTTTCTTCCTGCTTTCCTATTTATTTACTCTAGATATTTCTTTTTCTTGTTTGTTTTCATCCTCCAAACTGGCTGATGTTTGATTTATTTTTTTTTTTCCCCCACTACCTCCATCCCTTTGGAACTATATCTCAGTAGACAGAAGAAAGCTGAAATGTGGGGATTTTTGTTTCTTATGATGATATAGCATACTTTAGATGGAGGGGGTTTTACAGTCTTTTCACATTTTCTCTATTATCCATCACCTAATCTGTATAACTGCACTCCTTTTTATCGGTAGCAGACAGATGCCAGACTTTTAACTATTTAACTCTTATATTGAAGTTCTTTTTTAAGGAATAAAGAGTAAGGATACTATATATAAGACAACTTCACTACTGTCTTCCCTTCTGTGTTACAAATATACATTTTGTTCAGGTCTAGAGAATAGTTGGAATCAATGTAGTATTCATCTAAACTGTTAGAATTGGACAGAGTAGAGACTGACCTTACTGGCAGGTGTCATACAAAGGTTTAAAATTACAGGTTAGCTGCAAAAAATCCATGGTATTCCCATATCAAGAAGTGGAACTGAATCTTTAAATGGTGATTTCTAGCGATTCTTATGCATACTGCAGTCTCCTTGAATGTGACTCATCTGTAAGGGACTGCTCATGACCTAGTCATAGCAACCTACAAACACAATAATTTTTCAGTCTTTCTGAATTCTTTCAAAGAATTGGAACTGTTTGTTAAATCTGCACATCAATAATACACGAAACAAAAGCACAATATGTAGCTTGCTCAGGGACTCTGCTTTTCGTGCGAATTTCTCTCCTATTATACAAAATGTAAGTGGTGCAGTCCCTCAAAATTACTGTGTGTTTTCTTTGGCAAGTTGAAATTGCTTGGGTTTTGTGCTGGTTATACTCAGGCTAATTATTTTTTCTTGAAAGTAGTGCTTGAGCCTGTTCTACCACTGTGTTGTGCTTTCTCATAGCTCATACAGAAAGGAGACGGGAGAACTCGTGGGGTCTCCCTGTTTATCCACTTTGCCAACACTGATGCTGTATAATCAGAAGCAGTTATGCACCAGACTGGAGAAAATTGTTACTCCAAGCGTTCTTGTCCTGTGGGCTTCTGTCTTTTTCTGAGAAAAACCTCCCTATTGGTGAAGTTGGCATAGCTGAGACAGGGGACTACAGTCCAGCTGATAAACCTACACAAACTCGGAAACAAATTGTGGTCAGTATCGGTACATTTAATAGGACTTTGAATTTTCAATATGGGTGGGGGAAAAAAGTTTGGCTTAACCATGCTATGATTATGGTTTTGACTGGCCATGGGCCTTCTTTGTGTCAAAAAAGAGTTAACATTTGATAAACCAAGATACATTTGTTAGCTGTATCAGTTTTTGTATCAGAATATCCATAGCAGAGCTGAGCAACAGTGCATTTATACCGCTAATATTTTGTTGAGGAACACCATACAGCAGATTATCTTTTCAGTTAACTTTGCCATCAATGTCCATTTGCATACCAAATGATCCCATCTCCATAGGCAAACAAAATATTCCATCTCCTATATCCTGAGTAAATGTGAAAAGGTAGCTTTACTGACTTGATAAATAATCTCAAATATTTTACTTAAGGGTCTTGGTATTTTAAACACTTTATCTCATAGTCACATAATTATTAATCTCATGATTTATCTGGTTTGTATGAGTCAAATATATCTGATCTTTTAGTTATCAGAAAAACTACAAAAAATGTGTAGGCTAGTGGTAAATTCTGAATTTATTTGGACTTTAAATTTTGGGGTATGTATTCTGGGTTCGTTCTTCCTTGTCTCTTTTTCAGAAAAAGAGAAGGGTAAAATATAGATATCTCTATAGATATTTCACCATAAGCAGAGGACAGTTAATTAAGGTCAGTGAAGGCTCTAGCACACAGTATAACAGAGCCTTGGTGTCAACAAGGACCTCTATGTGTTATTGTAATACAAGTAATTAATAATCATTATTTATAGATGAGTACTGACTCTGCAGTTGTCAGCTGACCAGCTGTCATTTGGCTCTCTCAGTGGATTTTTTTCAGATATATAGCAGGAATGTACAGAAGATATTTGGATTTTGTCATTCTTGTATATAAGATATCATTTGGATAATTTAAAAACTTCGGTTCTTAATATTTTATCTCTTTCTCATACTTCAAAATAGTTTTCTTTTTTTGTTGTTATTATTATTATTTATTTATTTATTTATTTTTCCTGAGCCCTTCCATTTGATACCTGAACTCATTTTATTAGAGAAACCTCAGCAGAGTCTTTGGAGATCTTCAAGGGTCCCTTATGCAGCTCTTTACCTCCTTTGCTGTTCCTGTCATGGCCATTACATTCTCTAGTGGGCAACCTAAAAATCAGTTCTTTGAAAGAGGTGGGAATACACATATCATTTGAAAAGAGGTCCTGAGAAATCATGGTTATGTTTCTTTGCCTCTTAACTTCAGTCACGTGTGTATTGTGCAGCTTCTCTGCTACTCAGAACCCCAAAAGATATTAATGCAGGATAGCTGGTCACCTGTCCTTTCTAGGAAGAATGTCTCGTTAGAGGAATGCAAAGAACAGCTGAATGGGGAAAGGGACCATATGGGCTTTTGGCTGGTCTGTGACATGAGCACTACTGAGCTTGTGTGGGTAGATAAAACCGACAGTGATTCAATCACCATTAAATTAGTCCAGATGTCTCCTGCAGCCTCCCACAGTAGTCTTCACCACAAGCTCAGATGATTTGGATGAAGGTCTAGACTAAATCATTGCTAAGTCTGGCTGTTTTGAGATTGACATATGTTACACACTTACAGCTTTTGTGATACTGATTTGTATGCAATTTGTCTGTATTCACACTGAGTCAGAGTTTCCTTTATGATGGAACATTGACCCCAAATTTCAGATGTTTTGAATGACAGGTAGGTCAGGTGTTTACAGCCAATGACATAAATACTCCAAACAGTGCCCACACTTACAGTCATAGAACTGCTATTTTTTCCCCCTTGGAAACAGGTCAGGTTATCTGATGTGCCAAAAAAAAGTGATAATTGTCACTGAGAGTTCGGTCTCCATATGTACTGAGAAGGGGACGGCAGGACTCAACGCGAGTTGCTAAAGAATCAGAGATAACACATTACTAAATATCAAATAGTGCTAGAGTGGGCACAGTTCTTTATTTCTGCGTATTTAGTATTGTCTGTGTGTAATGGTTTGTGTTCTCCTCACCTCTGCCAATTTTTACAGGAAAGCATTAACAAAGGCAGAAGCTGTGAGCTATCGCTAGTGGTGTAAAAAAAATAGTTCAAATTTAATGGTATTGCAAATTGATCACATTATGAGAGACATAACCTTTGCAAGTCAGTTTGTAAGAAATTCACAGGAGTGCATGACTTAGTGGAAATGTATGGGAAATTACATTAGGAAGCTTTGAAAACCACACAAGTGATGTGGCAAATAATTTCTTGTGAAGCTGCATGGAATTGTAATAACTAGTTTCAACCAGATTGTTCTGAATAACTTACAATTCTGCATGAGTTATCCCTAATAAACATCTAACTGCAAGAAAATAGGGAAAATAATTCAAATTATCCTCATGTTATATCTGTTTATTCTGATGTATGACACTCTGATATTACCATGTAACTGCAAATACTGTAACTCTGAAGAACTAACGTTTTGTTTGACATCGTGTAAGGAATTTGCTTTGTAGCATTTCCTAGCTATGTTTATTTTCATATTCCACGTAACTTGAAAAATATTTTTAGTAAGAAGAAATTATACTGTACCCATCTGCACAGTTCACAGGTTAGTGTAAGTACACTAGAATAAGATATATTATCACATGTAAGCAGGTAGTTTATAAGATAATCAATATGTAAGTACTCACAATGTAATTTTTCAGTTCCCTTTATTTCACTCAGTTACCTTCTCAACAGTTTTCAATTTTGGCTGGAAGCTGGCTGCATAGCTGATGTTTGTATTTCTGGACTGTAGATGTGTTTGACAGCCAATTGCTAGAAAAGAGCTTCCTATTTGCACTGCCAGCTTTACACATTATGTGGTTTTAGACAGTGCTTACTTACGTTCAGACACTGAAGTACACTAAGCAATCATCTTAAGTTTGAAAAATCACCTTCAAAAAAAAGATGGTTTAATGCTTTCAGGTTTGTCTTATTAAAAATTATTAAATAAAAGGCATTAATTAACCGAATGCATTCTGCATGGATTTGAAATTCTTTTATTAAGAAGGAAGATAAGTTAAACATCACTGAGATCCTCGTAGTCATTGTGAGCAAAGCATGTTCAGAAGCCAGGGTGGTGAAAGCAGCTGAAAGCAGAGCCTTGAAAGGCTATAGAATCATGGAAACTTAAATATGTTTAAATAAACAGAAATATCCTGTTACCTTTGACCACAATGGCCTGTTGGATCCTTTTCTGCCTTCGCATGTCTAGTTTGGCCGTAGCATGTCTAGTTTGACAGATTTTATAATCAGCCTTCAAATTACTGCTGTGGGTATGTAGTGATTAGCTTTTTTTATTCCTCTTCTGCAATCCTAAGAGTATGCATTATAAGATATTGCTCTGACATTCACTTGAGAAAATCATTTGAAAAAACACAAAGAGGTCTTGGCGCTCAAGTGCAATGTACTCTGTGCCTGAGAATGAAGCCTAGCACATTATAATAAGCTTTTAAAGAGGAGAGAAAAAAAATACATCTCAAACAACATAGAAGAAAAGCTCAGAACAGTGTGAATAAGATGATGATGATTAAAGGAACAAAAGAGAAGGATTTGGTATGTAGGAATTGCCTATCTTCTGGCTAGCACATCGAATGGGAAATTCCCATGGCTTACGTTTTTTTACAGCCTTTACCATCTTTTGTCTGCATTGAGGAAAGTGCAGCAAGAGGGACTCTGCTGGCAGCAGAAAGTGACAGCCGAAAGGGAAGAGTCTTCCGAAGTTGTGTTGGGAGATTTCACAGTTTTATAGGTAGTAGAAACTACAGCACGGTTTGTGTCCAAGACTGACAAGATGGAGGAGGGAGTAAATGGCTTTACTGCTATTTCAGTGAGTTGGGAAAAGAGTGACAAGTGCAGGAGATACTGTTAATTATAATGCCTGAAGCACTGGAATTGGTAATGTAAGTACTTGACCCCAAACAGTAGGAGATGACAGACAGATACTTTTTTTCCCCATAAAGACACAGAAGAGGGAATATGTTTTACAAGACTAAAACCGCATGTGATTTTTGAGGCTTTCTATACCCAGCTTTCAGATCTCCCGTGGTGAACCGCAGTACGCTATAGATGAAATAATAGAGAAGTAAATGAGATGGGAAAGGATTCCTCTTTGGCAATGCGACACAATTTCATTGCGTGTTTCCAAGTATCAGGAACAGTTGGGTTAAAAAATTCAAGACCTTTATACAGGAGTGGTGCCTGCTGGAACGCAAGAAAGGAACAGCAGTCTGGGTTCAGAAATAGTTACATGAACTCCAAGCTAGGCAGAAAGCCAACTACAAAAAGGTGCCAGCCATCTGAGGCCGCTTGACACAGGACACTTGGGCGTTAAATAGCTGCAGAAAGCAGTGACTACAGGCGGCAGTCCAAGCTGTGGTGGGACACAGGTCATATGTGGTGGCGGTGTTCTCAGGACAGAAGGGAAGACAGATGGTATTCCCAAATGGGAAGGGCCAAGGCCAGAACTAGGAAAAGAGAAAGCTTTAGCTGTCGTCTGGCTTAACATAAGGATTCAGAAGAGGCAAGGTATGTAAGAAATATATACAGAAAAATTGACCTGAGACCATGCTTTGGAATGAAGACAGCAAAGAGGAGAAAAAAATTGCTGTGTCTTTGTTGCCATCACAGCCACTGAAGATGAACATGTGATTGTGGATTTGGGGGGTGACTTTCATCTGGGGGCATGGTTTCCTCCTTCTTGGGGAGGTCCCTTGGCAGGGGGAACAATTTATTTGAAACAGCACTGGCAGTGCATAAAAATTCTAATTACAAAATAATAATACTGTGTTTAACTGGAGATAAATGTGTAGAGCTGCTTAGGAATGGCTTGGGTAGACATACAGTCTGGATGTTGTTTCCTAATATGGATCTCTATGACATCAGATGTGGGTTTATCTCTTCCTCTGTTCCTCCTATCTGTAAAAACAAGTATAGCTATCCTTTTTCCCCCAAGACATTGAGCTAAAATATATATTAAAAATCATTAATTCAGCCTGGTGAGGAAGGTGATACATGACACATACAGAAGGGACCAACGTCCTTCTGACCAGGAAGGATTTCGATCAAGATTCAGTCGCATTCCTGAGCTCTTTTCTTGCATCAGTTGGTCATAATCAGTGAATTAGAACAAACAGATTGTTAGATCCCAGTCTTGTCTCCAGTTTTTAAACAACAGTTCACTCTAGTGTATTATAAGATGATACCAAAAGGTAAGCAATAAAAAGCAGTTTGTGCACAGTTGCAGTATGAATATAAACAGAGACAAAATTAGCAAATCAAATAGAATAAAAAAGCAGTAGCAAAGAATAAACAGAAACATAAAAGAAGCCATCTGGAATCAAAGATACTGAGATGACATGCTAGGAAACTGAGGCAGACGAAAGCAGAGATTACACCCTTAAATGAAAGTGTTAGGGATATTATTGCTTTAATTCTCTTTGAATACGGTTATGAAAGTGCAGGTGAGAAGTGTGAGCAGTAATGTCTTTTGACAGTTACTCCAGAGGCTTCAAGTTACATGATTCTCATATCTTAAATGAAACCTTCGTCATCCACATACTTGTCTGTTTCCTTTCTGAAAGTGTTCCGAGGACTGACATTATCAAGTACATCAAGTGTGTGCCCCTATTTGTCATTACCCTGAATAATAATGCAGATACTTGGTTTTCCTCTTCCCCATTGTGCAGCTTATAATTCCTGTTACTAAAGATGGGATCAGCCTGTCCATGGAGAAAATGAAATTACATTCACTTTATTAATTCCGTATTGTATGCAAATGAATTGAATCTTTGTATAATAGTTTAATTATGAATGACTTTTTAAAAATGTGTATCATCAATAAACACACTTGTCCATTTTATGTCAGAGCACATCAAAAATACACACAAAAATATTCTGTAACACCTAATGATGTTCAGATTTTTAGAAAAAAAATCCTGCAAAGTTACATACAGAAGAAAACACTTGATGAGTAAGATGCATTACAATTTTTCAAAGTATTTATTTTTATATATATATAAATGACTGTAAAGATCACTAAAATTGTTCCATGCTTTCACAGAATGAGCTAGAGCTTCTTAGAACCCAGCAGTTTTAGAAAAGAGTCATAAAAGCTGAAAATTCTGTCTCTAAGTTCATTAAATAAGGTCTGCCTCATAAATGAGGAATTTTATTGCAAGGCATAGGTAAAAAAAATAGAAGAACCTAAAGCAGTAGCATAGTGTTAATATGTTGTGTGTGTATCTGTGTAATGTCGAGTGAAAATCTGATGCACTAGTTAGTCCTTTAAAAAAGATGCTAGAGTTCAGAAGGACAAGAATGATGCAGATTTCAAAATGAAGATTTGAGATCAGATTATGCCTTTTCCCTTGAAACAAAGTAAGTGGTAATTCCCTTGTAATTACACAAGGATGAATTAATTACTTTCTAACAAACTCAAATAAAAACTTGACTACATAATGCCGCCTTCTCTTTTCTTAATTAAAAATGTCCAGCAGCATCTTCAGCACGTAGATTTCCCCCCTCTTGTGAATTATTTCTATATTTATGCTTTTTTGCTAATATGAAAAAGTCAGGGTTACAAATCTTCCCTTTGACGCATTTCATTACGATCTTGTCTGCATCAAGTTGAGCTTCACCAGCACACCTGGAGAGGGCTCAAAGTGCCCGATCTTCCTGCAAAGGCCAGTCAGCAGCTTTCTGCTCCTTCTGGGCATGGACCAGACCCAAGTGCTTTGTGTACTTTCCTGATGGTGAACACATGGCTTGAACATGAAATGAGTTGCACTGAGCAAGCTGTTGCTCTGACTCCCAGGTAACTGACTGAGAGCAGGTCCGACAGTTTCCATCTGCAGAAGAGACTCATCTCTCTGTCTACTCAGAACTACAAAAGAACTTCAAAAACCTAGCTTGGAGCTTCTGCAGCCTTCGTCCGTACATTAAGTCCTTGGCTGCATACATAGATTCAAACCAAGTGTTTGTTAAGAAAATGTCATTAAAAACATGATGAACACTTGAAACAGGAAAATTGAATATCAGTAACATGCTCGTGTATTTGTTTTTTTACGGCCGAGTAGTACTTTTGCATCTACAGAATATAAAGGCTCTTCGACTGTTTCATCTCAGCAATTTCTCTTGCATGGATCGTAATTACGAATGTTTGTAATGTACATATGTGGGAGACTAAATATACGTTATAGATTTGAATAGTGTCTTGGCAATACTTCTAGATATGCACTCATTATTAGTGAAAATAACATTCGTTTTGTGGAAGTACACTGTGTGCGGTTACAGTCATGCTGGCTTCATTGATTATCAGCTGTATTATAACATGTAATAGCAAAGGAATTAAGAATGATTAGAAACTGTGGTGTTCAGAGGGTTCGTTTTGAATGAAGTTCGCTTTTTAGGAAAGGACCTGTGCTGAGGCTATATGGGAGCCGTTGGTCGGGGATTAATACAGGGCATCTGCATTGTCGTTAAAACTCGGAGAGGATGCAAAACCTCTCCTGTTGCCATAAATCCAGGCACGAATTGGGTGCTGGGGTTGCACATCATACTTGAATTTCTAGTCCTACAGGCAGGAAAGTGATAGAGGGAGAAGATTTCTCTTCCTTCAAAGTCTAATTAACTGAATCTCACGTAAAGGAAGTGAGTTTGAACGTGATTAAGTTTTCCGGTAAACATGCTTTCGTTTGTTGTGGGATGCTGTCTAGCATCAGGACACAAGACCTAGCTATAGGTGTCTCCTTTTCTAAATAGAAATTCTTGTTACATTTCTTGATATTGCTCTGAAAAAGAAGTGGTCAGCTTTCAAGCACAAATAAAGGTACAGGTATGGAAAGCAGTTTTACATTTACAACATTTGTGAGGCTTTTTCAGCAGAAGCAGGTATTCACTTATCATATTCATTATATCTCTCTATCATTCACCTAGACCCTATATAATTACGTGTTTAATGATCTTTAACCTTCACACGAACAAAGCTTGCTGAAGCTTGATGTTTGCTGTAAATTATCATTCACATATGGTAGAATAGAGGAAATAGTACTTGGAAAAAAATACTATGCTTTCTGGCTTGGAATTTCACTTCAGTTCTGTGATTTAACTTTGTAAGTAGATGATGATGTCTTAATTCTAAATCCAAACAATGAAATTATTTTGGAAAAATGTCTCTTCCATAGGTCATTTATTACAATATTTTAGTGTTAGAGTCTAAGAACTTCAAAACCTAGAAAACGTATTTTAATATATCAGCCCGGAAGCTCACTATAAAAACTACATATGATTTCCGTTAATTCTGTATTTATGACTTATTTTTTATTAAATGACTAAAAAAAAATAACTCTCATTTTGTTGCTACTAATCCTTGGGGAAAAAACTGATCTTCCACTAATCAGACTCAGTTTCAATTTTAAGATTATGAAATGCTTCTAGCTCTTCCACTTTTTGTTTAATGTTTAGCCCCTCATTATATAGTGTTTCAAATAGCAATATCTATTTCTTTCTTTTGATACAAAGGATGTTAACTTATTAGAAGAAACAATTAATAGTAGTAATAGATTTTTTTTTTTTTTTCATTTTAACTGTTGGTATCTTACTAGCACTGCAAAGCTCTACGTGAATTTATACCAGAACTGATTTATGGACCACAACTTCTGTTGAATATCATGGATAGCACTTAGACAGGAGATTACATTTACAACCTCTCCTACTTGTTTACAAATAGCAAACTGGAGAATCTTTGAGCATTTTTAAATATCTGTGTGGGATATCTAGTTTATCCAGCCAGTGCTGCCTTAGAAATTCAGATTATAGTTTTTCACTTTAGGCTCTGTGTAGTTGGGTGAACTGAGATGTTCCCAAATGCTTTGCTGAGCTGTGTGTGTCCAGATGTCATGACATGACATCACTGTAATTCAGCTAGGAATATTCTGCTAAAACCTTCATATGCAATTTTAAGAACATATAGATTTTATTCAGGGATCAAACAGATGTGTCAAGTATAAACAATCTGTTCAAAACACAAACAGATTCTGGATTGATCTTGACAAGCTCTGGGACCCTACAAGTAATTTTTTTTATGTTGCTGACACCTAGATTGAATATAATCGTGCTCATAAGGAAAATAATCTTTAAGACAAAAAAAAGTTGTACTAACACGTCTTGCTGAGCAGACAAAACTGCAGTACCAACCAGCAGGACACTGCTGTTAACTTACATTAATGTAGCGTAAATTATGCTGATTGTTCTCAAGTAAAAGCTGATGGCAACTACAAAAAGAAAAACAGAGCGAGATTTTGGAAAAAGGATTCATCTGTCACTTGCCGTCTGTGTTTATGTTCATGTGGTTTGGGTAGGAAGAGTGAAGCAGATTGGGTCATTCATATTCACAGACACTTAAAGTGCTTTTAAATAGTTGTTAAAATGATGGTGTTGTAATAGCCGGCGTGGTAATAACGTGTTGTCCAGCAAAATGCAGAGGATGAAGTTACACCTCTTGTAGTCAGTGGGAGTTCTGCTGTTGTTGCAGAGCAGAGAATACACCGGTGGCCCAGGTCTTTGTATGTCTAATAAACCAGATCAACTGGAAAATCAGACCTGACTGCCATCGACCACTGTGCTCACCGCAACAATTCGAGATTCCTTTTTGTAAGGTGTTGTTAAAGAGTTTTCTAAGCTCTTATTCCTGAACAGCTAATTTGCAGATATAACTGTATGTGACCAATTACCTACTGAAGAACCTGCAGAGCCTACTTGTGGTATGACATAGAAATCTAGTTGTGGCTTGGTTGTAGCCAGCGTTACAAAGCTTTTTTCCACACTTATTTTAATATTCTAATACAGGTTCTTATATCAAATGACAATGCTGTCCAGCCTTAGCAACCACTGCTATCAATTGAAGAGTAAAATGCATAACCAGCAATATTTTCTGTTTAACTGCCTATGCAAAAATAAGCAGAGAAACAGGACTAGTGGCAGTTGTTGCAAGTCACTGCAGCTATCCTAAGCATGTTGTATGGATTTCCTTCAGACTGTCTTTTGTGAGGCAGAGATAAATGACAATAAATGCAAGTTACATTTTTAATGATGTGTTATTCAGTTCTCATTCTTCATACTGAGTGTGTTAGATTTAATAGTAAATAGAATGTAAAGCACTATTACAGTATAGTTAAGTTATTATGCTGTATTTTTGAATGTGTTGACACTAACACATATGGCCCACCGATTGGTGTGCTTGCCCTCGCAAATGAAAAATTAGTGGAGATAATATGATATTTAGCACTTGGCTCTGAGCCTACAAAAAATCAATGAAGCCCTTTGTCTCCAGTGTACTTCAGTTCTGGCTTTTAATTATATTTAAAAAAAAAAAAAGAAAGAAAACTTATTTTTCCCATTCTGTTTCAGATTATTATAGTTCTATCTTGTTTTTTGAAAAGCCAAGTTCAATCTAAATATTATTTTTTCTAACGGGGCATTAAAGAGAATGGGAAAATTTGTTTAAGGGTTTTTAACATTTCTCAAACTGACTTTAACAAAGCATTATCTCAGGGGAAATATTAATACTTCTAGACTAAAGATCTTGGAACCTTTTAAGTTCTGCTAACAGCTGAGTTATGATACGGTTCTAAATTTCTGTGATTGCTGTCCATTACAACATTTACATAGATGCCAGTGTTCAGATATTTTCAGTCATCTGACAATCAGCTGAAAATAATAACTAAAAATAAGAAAATCGATTAAAATGTATATTATTGTTAATCCTTTGTTCACCCTTGCATCTAATAGGTTAGGACATTTTGTGCTTGTTCAGTTTGGTTGATAATAATTACGAAGACATTTACATTTTAGAACAGGGATATAAAATATATATAACAGCTACCTTTTAAATAGGAAGTCTAATTATGCCTATGATTACATTCACTTTTGATTAATATGCATACAAATGCCTACTCTCCTTGTGTATTCAAGCTGAGATACAGATCACTGGTGCTAAGATTAAAATACAAAAGAATAGCTTGACAAAATGTATGGTTCAACCGATGTAAAAAATAGCTGGGTTTAATTTTTGTCTCTTAAATGCCTTTTTTTTTTCCTTTTAGTTACACACAGACCTGGATCCTGGCAGCAGCAAAATCAAGTATATTCTGTCAGGAGATGGAGCTGGAACAATCTTTGTGATCAATGACAAGACTGGAGACATTCATGCAATGAAAAGGCTTGACCGTGAGGAAAAAGCTGAATACACTCTAACAGCTCAAGCAGTCGACAGGGACACAAACAAACCTCTGGAGCCTCCTTCAGAATTCATTATTAAAGTTCAAGACATCAATGACAATGCCCCAGAGTTTGTCGATGGTCCATATCATGCCACGGTTCCAGAAATGTCTGTTGTAGGTATGTATGTCTAAACATTTACGAACTTTGATTACTCACAGTTTAAACTGTGCCAGTATGCTATTGAATTGTTGATGAATAATAAGATATTTATTATGTTGTTAGCATTAATTTGCATATTTTCAAATCTCTTCCTGGCCAAAGCTTTCATCTGCAGTATGTTAAATAGTAGAGTCCCTTAGTAGCAAGAAAATGACTAACAGATGTATTAATGTCTTTCTTTGTCCAACAACACTTTAATGGGCTAAATTTATATTCCCCTTATGACACTATATTCAGAGTATTGTTGTTGAGAAGGATTTATCAAGATTTGTTTCAATGTGACACTCTAGTCCTATTGATATTTTGTTGATGTTTAATTATCTGTTTGTGTGTTTTCATACTTGCAGTATGTTGATACATACCTATTTGTTTTCCTTTAAGTGCAACTCTCATCAGCCAAAAACATTGAAATGAAAGATCCTGTGTCTGGGAATTGATGGTTAGTCTCTAGAGTGGACTTAACCAACTAGCCATAGGATTTGCACAGAAGGTGGAAGGGGAAAACAGAAAAAGCTGTGGAAAAAGACGGTAAAAAGGGAAATTAACTGTGTGAAAGGGGAGAAAAAGAAAGGAGTAGGAAATAATCTTCTTAATACGTTTTACTTATATTTATTCATTTTGTCGGATTAGTGTGAATCTACTTCCTCACAGATTAATAGATTAGATTTTTTTTCATAGTTTGTCCCTTGTTCTCTATTTGCAAATGTATAAGCACGTGTATATTTATTTACTCAGGCCCTCAGTTCCTACTGATAGGTACATATCCAGTGCAGGTGATCTTTAGCTGTCAGTGAGGCAAAAGGGAAGGAAACCCATCCAACCGAAAGAGTCAATTTCAGGGTAATATAAGAATTCTGTATAAGCAAAGACATCAAATCTGGCTATGAAACGCAGAGTAAATTCTAATGTTTCCTGGTATTAGGTTGAGGGTAATGGGCTTTCAGCAATTTGTCTACATCTGTCAAAGCAAGATAATTGAAGGAGTGCCAAGGTACTTTGTAAAACAGAGCAGCACCCTACCAAAAAGTTTCAAAACCACCGTTCTGTCTTATCTATTTAAAAAGAGGACAAATGTGAGGAGCCAGAACCGTCCTCTCACTCACGTTCGGTACAACGAGTTGTACCACGTCGTTTTCAAATGTAAGCATGATGCTGACTAGACAGTGACACCTGAGGCTTCATTCATTTATCAACACTTCTCCAACAGATTTTCGTATTGCAGTTGCATTGAATTGCTTTAGCCGAAACTGATATGTGAATTTTCAAGCCTGCATGTCAATTCTTTTACCAAAGCAGAGGTATGATTTGTTAAGTTACTTTTAATTATACAGCAGCACAAACATAATATGGACCTGCTTTCAGAAGATATTTTGCCAAGCTCTAGGCAAGAAAATGGCTTAATTAAATAAAATAAATTAAAAAAAAAAAGGAAGAAAAAGGAAGGAGGGCGTAGAAGAAGAAGGAAGGGAAATTGAAGGCAGCTAATGCTCGTATGAATGGGAATTGTTTGGTATTTTAGGAAAAAAAAAAAGAAAAGATATACACAGACAAGAAAATACGGTTTCTGATCACAAAGGCTACTATCAATATAATTTATATCTGTGCATATGAGCAATATTTATAATCCTTAGTAAAGACATGGCCTCTACCCAAGGAGCATTCTCTGTAAAGAAGATGTAGGGGGAAAACAAAAACCCAACCACCACCACCACCACCAGAAAAAAACACACAAAAAACCCAAAAACTTGAACACAAAACCAGTCAGAAGATCAGATGAATAAAAATCCAGTGAATTGTTTAATATGAGGCTTAAAAGATGGTAGAAGTACAGTAAGAGCAAGAGAGTAAAAGGTAAAACATTAACAAAAGAGGAGAGTGAAACAATTGAGAAAAGTGTTAGGGTGAAAGGGGAGGGGAAAATGTAAAGGAAGGTCATAAGAGGTGAATTAACAGATAAAACTTCATCTGGGAAAACTTCGTAGTAACAGATTGTGGAAGAAATGACCAATGCCTGGATGCAGATATCAGCTCAGGGGACTGTGAAAGGCTCTGGCATTTGGGAGATATTATTTCACCTGTTTTGCCCAGCACGGTGGGGGAAAGAGAAACAGTTCTTCACTGATCTGCTTCTGAAATCATGTAGTTCCACATTTTTGTGTATTCTTAGGCTGCATGGAAGAGTTTGGTCCAAAACGAGTTTATTCTAGCAACACAAATATAGGTAGAGATTTGTCATAGATTATCTCCAAGGTCTACCATTTATTACCTTTATTATTGAAACTACACAAGTTTTGTACATTTATCCATTATGATCCCTGAACCTTGCATGTTTACGTGACATTGCTAGGAGTGAATGTTTTCAAGCTATTTCTCTAAAGAAGCACAAACATACACTCCTACTCTTTTGTTGAAAAACAAAATCTAATTCTCAGCTGCCACTTCAAGACTCAGAGTATGTTTGCCATTACATTACATGACATTACAATGACTGTAAAATCTATGCAGCAGATGCAGTCAAATCTGTGTCTTCATGTCTGATGGAACCAAATTTCAAGGCTGGAAAGCTGAAGATTAGAATGTTACCCTTTCACCAGTGTTGCTCTTACTACTTCCTTCTGCCTTCCTCTTCTCACCCACAGGCAGCAACATCAAGAACTGTAGTAAATTATGATCTTTATTTTAACTTTAAGTTTTGTTAGTCCTCTTAAAATTACTTTAACTCCTCTATAATGTTTATAAGAAAACTCTGTCTCCTTTCAGAGTTCAAGGAAATTTTTTTAAATTTTTTTTCCCCACACTAAGAGTATTTCACTTCCATTATCCACTTACTTAATTCTCCTTAAAGAGATCTCCACCCACGGCTAATTTCAGCCTTGACATTTCTCCAACACAGTCATTACTAGGCCATGTTCTTACTCAGGATAAAATGAAGTTCTACTAAACCTCTTCTTTCCTCAAAATGCTTATACCAATTCTAACTGTTCTGAAACAGAAGAGGAACTCGTGTGCTATATATATATAGTACTTATGTAATGAGGTTGCAGTATGAGGCATTTTATTTTTGGACCTCTGTGGAAAGCAATACACAAAATACAGATGAATGCTTTAACCTTTCATTATTCTGTAACGTAATGTTGAGGTTCTAACACCATGCAGTTTTTCTGATAGGTGTATTAGACACTGGTCTCTTATTCCTTCTTAGAAGAAATGTATGTCAGTGGTATTTTTGCCTATCTAGGACATGAATGATACAGTATGGGGGTGTGAAAATTGCAATGTATGTGCAAACTTTCCATATGTCATATGTATGAATGTATGTGTATGCCAGTAGATGAGATTATGACATGGATGTGGCCACAATGTAGTGTGTTTGATTTTTGTTATACATCAGAGATACCTGGAAACTCCTGCTTCCCTACTAAAACAAAAGAAAAAGAATTGCTTGGCTTTCCTCCCACTGCTTGGTGCAAAGACAATTAGTATTACACTGTGTTATCTCCGGTAAGAATGATGTTCACTTCTCAGCTGTCTTCACAGAACGCACACCCACACACGTACTGAGTGGTGCGTATCGTCACTGTGTTCAGAGTTATTTTGAAATAATTTATTTCTCTTTTTGAGGAAAGAGAGAAGCACATTCCAGAAAAAGTTTCGCGAACTAAATTGAATTTTTCCTTATTTCATCCTTGTGTTCTTTTTTTTTTCTTTTTTAACATATTTCCTTTATAATTTACCATAGTAAGCCCTGTTCCCGAACTCCAAAATGATGAATTTGCTTGTGAAAGCTAATAGTGTATACGGAGAATGTGTTCTTTGATGAAACTGAGTGCTTTAATATTTTAATTTTGATACTAATTTTTTAAAGAAATTAAAGGTCAAAAAGTGAAATCTGTGGAATCACCCTCTTGTAGCAGTATGGCATTTCACAAATACAAAATAATTTGTCTGTAAATCTTGTTTAATCACTTTTAGATGTAAAGGGACACACGGGGAACCAAACCCAGCTAAGCTAAAACCTTTTAAAAAGAGATTCAGCTAAGCTTCTGTGAGGAAGAACCCCATGACTTTTTTTTTTCCTCTCCATTTGTCTGTAAGCTCTGTATATATGCCTGCAATGAAGATAGCATATTACGGAAATGAATGAGCAATCTTAGAAGATTCGTGAGGGTAGTTGGAACTTGTCCTGTAGCTTGCGGAAGAAAAGCAAAACAAAACAACAACAATAAAAGCCCACCAAAAAAACCCACCACCCCTATCCCGAGGATGTTCTGTTTCTGTGTTGTCTTCTCAGCTATGCAGAGATTCCTAAGTTCCCTGAAAGCACACTGCAGAGGTGATAATGGGAGCAAAAGGGGATATTGTCTCCCAACAGTAAAGTTGCAGGATCCTTATTTTCAGGAGAGAACTGAGGAATGAAATTTCTTGATTTCATTCTTAGTGAAGCCAAGAGTGTTTAGACAGCTAGTGTCATGTTGAAAGACAGAAGATGACAGAAGTGGAATGACAAATGTGTTGATGAAATAAAAAGGACACAGATGGAAAAAGAACAAAAGCCACAAGGGAAGAAAATTCTCTCATAGTTTGCCTGAATTAAGGTAAACAGGCAAACTTTAATAATCTCTGAATATTAAGAATTTCCCTGACAGTCATAAAAACTCCCATCTTAAAATACATACAGTGGAATTCAGTCTGTCATTGCTCTAGAAATGCTTTTACCTTTAACAATTGAAGGTATTAACAATGTGAAAAAGCTTAGAATAATATTTCTGTCCTTAAATACTTCCATGAAAACTGTTTACTGGGGGCAAAAATGGTTATTGGAAAGGATTTAGGCTTTCAGTTGAGTCAGAGTATCAATTTCCAATTTTGGCACGAGCACATCTACTTAGCAATGTTTTCCTTTGGATCAAAGTTTACCCTTGATTACACCACAGTAAACAATAAATCATTCAATTTTTTTTAAAGCAGAACAGAGTTATTTAGTATAGCCATGTACAGTAAAAGCGCACTGTACACAGTGTAGCTTTTCTTTCCAGCTCTCCCAAATATAGTAATTCCCTTCCAGTTACAAATTGTTTGCAAAAGGACGAATCTGATTAATACAAAATCGACATGCAACGTCTGATATGAATAGTAATGAAATAACTTAATAAATTAGAAAGTTGTGATGAAAACCTGACCTGAAATGTTATCAAGATCAACCATACTGTCTTACCGATTTTTTTTCCCCATGTATTCATTGATTTTAAGGCACTGAGCATGACTGTTAAATCAATGATAGTTTGTCACAAAATTGTAGAGTAAAAGGACTATATTACTGGGGTCAACTACAAATTAGCCCAAAGGGTAAATGCAAAGGGAGTGCAAAAGCCAAGGAAAAAAAACAGCAGATGTTGTAAAATATGGCAACAATGTAACAGCTGTTACAAAATGTATATCTTCATGTTGTCTTGTTCCTCTACTAGTTCAATTTGTGCATAATCAAATGCACTAGCTGTGGAACTGAAGAGCATTTTACGTGAGAGATTTATTTAGTGAGTGTGCATGTGTTTGAAATAGTCTGTACGTTCTGTGTGACTGAGACATAGCTCCAAAAGCAAAGTCATAAGGAACTTTAAGTAATTGGTTAGGATATATTCAACAGCAAGATAGTCATCTTCTTAATGTGACTTGTTATTGAACCTTGTAAAAACATATTTTTGAGTATGTGCTATTATTTTTGTACTTTCCATTTGTCATGAGTTCTGACTGAAAATGTCATTATCTTTTTTTTATTGTTCTTTAATGACCATTATGAGCTCAAGGACCATGGACAAAGTTATGATATTGCTCTTTAGGGATTTATAGTCTGACCCTTTAGTTGCACTGACCTAAATGGTCCTGAATGTACTAAGTTATAATAGTTCGTTGACTTTATACAAAATTGCTAAAATCAGAGGGATTGCTCAAAATACTTCGTACCAATGGTGGGAAGCACTTAAATGTTCAGGTTCTGAAGTCATTGATTCTCAGAAATGACCCCTGAATTACCTGTGCAAAGTATGGAGCTATTAATGTGTAGTGGTTTCTTAGAAAAAAACAAAAATAACCTGCCTTTTTTCTTCTTCATTAGCTATCATTAGTTCGTCACAAATTTTCCATTTTTGGCACACGTGCATTCATTCCGTTTGCACAAAGGAATGTTGTGCAAATGGCACATAGTGAGCTCAGGATAAAGCCTTTTGGATCAGAATTGAAGCCATAGTTCCATATGGAATTACATATAGAGCAATAGATCTGCATATGATGCTACTGTTTCACAGGATGAGGATAGACAGACAGACATAGCTGTATGTTGATCATATAAGGGCAGAGCATAGAAAATTTTGGCAGTCTTAGGTGCACGCTTCTTTATTCCTATGTAATCTACAAGAACCTTACCTACTGTCATTTTTCCAGATGACTCTTGTCTCAGTCACAAACATCTTGTTCTTTTTGCAGATATTCTGCTTCTGAAATTATTTGTTGTTGCATTCATTTGTACATATCAAACATATCATATTTCCATTCTTTGACTACATGTCAATAAGTCTTCGACTCAGGTTTCCAATAGATTCTCTTTCGGTTACAAGTTTAAATCTGCTCCTAGCAAGGATTTTTAACAATTTTCCCAAATTTAAAATGTTGAAGAAAAAAAGGTTTAAAACAGAGGTAGGGTTTGGGGGTTTTTGTTGGATGGAAAAGCAGACCATTCAATTTTTCCAAACAGCTCTGCTTGTGACATGAGCCCGTATGCTGGCCAGTGGATGGTGCCTAGGTGGAAAAGAGACTTGAGGGGAGATAGAGCAGCACAGATTTCTGACAGACTGGGGCTCTGTGAAGTGCCACAGAATTGGGCTGGAACATTTTCTCTTTTTACAATTGTGGGAAATGTAGACAAGTTCTGGTCATGAGGTAGAAAGTTCTAGATTTGAAAATATGTTCATTGTGGTAATATTTTCACAGAAACTTATAATGGTATAACTTGCATCACTCTGCTAACACAAAAGATTTAGCTTTGGAACACTGGGGACCAGTACTCCTCAAACTGTTAATTCAGATGGCCTGTGTTAGATGTCTCTTTGATGGACACATTTGACATTTGGGAAATGAGATTCAGATCCAATTCAGAATCCATTTTTTTTTCCTGGCATTGGTCATTCCCCACCCTGCCCTGAATTGGTACCTCTTTCTTTGTTTAGTTGCTGAATCTGCAGCACTTAATGTTTCTTCATGAATACAGATAAGCAATTGCCTGTGGAGCTGATGTCAATACAGCTTTCTCATGAATCAGCCGGCAGAGCACTGCTGGGCAGCTGATTCAACTGTGCCCTTTCCCTGGGGCCCAAATGGGCTCTGCTGCCATATGTTGGCTCCACGGTGGCCTGAGGGAGCAATATTTCAGAGTCTGCTTTTGCAACCTGGATTACAGTTGCTGGCTTTATAGGCTTCACTCTACCAAACAAAGCAAGCAAAACATCAAAGCCGCAAGATTATAGCAGCCATTTTCTGTTTTCACAACAGAAAGTTGTAAATGAAAGAATTTCTGCAGTAAACAGCCAGGCCTACTTTATTATTTATTTATATTTTTATACAATACACCTGAGCATAACCTGAAACTTCCATCAAAATCAACAAGCCTTATGGTACTTTTTTTTCCCTGCTTCAAAATATAGCGTACAGTGATCATCCAATTTTACTGTCTTTGCCTGGGGACCTCGCAGAATGATGGAATAGTCAATTGATTAGAGATAAGCAGTCTTTCAAAAAGTCCTGAACAAAAGAATAGCTATTTCCCATACCTCTCACAAATATCAATTAATATTCTACAGTGAGGGTAATATCTGAAGGGAAAATTAAAAAATAACATGAAAATGTAACTCTTTAAGCCAAACATAAAATATGTTTAACCCTTCTACCAGTGCCTGTGATGTTACAGACTCTATTCTAATCTTAACAAACAACCACCCAGGAGGATTTCTAAAGGAATACCTGCAGGCTCTCTAATGGCACCATCTTATAAGTTGTAGCAAGAAAGAACTGCCAACCTTAAAACTGAAAAGGCAGTGTCTGTTCTTATTGGATTCACACAAGCTACATCCAAGCAGTAGGTAACATGTGCAAGGATAATTGCCAAAGAGTTATCTGTATCACTAGATCTAAACATATATCTCTGTTGTAAAACATTTTTTTCCAAAAGATCGTGTTAAAAAGGCAGCATCAGAGTTCTAAAACAATTAGTTTATGCACAGAAAAAGAGTAAAATATGCAATCCATTGGATTTCACGGCCATGCTTCCTACAGTCCTCATTATACAGTGGTAAAATGCTGAAGGCTGCCAGCTTGCTCCATTGTCTGTGGGCTGAACAGAAGGCATTTTTCTCCTATGCATAGCAAGCACCTTTCATACTGCTGCAGTTACACATTTGCATACAATATATTTTTCCTATTTCCTTCACACGATAAAAAGTCCTTAAAACGACATATGAGCAATCTAAGAACATTGTTGTGTTACATGTGGTAGGATATTCAGTTGTGCAGAGATTTTTGACTCATACACATACTGCATGATATTAACATTTTTTAAGATTTCATTAACTTTCCAAACTATCTACTCTAAGAATTGCACTAAGAAATACGTAACATTTGGAAGAAACAACTCAGATTCTTCTTCTGCTTGTGGAGCTAAACCTGACTTAGTCTACCAGAAGTCTATGAGAATATTATTATCTTGTTGGAAGCAGTTTCTTGCATTTTCCTGCATGGTACTTCGTAACCATTGCACTGGTTATTTCCTGTTTACCAACCTGCTCCTGTTTGATTCTTACAGATCTCTTTATTATGCCACATTTTTCAGGTGTTAAAACTTTTGGGTTTGGCTATCAATTCTTTGGGGCAGCATCTGCCGTTTCCTGTAGGTCTGTAGAGTACTAGGTTCTCAAAGCTTTTTGAATCATAGAATGGTTTGGGTTGGAAGGGACCTTTAAGATTTGTCCTGGTTTTGCAACTCCTCTGCCATGGGCAGTGACACCTTCCACTAGACCATGTTGCTCAAAGCCCCATCCAACCTGGCCTTGAACACTCCCAGGGTTGGGACATCCACAGCTTCTCTGGGCAGCTGTGCCAGTGCCTCACCACCCTCATGAGGAAGAATTTCTTCCTTGTATCTAATCTAAATCTATCCTGTTTAGATTCAAAGCCATTACCCCTTGTCTTATCACTATGTGCCCTTGTAAAAAGTCCCTCTACAGCTTTTTTTGTAGGTCCCCTTTAGGTACTGGAAGGCTGCTACAAGGTCTCCCTGGAGCCTTCTCCAGGCTGAACAAGCCCAACTCCCTCAGCCTGTCTTCACAGGAGAGGTGCTCCAGCCCTCTGATCATCTTCATGGCCTCCTCTGGACTCACTCCAACAGGTCCATGACCTTCTTACGTTGGGGGTCCCTGAGCTGGGTGCAGCACTGCAGGTAGGGTTTCACAAGTCCAAAGTAGAGGGGGAGAATCACGTCCCTTGACCTGCTGGCCACACTGCTTTTGATGCAGCCTGGGGTATGGTTGGCTTTCTGGGTTGCAGGGGCACAGTGCCAGCTTGCGGGAGCAGAATAACGGACTCAACGACATACCAATATGATCATAGTTGAGACATTTTATTGTCCTACAGAGCTGTGCTTATACCTATCTGAAGTTGGTCCACACGGTACACTGCCCCCATTGGACACATAGCCTGCCCACGAGCTGTTCATGCACATAGCAACACTGCTGATTGGTTCTTGCTGCTACATCACGTGCCCCCATCTATGATAACTACTTGCATCGTAGTAGTTAACTGCTTATATTATAGTAGTTAACTGCTTTGTGCCAGCTCCCGCTTCTGTGCCTCCTCCAGCAGCAAAGCTGGGTGGATAGTCCACGAGAATGTTACAATGTCCTTGGACAAGTACATTGCCACACCAGCTCATTTTTCTGTGCATTTCAGTGAAATTACATAGAACTACTTATATAAAGGAAACTAGAAAAACAAACAAGTAATGGTTTGTTGCTCTTCTAAATCAGTTTTTAGAAAACTGAATGTGAAATATATCAGTTGCAGTTTATTTCTAAAAGTGCGTTTGATTGTCTATATGACTACATAAATGCACATAGGTGTTTATGTATACATACGGGAAATAATGTAAATGAAAACAAAAGTCTTGCAAGATTTGTACTTGCTCTATGTTTTGGTGTGTCAGCTGACATAGTTGAAGTTGCTGGAAGTTAGCATTATAGACTGGTATGGTTTATTTTGAGTACATACACATAAGAGAGTAGTCATATGATTGAAATTTAGACATTCATATTAGCTGGTTAATTTAATTTGGATTCCTATCTTGTCAACCAAGAAAGAAGGATCCCATGAGAGGATGATTCTGTCTTCCTCCCTTAGAGCAGAAAGCTAGTTCAACTAGGCACCTAATTTAGCCCATTGAGCCTAAAACCAAGTTGTATAAATAACCCTCTTTTCCTTCTTCCTTAGCTTAATCATCATAAACAAGATCATGACAGCATCACAGTATTTCACTACTTAGAGTCAAATAAATTACAGCTGGGAAAGACAAATTACCCTATTAGTTAATCTTCCTGTCTTTCTAGGGTTTTCCCTTAGAATACATTATCTAGTATCCTCTGAACTCTTCAGTGAGAAGGATTCTGTTATTTCCCTTGGGGAGCTATTCCTCCTTGTGCAATATCTCATTGTAAGGAAGCTTTTATTGTTGTTTTTCTCGTTGCAGAAGGTTAAGTGAAGTCTTGTATCTGTGTATTTCTATGATTCTCATCACCCACACAGCAGTACTACATCTGTAAAGTACACAGATTTTCTTTCTCATTTCTTCCTCTAGGAGTGGCTGTATACAGGATTCTGCTATAGATATAGTTGAATGCATTCTGGCCTTCCTGTCTCTCTAGCATGTCAAGCATATGTCAAGCCCATTTTTCCTTTAGTGGACCGTCCTGGCCTTTATCTCTCTACCCCTTACCACTGCTCAGGATGCCATCTTCTACTTGCATTAACTTTTTGTCACTGAAAGGGGTCCACTGGGCACTTAAAAAGCAAACACTCCTCTATTTTTCACATGCTTTCCTTTAAGTGTGGGAAGATCTCCTGAAAAACCCACACAAGACCTCTGTCATCTCTTCTCAAAGCAGTCCTTAAAACTCTTCCGTGCTGCCTGCGTGCCACAGCAGTGTGGGCTTGTTGTGCAGACCCGGCAGCAGATGGGTCAGGGAGCAGCACCCCTGGGTGCTGCCACCACTGCCCAGGGCGATTTACATCCTCTTGTCATCCCCTTGGCTCTCCTCTGGTGTCTGTCTGCATTTGTCTTTCTCAGTACTTGGCTCTTGGAGTCTTTGAGGAGAGGAATTTCTTGTATTGTGAGACCCAATCCACGTATTGGGATTTCTGAGCTTTGGCAATAAAATAACTACTACTACTGCTAAAAATACATTCAAGTACTGATGTAGAAGGCAGGAGAGAAGTAACATATGATCTGCAAAAGAACCCTAAAACACTCATACAACACACCCACATATATATGAGTGTACATATGCATGTACATCAAGCTATGCAATTTAAAATACCAATGATAATATTTTGTATTTTGCATATATTAAGAAATTCTAAAGTGAATTGCACAGATTTCTATTCCATATATGTTTTTTTTATTTGGCTAGTGAAATCTCTGATTCTTAGATTTTGTGTTAAGAACTGGTCTCATATAGAAGAGTATAGGATGATAAGTCTTAAAACTATGGTTTTGTATTAAAAAAAATCAGCAACAACGAAAAACAAGAGGAAGTTTCTTCAGCTTTGAGGCAGTAATAATTTACATGTCAAGAAGTTATATGGGTTTTTATGAGATTATTGCAGTTTTATTCAATAAAAATAGTTACCATGACAACAACTGTCATGCTACCTGTGAGATTATAGCAAAGAAGGACGGAGAAGAAAAGGCTTCATTTTGGAAAGAATGCTTATCTGACCTGCTGAATACAAACAGTGCTTTCCTTTGACCACTGCTGACTGCACGGTTACTATCAGCCAAACTCAAAATCTAGCTAGAGATTTTGAAATACAGTGATCCTCTTCGAAAAACAAAACAGTTGGTAAATAATGGTAGGTCTTTTTCATGCAAATATACTCTTAGTGTCCTGTCAGATTGGAAATCAGATCTGAATGAAATGGAGATTCCAGCCTGTCAGGATTTGGGAAGAGTAGGAGAGAAAGGGTGAAGGAGACCAAAAAGGGCATCGGAAAAGGGAAGAAAAAAGGAAACAAACAAGTCCCGGGGAAAATGAGAAAACATGGTCCCACTAGGTTATATTATGGTCACATTTTTTATTTCTAGCAGCCATTACAATCTTTCAACAAAATGGTTGCTTCATTGAATATGTATTCATGTAAATTTCTGGTGCTGTCTGTGCGTTACCTCCTCTAGAACATACAAGTTTGATTTTTATTTTTTTCAGTATGCACATTTCACTGCCACACCAAAAAATTTGCTTTCGTACTCCCTATGGCAGCATATGCATTTTTCTTTCTGACTAATGTGCAGAATCTGTGCCCTGACTTGCACATAAAAACACAACCAGAACAACTGAAGAGAACTAGCTGAGAACACACATTTTTATGATGGCTTTTAATCTTAGTTTGCTAGTAAATACAGGCTTTCTTACCTAGCCATATAAAAACACTTCTATTGTTAATTGCATCTCTGATTGCTGGCCTGTTGCAAAGAGAAACTATGAAACCTGACACTAAGAGTAAAACAAACGGCAATGGTTAATGGCCAAATCACATAGAAGCGTTCATTAACTAAAATCTGTTGAATCTCTTTGCAGTCCATATTTAATCACAGGGTCATTAGTATTGCAAAAGTGTACCTCAGAAAAAAATGCAGGAAGTTTTTTAATTGAACATCTTAAAATTTGCCTCATCTACTGAAAAAATGGTTTTGTTTCACATAAGGCAATATTAAGTACATAAAGAAAAAAAGAAACAGTGATTATGTTGTTGGGCCATATTACATAGAACTGCTGTATTATTGTAATTAGGACAACAGTGACTTGGACTATAATAGGTGGCTTTCTTGTAAAAATGGCACTATTTCAAATTTTTAATCTCTAGCTAAATGAGTCTGTTTTAGCATTGATGAAGAAACAAACACAAGCCAAATATAGTCAAAATTAAACACAATAGGAACTGTAGCTGTTTATTTACTAAGTAGATCCCAGAATGTTGTTTTTCAAAGAGCATTTTCTTAATAAATGCTCTTCCCTGCATTCTTACCGCTTTTTCAACACAAAATTTTTATCTTTAAACTTTAAGCACATTATGCATGTAAAAATATTTATGTATGTGTAGTTTATAACTGCAGTGCCTGTAGTGGGGTAAAATCCTACTTAAATATTGATAATCCAAAGCCCTGGACCAAAGCACGGAGAGTTCTGCTATGTTCAGGAGATTGCCTAAATAACAGCAGTGGTGGCTGGGAGTTCCTTTTTTCTGCATTGGTTTTCACCCTTGGGAGTCTCTCAATTCCTCAAGTCTTCCGTTCATGCTTAGTTGAAAAGGGTACTGTCACTTGTGGGACTGGGATAGGTTGCTCCTTCTCGTTTGCCCTCAGCATCTGGCAGTGGAACCAAAGCAGCACGGATGTAGCAACATCCTCTGCAGCTGCAGAGGGGACAGAGTTTGCTCCCTTATAAACTTCTTATAGCCAGCGTGAGCATATTACTGCAGCATGTTTCACACCTGCAGAAGATTTGGTTCATGGCATAAAACAAAAAAATTCAAATTAAAGGTGATAAGTATGTAAAAGCTTAACTAATTTCAATAGTGGAAGTAATTTCTTTAATTTCTGTTTCATGATTGCTTTCATAAACAATTTTCATCAATAAGATGTTGGAAGCAAATTACTGAATTTGAGAGACCTTCTCAGAACTGTGTATGATGGTTGGAAATGAAGTGGTAGAGACTGGCAGTGTAAGAAATTGGTTTATAGGAGTGGGAAAAGTATTTTATTTTATTTCATTTTATTTTTCCATTCCTTTCATTAGTTTTATTAGGTGAGATTATAGTTGCACTTCAGTTGACCTGTAAGGGAAAGAAAGGTGTGCCATTTTTCCTCTTATATAAACAGAGAACGGGAATAATGACTATTATGTATCTGTTTTTAATGTAAGTATAAGTTTCAAGTAAAGTTGGGGCCTCAATAACTGATTAAGTTATTTTATATAACATGAAAAAAATCTTGAGGGCTGAGCATCAAGATTGGAAGCAATGTTAGACACTGCCTATTGTATTAAGGCGTATTCAACTTTAATGTCTAATGAACACTTGGGATAAAGGATGCATTTATCAAAGAATCAGCATATGCATTTAAGTTGAAATCTTGAAATAAATATCTATAAAACTCTTCAGGAATTCTCAAGTGAAATAAGAAAAGAATAGATGTTATATATCAAATCTTTCTAAACTAGCAGTGTAATTATTTCTGCAGTCCTTTGAATTGAGAGCCAGCTAGGCAAATCAAACACAGTCTCAAAGAAGTCAACAGTTTCATTTATTTATTTTCCTTTGTGTATATAGTATATCACGAAAACAAAATGGAACAGCCTAGATAAAATACTCTTACAAAAATTTTCACTGTTCTGATGAGCCTTGTCTGATTCCAGCCCTGTCGCGTTGTATGACGTTCTGCACAAACCTCTTCTGTCTTAGAAGGTTACAAACCAAAAGTTTTATAGTAGTAGCCACTTCCACAGAAACTGGGTACATCACCTGCAATGTCAGTTTGGATCCAGTTAAGAAAGCACTGATCTCTACACTCATATTTGGTACCACACGTGAGACAGCAGTTGTGAACCACGGGGAATGTCCTGCAGGGATGGTGGGGCTAGAGCTGGAATTCTGGGAGGGGGGAGGCAGAGCTCAGCAAAGGAACAACAAAATAGAGAACTTGTAACTGGTGTATGAGTTACAGAAGGTGAGACAGCAAAACTCAAATATATGAGACCATTCTAATAACTACATCTTTTCATGCTTTGTAACTACTGTGGACAAGCCACAAAGGGTCCTTCAGTTCCTCTGTTCCTTCAGCATCCAAACTCAAACTTTCTTCATGCTTCCTTCTCATTGTTCCCTATTTCATTTATTTTCTATAGCCTATGCTATGACCTTGAGTGTGCCTCATGGTTGCTGCTTGTTACTGTTTTTATTCTCCTGTATGTGAAGAAGGTCATCCAGGATATCGTCTATAGGCTGAGGCTGCTGTACTTGCTACAAGGCGGGGGACCACATTTGTGTCATTTTATCCCCTTCATCTTTTTCACTTAAAGCTACCAGACATTGTCTGTTAGTGTCTGGGTATATAGCAAAATTCATAATTGCTCAGACAACACATTTCTGATGTTAATTCCTTAGAAACCAACCATCAAGTTGAGGATAAAGTCTATATCTTGTGCCCAATGGCAGGTCAAAGGTTTATTGTATTAAAGGTTAGGTGTAAGATCACCTTTTAACATCGAAAACAGCTAAGCTTTGAAACTTATACAGTTTACACGGTTTCTAAGAACAAGTTTGGCAAGCATCTGTCAAAGATAGATGTAACATAATATTCGTCAGGATTGCATCCCTTTGCCAAGTGGTACATACCAGCCGCAGGCCATGTGAATTTTTCTGGACCCTGTTGAGCAGCAGGAGAGATGCTGGTGGGGCACTTCCCTGCCAAATGGGGCCATGGTAGAGCTTGCACGACAGCCAGCTGAGCCTTCCCTTCATTGATGTTCTCCTGTAAGAATGGATAAATTTACACTGGTAACCAAAATAAATGACCAGTGCAAGCCACAGGCATTTTTTTCTCCAGTGAGATCTATTTCTGCAACACGCATTTCTTTCCCTGGGAATTATCCAATTATTCCCATTCAGCAAACCCTCCACAGCTTCAGGCACTGTAGAACTTGCACTCCCTGAGCAAAGTGTCATCCATCCCTCTAGACACTCCCAAATCCTGCTAGCCCCATCTCTTGCCCTGATGCTCAAAGTGGCCAGGTGGGAAAGCCTGAAATGGAAACTATTGGGTGACATGCAAAATCTCTCTAAATATGTAAATATTCCTCTACATAATTTGCATGTACTGTAACACACACAAGTGCCTAAAGCCATGACAGCAATGCACAATACAGAGAGAGAAGAAAAATGCAGTGAAAGGACTTGCCAAAGGGATCTCCTCCCGCCTTAGTTTACTGTTCCTGTCCCCAAGTGTCACGTAATTTGGATTCAGCAGCACACAAAGTACAAGAGGAAAGAGGAGTCTATTTTTACTGGCATATCCAGAAAGGGGGGTGTTTTGGTGGGTACTATAATTATTTTCCTTTCTCAACATGAGAAACATAATTCAGGCTTTAGCCTCTCTCCTACTCTTACTGTCTTACTCTCTGTAGATATTGTCTTTATTGTTAGCCTAATTAATGTCATCATTATATTTTTAAATCATTATAAAAAGTCTTTTCAGCAATCTTAATGTAACCTACAGAATTTAATTTGATTTTTCTTTTTACAGAAATCAAAAGTACTATGTTGGCTAAGAAATGAAAAGGGCAATTTCCTTAATTTTTTCTTCTATTTTTTTTTGGACGGTGTATGGAATTTATAACTCTTGCTGGACAATGGCCCCCTCAGTGGCAGAGACTTATTTCAGAGACAATAGATGTTGTCCTGACTCTGTCACTGTGGCCACATCAAGCCATTAGTATGGCTATAAGCCAAGAGAAGAAAAAAGAGCCCTTTTTATTACTGCTTTTCTATGCAGCCATTGTAACCTGGCAAGGTTCTTTCAAATATGATTTTGCAAATCTTAAATGCAACATATTATATTGTATTATTAACCTTGTATTCCATATCCCTTTGATATGATTCCTTTGCAAATGCTTGAAGTCTACACAGATCTATCAGGTAGCTTTAAATGCATTCTACAAAGGAACCTTAAATAATACAGCTACTGAAAAGGTTTTTCCTTTGCCCAGAAATTCAGTCTGCTGGCATATATCATCTCGAAGGAAAACGTTTGGCATTCCACAAGTAATGTTTTAAGTTGTTACTGATGGTTTTTTTTCTTTTTATTGTCATACACCTCACAAATTTCTTTAGAGTTTCAAGGAAGCTGATATTTGTTTCAAATTACTTTTGAACAGCTTATGCAAATTTCTGGTAAGAATGTAAATGTTGATTGTATATATTATTTTTATTTAGGTACCTTTGTTACTAAAGTCACAGCTACAGATGCCGATGATCCAGTTTATGGAAACAGTGCCAAGCTGGTTTACAGCATTTTGGAAGGACAGCCTTACTTTTCTATTGAGCCACATACAGGTGAGTGACTGGACATGGATCCCTGGGTTATATTTACACAAATGACCATGCCTCTTACGTACTTCGTATATCATACTTAAACTGGGAGCGAAAACAGATGTCTGTCAGTATCACCGAGCTGTAACGCATGTCCCACTTCTATTCCATCAGAGTTTGATCATGTGAAAAGACAAAGAAAAATCTGTATTACTAATAACGTGAGTAATGGTGATGCTAATATTGCAGAAGTTACTGAAGCAAAACCGAAGGTAGCGGAAGTGCTGTGTGACTTATAATTAGGGACTGAAAGACTTGGCCTGAAGAATTTAATGAGCATAATGTAATTTTCAATATGAGTATTCCCAGTGAAACTACAGTTTAGTTTGGGAATTTTAGTGAATATATTGTGTGTTTTCATTAAAAACTATTTTCCTTGATTGGATGGATTGGGGAACAGAAAGAACATGATACTGAGTGTTGGTGCGAAGTTTTATTAGCATGCATTTAGGATTATTTTATTTCTCTATGTTTTTAGGCTTGAAAGTAATCTGAAAGTATCAATAAATTAATTCTCTCTTGTTTCCCGCATATACATCATACTTACAGCAAATTCATTTAGTTATGTCTTGAGAAGTGTCTTTTTAAGTGATTTGATATTATTTCTTATATTCTTTCAGCTTACTTGAAATTATTTTTAATCACTGTGAGTCAAGCAGCTGTGATCTCCTAAGGAGAAGGAAGTATAACTCATTTTAAAACATACAAAAAGCCACATGGGTTTATATGACCATAAAAGAGTAAAGCGGGAGTAAAAATACTTGTCCTCATGCAGATTAAAATTATGAAATAAAAGCTAGGAGAAATTATTAAAGGATGCTTTTGGTAGATCAAGTGTGCTAAGTTTTCTCACCAACATTAAATGGAGTACTCTTAGACTCTTTAAAGTCTGGAAGTTCTTTAAGTCTCTCAGGTGAGATTGCATGCAAAATATTATTTCCCTCTCCTAGAAATGTCCTAACTTGCAGGGGCTTTAGTTAAATAGTGTAGATGAATAAATATTCATAGTTTAATGGATTGATCCATTGAAGTATTTTCTTCTGGTTGAAGGACAGCTATACTAATTGTGAAAACAATCGCTGGAATGTGATTCAGTATTTTACTGCGTGTAAAGGAAAGTTTTACAAAGAATAACTCCAGCACAGCACAATGGAAAACCAGTAGCTTGTTTCAAAAACAAAGCTGTCAAGTGAGTGTTATTAGTCAAGCCCTTTAGTTCATGCTGGGTGATTTGTCACAAGCCATGTAAAAATATAGTTCTGAACAGACCCCAATCATATATGATTTAGTTTTCTTAATACTATAAATTATTGCATGCAGTAATGACTTCAGTTAGCTCTCTTAATTAGAGGGGGCTTAACTGTCAGCTCTTGCTCAGTTTCTGCTAGAGAAAGATGGTGCTTTTGCAGAGGAACACATTGGCTTTCACAGAGGAGCTGAGAAGTGTATTCTCCATCTACACAGAGGATTTTTCACTTCTTTCACAAATAATAGCCTGAAAGAAATTATTGCAAATATTAAAAAATTGTTTAATGTTACTCAGATTTATGATTTGTATTGCATTAAAATCTTATGCTTAATCCAATGAAGTAACTATTAATCAACTAGGAAAGTGATTTCCATTATTACAAAAGCTAGAGAAAACTCCAAAGCCTTTTGGTGAACCTGAAAATTATTATTTTTCTCCTGTTTCACTAGCATTAAATTCCCCCTCCTACCTTTGTTTCCAGTTATAAACACTGCTTTGAGTAGCAGTTCAGTTACCATGAAAATGGCATGTAGTTTCTAAAGGGAATTTAATAATACAGAATTTAACTGTGGCTTTTCCACCGTCTCTGAGTAAGTGTCTTCATATTGTGGAGCTGCTTCCGAATGAGTAACTGGTTTCAGATTCCTCACTTTTCTAGATCTATGGAGGACAACAATTATGTTCTTCTCTAAACCTTAACAACTGAAAACGAGTTTATGTACTGAGTGCTCCTCTGTTTCTTTATCTCTGTGTGTCTTCATCTGTGGTGTAACTACCATACTGCTCTTACAGCCACCCACCAAAGAGTCTGTGAAATCTGGAGAGTATGCAGTTGTTCCTGTGATATTAGATGGACCTGTCCATTGCTTGCGATGTTTTGAAACTTGCAGAATTCGTTCTTGTGTCCAAGATGTGTCTTCGTTCACACGGAGAAATCTTAGCCACACTGTCAGATTGTGTAGAGCCCTCCAGCATGCCTTTGTTTAGAACGTGTAAGCAATATACATACATAAAAGTCTGGTCACTGAACAAACCAGATGCAGGTGGTCATGTAAAAACTGTGGCTGTATGTTACACAGGGTGAAAAACAGTGCTCTAAACCCAGCAGCTTTACAGTTATTGTTCTTCCGGAGAGAAGTGTTGATTTCAGAAAACATAAGGAACTATGCAGCAGATTTTCTTGGTAATACCAGGATTTATTACATACCAGAGAGAGCTTTATGGGTTGTTAGATGCAGTCCCAAGGTGCCAAAAGTATTATGGCAAGACAGCTACAATTTTGTAATACCTCGTGACACTGTATTACAGCAGAATAGCCAGCTGTAGTAATGTCTTATCCAAAACAAATCAAACCTGAAGGTGATCCTCTAAGTGTGGTAGATGTTTTAGGGTTTGTGGTTTGTCTGTTGCAGCGGATGGTGGCATGGGAGGAGATGGGGTTGTGTGTGTAGCTACATTTTCTCAGTGGTTACATTTCGTTAGTGTCCCTGCTAAGTTCAAAGCATTTCCAATTCATTTGAAATAGAATTACGTCTGAACACAGATATTGTGTCTAGAATTGTGTCTTTCCCAAAATGGGGTCACTTTTAAGAAAGGGACTGTGTTGGAGTGATCCACTTCGGAACGTAAATACTTTCTGTCATTCAAGGGAATGTATAAAATGTTACCAAAATTATTGCCACGTAGAGCTGATCTACTTACTATTTTTCTATCTGACTTTTGGTAGCTCTGTTTATTAGAAATTAAGACTAGATTTAGATCTGTGCAGCAGCCATGGATAGGCTGTACTGCCCATAATTTTTTTCGTTTCCTGGCTCAGACTAAAGGTTGTCTGACCTTGCTGCTTTGTTTTAGTGGTATGTTGAGAGACGACCATCAGGAATGATCCCAATAATGTCTACAATTCTGCTCCCTTCTTGTAGCATTCTGAACAAAAAGAGAGAGCAAAGAGGTAAGATATGGCTTCATGCCTAGGGTAGAAAGGGTTGCTGCACCTCAGGGTAAACCTGAAGAAAGCACTCGCTTACTCTTCTGCTTTTTTGTTCCTACCAACTTGACATTAACTAAGTGTAGTCCTTATTTGAATCACACTCTTAGTTAAAACTCTGACAGTACTCTCAACCTTGTTGCTGAAACAATTCTATAATGCTGGGTGCACAGAAATAAGTACTGGTAAGTGACCCATAAAACAATAATTTTCCATTACCTTAGATGAAAAATGCATATGCTTCTGCAGTTCTAGTTTGCGAATTCTTCTGTATGAGTTATAGACACATGAAAGAACGTAATTCAGAAGTTATTTTTCATTCAGCGCTCTGAATATGGCTTAGGGTAAATGCTTTTTTGATGGCTTGTTCTGAATATTTTTCATTTTTCATAGGTGAATTTTAATATGACCACTGGTTTGTTGGATAGAGAATAAACATAAATAATACATTACAAAGACACAGATTCAGATTTTCTATGAGAGGCTAAACCTACAATGTGATGAGATCAGATTAGTAATGAAACTCATGCTGGACTAAAGTATATTCTGTAAATCGCTATGATTACATCTGACTAACTGATGTCAGGTTTCCCGACTAGTATGTGTTCTTTATAAAGGTATACAAGCTGTATGTATTCTCTCATAATCCAACTAATGACAGTCAAAACGCTGGGGAAGAGGGTTCCTTAAGGCTGTTAAAAGTAGCTAAAGTATACTTCTCACCTTTAAGCTTTTTCAAGGATATTAAATCATGACTGTCAGCTTTAAATAAGATTATCATAATAGAACATAATATGAAATGACACTGTTCTACAATATAGGAATGACAGAAAAAATACATTTTCAGCTGTGTCTGACTTACTTACATTTCACATGAACTTAAATAACGTCACTCCTACACATACCTGAAATGTAGGCAAATCACACCAAACACTCTACTGCACCCTATGTTTTTATGGTCATTTCTTACAAAGCCAAAGCTCAAGTTAGTAAAACTGAGATTAACAGAAGGGTCAGGAGACCTAGAAAACTAAAGACTTTCCTAAGGGTGGGTGGTGTCAGAGAGTGAATATTTGGTTTTTTTTTCTATACCTAGCTTTAACTTCCAGGTGAAAGTGCAGATGCTTCAAGTTGCACCAGGAGAGGTTTAGATTGAATATCAGGAAAAGTTTCTTCCCAGAAGGGGTTGTCAGGCACTGGAACAGGCTGCCCAGGGAGGTGGTTGACTCACCATCCCTGGAGGTGCTTCAAAGATGCATGTGTAGATGTGGTGCTTAGGTACATGGTTTAGAGGTGGACTTGGCAGTGTGATGTTAAAGGTTGGACTCAATGATCTTAACAGTCTTTTCCAAACAAAATAATTCTATGATTATGTGATTGTAAACTTTATTCAACAGAACTTTTAATGATTGAGCACATAGCCCTCTCTGGACCACAGTGCTGAACCTGTGACGGCCTGTGGTTCTGAAATCAGAACACAAATGAGTAGGTCTTGGAGGAACGAAAACGGTATTCAGCAGAAGTCAGGTCTGAATCTTTTATTTTAATTTGCAGTCTTCGTTTATCTGCCTCCACCTAGACCTTGAAATACAGTCCAGCAGAATAAAACAAGTAAGGTAGTGAGTGGATAAACGACAGCAACTTTTGAGTTACAGATATTTTTGTGATGTTACAGGCTATTTCTTCTATCTGGTTGTTAATGTCCAGTTTATTAGTACTGATGCCTATCAGTGATAGCACAAGCTGCCCTCAGAATATGGCATGTACTACTGATGAGACCCGTCATGATAAAAAAGACTACAGAAATACTGAAGAAAGTTCAAAGCAGGGTAGGTAAGGTGAGAAGAATATTACTTATAATGAAAGATTGATTGAACTTAATTTGTATAAACTGGATAAGAAGTAATTAAAAGAGGATATGAAATCACTGCACAAATATTTGAAAGGTGTTAATAAAAGAGAGGCACAGGGACTGTTTCTGTAATTACTCATGACAAAACGACAAGGTACCATTTTTAAACTAGAGAGAGATGGAGAAACAGTTTTGATACAGGAAGTAATCTGGAACTGTAAGGGGAAAGTAATGAGCTGCTAGGAACAGAACTAACTTGTGTTCAACAGAGCCTTTCTAAATAGTTCAGTTTTTAAATAGTTTAGATTTAAACCCTCAAGGGATTAGTGTAGAGAAAGAACTTGTTCGACATTAGTCAGAGCCTGGATTGAACTGCTGCTTTCTAGCTCATTTTATTAACTAGTGCGGCTGTGATATCTTTGCCAATTACTACAGATTTATTGAAAGTTAACTAATCTTTTCACTGTGCTGCCCGAGCAGCACAACTGACTCCAGCCTCTGCCAGGATTTCTGGAGTTTATACGTGGTCTCTTCTGTTCCAGCACCTTCAGCTCTGTCTTGACAGCATTTGATGCACTTAGACACAGTGCTGGGAATAAAGTATATTTTCAAACTAGTGTAAGCCTTTTCTTGTCATTGTGTACTAAGTATACTGTGCAGCCTTAGGAGTTGCGTTAAGGTGTTTGTACAGAGATTCTTTGGTCATTCTGAGAGTTGTCTTGGTGACAGCCCATTAGAAGAGAGAGTTGTACTGACAAACCGCTAGTGCAGTAGACCTGAGGGTCAGTCCTGCAGTTTTTGCTTTGTACTTAGAAGTATAAAGTGCAACTATTATGAATAAGGTATGTAGGATTGGGTCCTTCAGTAGCAGCAAGATCTGTCTTTTCTGATTAATAGAGGAAATATAAAATCACTGCAGACATGTTTGGAAACAGTTGTGATGGTCTGTAGCTGGTAAAGATGAGTGGCTTAAGATCAAGACAGACCGGCTTTTGAAAAAAAGTGCTTTATGCTTCTAGAGTTTAATAGTAGCAACAAAAAAGCTGATACCACACATATTTCTTGCATTTCAGAACAATATCTCTATCATTTTAGGAAGCTAGAGAAATAGTTAGGACTTAACCATTTTCCTCATGCTGAGCAGGAATACAGGAGCTACATATCTAAATAATATTGTGCTTCAAGTGACTGAATTAGAGAGAGGAATTTGAACTACACAGCTAGAGTTGGAAAGCAGCCGAAAAATAATCCAAGGCTGCTTTCTGTAAAGTGTCTAGTATAATTATAGGTATTATAGGATCATTACAAATGAAATCTTAAGGAAGCAAGGTCATAAATGCAGTGCAGATGTTTATTTACTATATTCATTCTCGGCGAGAGGGTGATGCTTTCATTATGCCAGTGAAACTTTGTCCCGGGGAAAAGGTAACAGCTAGTAAGTAGACATGACAGCTTTTTACCCATACTGTGAAACCCAGCTACAAGTTCACCTGAATTAAAAAGGTAGTATCGTAATATGTGTTATCCAGTCATATCCTATATGATATTCTTCAAGGAGAATACATACAGTGAAAGGTAGGTAGTGTTAATTTACACCTAGTGGCAAACTTGCAAGGTCTACTTCAGGTTGAAAGCAAGATCAGAAAACACAAAATTGAAGTAATATGGGCTGAAAAAGAAAATACAACAGATTGTAGGTCACATAAGAAACAAGAGAATTAATAATGGTATATTCAGCCTTCATCTTGCAGTTTAACAGAAAGGCAAGCAGTGCCATCTTCCCCATACAATTTCAAAAGATAAACATGGTAATACAATATGTACACTGTTAGCTTCTCTCTTAAAATTACTAATATGGCACAGAATCAATCCACATAAAATGGTATAATATAATATCCAATTCTTCACCCTGTGATAATTTTTACTGTGGCTAATGAGTTCAATTTGAAATATATCTACATCTGAATGTAGTTCAGATAACTCTTGTAATTGATAATTTTTCTAGAAATTTAGCCAACTTTGCTGGAGACTGCAGGTACTTTTCTTGTCTAGCTATAATAAAACTAAGTCATTAGAAATAAATAAGAAATGAGAATATTTGATAATAATTTTTGTTGAAAATACTATTTCATGAAGGGTAAAATGAACTAAAAACAGTGTATCGGTATGGCTGTATCACAGCATAAACGTACTAGAATTTTTTTAGTGTTCAAGAAAGTTAGTTGTGATCTATTCATTTTTTAGGAAATAGGGTACAGGTTTTCCACAGATCTTCAAGTGAACCGTTTTATGGGCTGCTAAAATATCACTGAAGTCAGTGTGCTTCATGGGAATACAAAGAAAGCATCTCGCAGCTCTCTGAAGAAATTACCAGACTGATTTTTCAGGAGTTTGGGTCCTAAGTGATGGTTATATTTAATAAAACTCTCCACCAGGGTTTTAGCATGGAAAGAAGATCAAAGCAATTACTTAGCTCTTCCAAAATGAAGAAGGGAAAGTTCCAAAGTATGCAAGTTGAAATAGCAGGAAGTCTTCTTCAAAACGTGTGAGATGAATGAGATGCTTAAGAAAGGCTTTTCAGGACCAGGTTCCAATTTTGCATAGCGCTTGCTTGGTTTTATTCCATGTTCTCAATTATTATTATGCGTAGTTTTATAGCGTTAACATAAAGAGATCCTTAAAAAAATAGAGAGAAAAGTGAAAAGTGAAAAGCAGATACTTATTTCTATTGTTCCTTTTGCTACTTTTCTTTTTCTTCATCAGCTCTGGCCTCTGACACATCACTTCTTTTCCCCTGATCTTTTTCAGTGTGAGACAGTATATATTCTTCCAAATAGGTTTTCGAAAGTAGTCCACAGGGGTGCATTTTAACCGATTCAAGTTGTGAGGCAGATTGTGCAAATTGCTCAGTGTGTGCATTTAGGACCACTGTAAAAGTAAATCCCATTCTGCAGCTGTTTTATTTGCTATCGAGCAGTGTGACACCAATAGCTGTTTAGGAAAAGCAACTCAGCCGAAAAAAAAATAAAATTCCAATATTGAAAGTGTTTTCATTGTTTGAATAAACAGATTACTTCTTGATTTCTTTACCTTCCAACTGGCTTCCTGATGTTTCCAGCTCTAGTCAGAGGATCCATAGCCGAATTATGATGCAAGTGTCTGTTCAGTGGTTTTACCACAAGTCCATCCAACGTTTTCAGAGGATGAAGATTCAAAAAATATTTTAGAGTACATAGAGATAAAGCCTTATCTTAGACAGTAGGGAAGGAAGGGACCTCAAGTGAGAATGCAGTGAGTGCCCTTGCCCCCCAAAAGGGTCAGGTTTATCCCCTCTCAACAGATGTTTGTTCTTAACATCTTTCAGTTATAGAAATACTACAAATTTTACAGACAGTCTTCTGTCTGTACTTCTCTTCTAGAAAGTGTTCCCCTAATGTTTAACTGAAGCCTCTCTTGCTGCAATTGAAGCCCATTTTGTGGTTTATATTCTAGGCCCATAATTTCTTCTCTTATCCCCAACAGAATAAGAGAGTAGCTCCCAGTAATTTTTACATATTTGGCTGTAAAGTGTTTCCTTGTACTTCCCTAACTATACAAACCATTTTTTTTCAAAACTGGACACATCATTCCAGCTGCAGCCTTGCCAGTCTGAGTGACGTGGAAGGGTTATTCCACAGCTCTTCCATATACCGTAACCAGATAATATACCAGGAGATGTTTGAGCACTTTTATCAGCAAAATGCTGTTGACTCATATTCAGCTCAGTTTGACTCTACATTCTTTTCTGTCTTGTGAGTCATCTGCTCTATTATAATTGTGAAGTTAATTGTTTTACCCACACAAAATACTTTTTACTTGCCAAATTGAGTTGCACCCTGCTGTTTTAGACTATCCAATTTGTCAAAATTGTCTTGACCTCTAATCCTGTTCTTCTAGTACTCCCAACTTTGTGTGAACTTGATAAGTTCTTCCTGTCTTCCATCATTCAGGAAATATGGAATGATGCTAGAACAGAACAAACCCTGTGAACCACTTCATCCATCTCTCCACTGTGACAGTAAGCCATTGATAACTGTTCTGAATGCAATCTTCCAACAGACGTCTACCTGCCTTACATTAGTTTGCGGTAATTTTCAGCCCTTGCTTTTAAACTACACTCCTGTTTGGCGCATATCATTTTCATCCATCACAGCATGCTGAAAGTGATTATGTTTTTATTTGTGATTTGTTTCTGGGTTGAATTGAAGGAGAGCAGGTTGGATGCTCAATGAGTTAATGTTCTGTGTGCTGTATGCCTATCGGTATTTGGTAAGCCTGAATTGTTCTCTGAAAATAGAGAGTTTCCGTACTTCCTGTCAGCCCAGCCTGAGAACTGTGAATAAAGCAAAAGAACAAATAAATATCCTTGACATTCTCTAAGCATAACTCTCTTTGTCTTGATAACATTACTTATACTTAATTCAAACAGTAAACTTTTTGGCTTTTTATTGTGTTTGAAATTGAAACTTGACTTTGACTCTTAGCTTCTGGCAAATGGTTAATGGCCTGAAGCAGGAGATAGAAATATGTATAAAACTATGGAAATAACATGTTGTGTTAGTAACTTTATTCAGAAAAAACCCCAATTTTTATATCTTACAAGCCACAAACTATAACTCCGGTTTAGGCTCTTTTTAAGGTATTTAATCTTCTTGGTATCTTTCAAACCATAGACAAGGGCTAGACTCCTCCATACATTAACAGACAAATTAAAACACATGCCTAGGAAAAATCATCACTTTATTGAAATAATTAACTTGTCTCAGAGGAAACTGCAGAATACAAAATGTGGCATCATATACAAGTCATCTGTAGGCTAGATTTAACTATGTAAATTAGGTTTTGGGTTTGGTTTTTTGGGTTTTTTTTAGGTATTTTTAAGAAAAAAGGAAACTCTGCCTAAAAAATAATAGTGAAGAAATTGTAGTAGCCTTAATAAAAAGGCATTGAAGTAAGATTTCACTGAACTTTGGATCAGCTCTATTAGTGAAAAAAAATCAATATGGAACTAATTCTGATACCCTTAAGTTTGCATTAGTATCTTTTTAACGAATCATCTCATTTTTCACAATAGAATTATTTGCTGAACACATCATTCTTCTTACTAAATAGTAAACCAGTCAGTCTAAACCAGTCACAACTGTCAAGTGCTTTTAGAAATAAATATAGTTTACTCTACTTACCCAGGCTGCAATTGAGGACATGGCCCTACTCTTTTACTGAATGCATTTTGCACCTATCATATCTGATAAATGAGTTTTACTGTTCCATGGTTTTAATTCAAAAAAATTAACACAAGCGTATTATTCAATGTTTTGCAGAATAACTTACGTCACCTCCTGTAGATTGTACAGAATAGTTAAATTACATGAATGGTGTACTTCAAGACTGCTTCCTTGGTTTTACAAGCATTGGATTACACTGCATTTGTCAGGGTCCTGAGCACAACCCGCTGCCAGGAGCTGCGTTGGTGATGTTCAGAGGGGTAGCTGGCTGCGTGCCGGGTCAGCTCCGCTGCTGACAGGAGCAGTGGTGAAGAAAGCTCAGTGCAGAGGCTGCCCCTCCTTCTCTGTGGGAGCTGCTTCCCGGCTGAGGCTCTGCTGCTGGCCTCAGCTGTGCTACATCTCCACCCCCTTTCGTATTTTCTGGGTTCTGACTCGGATCCCCCAGCTGGGTTTCCTGGCCTGGCCTCAGATGTGCCTTGTTGCTGCGGGCTCACTGGGTGACCATCAGGCTGCGGCTCAGCCTGCCCACTGTCTCTGGATCCCAGGGGGACCCTGACTTGCCACCCTTCCGTCCTGGCTCCCGCCTGCCTTGTTCCCACACACTGCTCCCAGCTCACCCTTAACTGCAGTGTGGTTGGCCACACTGCTTTGAACCCTGCTTACCACTTGTTGGAATGAAAAATCACTGATTACATACCGAGGTCCTTGGGAACAAGAGATTGCTCAGGTTTGGCAGTTACAGACATAATATAGAGATTTCATTTTCATCCAGAATTATATTATAAAATATGTAAGACAACAACCCAAAATAGTTTATGGAAATCATTACAGAAGTGTAGGTTACCAGACTGCTGTTATGTTATCTTTGGTGATTTATGTAGCAAGCCTGTTTGCTTTATTCCACATGCCTTGCACTCCCTTGCTCTTAGCTTGGTCCTGTACTCGGCCAAGAAAAGAAAGTCTCATCAGATTCTGAGTGTTACAATATTGAACAAATAGATTCTAGAATTTATTAAAATGCATCTCTATTAATGGTGAAGACCAGGAACATTTCTTTATTCACCATAAATACACGAATAGATAACGTTGGCGTCTCAGCCAGAGTGTCATTTTTAAGAACCTTAATAGAAACTATCCCATGTGAAAGAAAAAGAGCTGTTTGAAGTCTCCACAGCTATGCTAGGTCCCAATAGAGAAATCAAAACTAACACATTTGCAATAAGTATTGACTGACAACTAAAAACTCCTGACAATACTTAACAAAGAACAAGTAAAAAAAATACAGTATGAGAGCTAATGAAATGTATGATCAGACCCAGTAACAGGTATATATGAGCCATGGTGTTTTCTGTGTGCTACAGATCATTTTACTTCCCTGTCTTTAAAAACTTCTAATGAAATAGGTGATAGCCAACAAGTGGCTCTCCTGGAGTAGGGACAGTGGAGTGACTTTGGGCATTTGCAGTACCGGTGACCATGCTGGCAGACGTTCTGTCATTGCGCAGTGGAAGTTTAGGCATTTAAGACTTAAGGGAACAGCTGTAGCCCACCTTATATACAAGAGCAGATTAAATAATGGGTTTTGCTTTAAATATTTGAAATAATTAATCTGACAGTGTTTACACATGAAGTGGTTGTCTTCTGTTTGTGAATTCTCTGGGGAAATGATGGACTTCTGTGGGACGTGGGACAGAAACCAGAAAGTTTATCAGGAAGAAACTGTAAAAATTAGTATGGTTCACAGGTATGATGAATTCTTCGGTTTTTGGACCACAATTTCATTACACTTTTAGTTAAATCAAGGTAGGTGAGCTCTAATATATATTTTTTAAAATCTCAAGTTCTTCTTTATCTTTGGTACTCACAGACAACTTAACTGGACCTTTAGCAGTTCAATTTTTATTCCAATATCTACACATATCCATAAAAATAGCTGCAAAACTGAATTTGGGTCTGTACCTGACTTTTTTCCCCTCCTATTATTGTAGCTATAATTAAAACAGCTCTTCCCAACATGGACAGAGAAGCCAAAGAAGAATACTTCGTGGTCATCCAAGCAAAGGACATGGGAGGACATATGGGTGGACTCTCTGGAACTACAACAGTGACAATTACACTCACTGATGTTAATGACAATCCTCCGAAGTTTGCACAGAGTAAGTGCCATTATGTGTATGTGTTCTTCTATAGAAGAAAGTAATATAGTGCCGCCTATTTTTTTTTTTTTAATCAAGCTCTTTTTTTTAATCATAGTATTGCCTGGGTTTGTAGCTTAATTTAAAAATTTTTAGCCACCACTAGAAAAAGATTAATAGTCCTCTGCCTGATTAAGAGCTTAGGAAAGAGGGAATCATGTCCACAACAGTGTACATGGCTCTCTGTCTCTTTGATACCCCTCTTACATCCACACAAAAGGGCTTGGGAGCTTTTTTTCATACATTTATTTGCTTTCAGTGCAGTTGTTTCTAAGTGCTAGTTTATTTGCTGTTAGATGTGATTCTGTCTCATGCAGACACCACCAGCAAAAGACATATATAACTGATAAAAGAAATAAAGGTTTGACTAATTAGGTAATAGTGAAGAGAACAAAGAAAATAAGTCTGAGTCTAGATAATTGCTGATCTTTAAATCAAAATCTATATTTACTACTGTGGTTCCAGTGGATATCTTGCTGGGCTAGGTTAAAATGATTTGGCATCCTGCTGAGATTCTCTACAAGCTTTGTAGTCTATTTTAAAGATGAAGACAAAAAGAAAAAAAGAAGAGAGAAGAGCATGATGACTGGATCAATTTTATTTGGAACAGGTACAATCTAATGCACTGCTAGAAACTTACGTTTTTATCAAGCTTGTTCTGAAAAACTAAAGTTGCGTGGTATTAAAAGTCTGGAGAAGGTTCAGATCTAGACTTTGCATCATTTTTACTCTATCAGAAACCTGTTTTTCTAATAAGGTACTTAGGTACCCAGTGTAAAAATAATTATTTTCCAAATATGTATGACTTGAAGTCCACTTCTGCCCTATTCTGAAGACACAAAGAGTGAAATGGGTTTGTCCTAGAACTCAGCATGTGATAAACTCCTATAGTGTAGAAAATGCATGTACAGATAGAGAGCAAGCAGTATAAAATAAAAAAGTAAAGATAATAGCTTATTTGCAAAATATATATTTTATTACCTCATCTTAGTGGTTTTTAACAGATAAGCACTCTGTGCACAATAAAAGGTTTTCTGTCATTATAAAATAAGAAATGCATTGATTTTTACATCGCATCACATTGCATTTCTCGCACTCGTATAGCAGTGCTTTCCAACATGTGATGAAAATTTCCTTAATAAAATAAACATCTATAGATGAGACTTCTGGCTGAACTGTATCACCAGAATGCAGAGGGACATTTCTTTGATACCTGCAACGTAGTGTAGCACTGACTCTGTGACTACAGACCTACTTTTGCCAGCTTACCTGGCTTTTACGCTTGTATCAGCACTTTCTGTCTCAAAATGCCTTCGCCTGCCAGTGCGAAAAAAGCTGATCAGAAAATCAGCAACAGAACTGGTACTAATTGGTGCATTTGCTGGAGGTCTCAGCAGGAAGCACAGGAGTGAATGCCCGCGGAGATGAAACTGTCTTTGTCCTGTGCAGTTCCCTCCCTCCTGTGCTCCTGGCGTTTGGCACGCTGTGACACACTGCTGGGGCAGCACCACACATCTCGGAAACAGACTTTCTATGTGGGAAATGTAGATGAGTTTTCCTTCAACAAAGAGTGAGTTGCAGCTAGTGTATTCCAGTGTGGAATTCAAGCGACTGTCTAGGAATAACCCCCGTGATACAACACTGACTGTTACGCAACTTCATTACAAAAAGCCTGCGTGTACTGTAGCTTTGTATTCTGTATCTAGTACGTTTAATGACGATGAGCAATAGCAAATATTGTCACTGGATGTTATTACAAATTCTGCCTTTCAAAACTAAGTATTCATAGCATGCTGCCTAGCATCACAGGTTAGTCATGGCTCTGGCCTTATAAAAGAGCTGATCAAGTCTTAAACGTTTTTTTACACCATTGAAGCACAATTCATATCTGGCTGGAAAGGAAAACAAGAAAGGATCAAACTTATAATAGAGCCTAACCAGAATGAAATAGATATTCCTAAGATGTAGTACATGCTGCTTTCACAATAAATTGTAATGAACTCAGAAAGCAGTGTGTTTTATCACTTTATTGTTTCCAGGCAGGACAGAAATGTATATTTATGATTTGATTTCAAAGAGTGTTAGCCTCCTGCGTTTTAGAAATGAAAAAGATGAACTTTCACTACTTTTATGATCTCTTTGAAATAATTTTAGAGGCATTTTATAAGTCACAGAAGCTTTTAACCTGGCAGTTTACCATAGGATTGTACTGAGAAGAACTGTGCACTGCTGTGAAAACCAACTGTTTCCAAAGATGCAGAATGTGGATTTTTGGTCAGCTCTGCCTTATCACATCTTGACAGGACAATTCATAATTCTTGACAGTAATTTGTGTAAAAGAGTCAGCTGCATCATAATAATTATTCTTTTACAATATTGTGTAAACTATCTTAATAAATCTGAGAGAAAAATGCCAACTTAAAAATGCAATCAACTGTGTCTGGAGATTCAAACCACAAAGTGTGGACAGCAGTATGAATTATGAACGCATAACTCAGTCTCCTGAGGCACTTGATTGCTTTGGCTGCTCATCGTTTGTGAGCCATTCTGAATATTCTTGAGGAATCTTGATGACCTTCAAATTATCTCTAATAATTTAGCCTAGAAGCATTAAAGAACTTTGGGACAGACTGCATGCATAGCTAATATATGTATTTGTGAATCCTTAACAGTTTCCTTCCTACTTTCAACTACTGCTACTGCAATTAGCCTGCAAGTAAAGTAATAACTGCAGAACATTTTGGTTTTAGAAAACTACTATCTGAACATAACAGTAAAAATTGCACATCTTAGGACAACTGTGAGGACAGAAAAGAACAAGTTCAGAACCCTTTGTTGTTAAAAACTATTTTAATGATCTCATCTGCTAACCTTGAATTCCTTTTTGACTATTTTGATTACGAAGTAGCACTGCAGTTGATTAGATGATGTATTAACCATAGCTTTGATAAGTAAAAATTACCAAAAGGTAAAAAACCAGTAACTCCATAAAGAATTTTTGATGTAAAGGATGCATGTGTCTCCTGATTTTTTCAGAGAGTCTATAAGGACAGGGAGATATGATAGTAAAATTGTTATTTGATTTTTCTTTTAATAAACGCTTACGTAAAAAAAAAAGTTACAAGGTCTAAATAGATTTTTGACAGTTGCGTCAGAAGGTTTGAAGAAGTATCACAAAAAATAAAAATGCTGACAATTTGAATAGCACTTTCTAGTGGATTTTAGTCTAACCCTACAAGGAAGCAGTAAACAAACTAATGATCACTATGAAAAGTTACTGTTTCCTTTAAAACATAAATTTTGGGAGGTTCCTTGAATGTTTCTTAATTCACTTCTTAACACAAAAGGGAGATGGAGGTGGCTAAAAAAATACAAACAAATCAACTTAAAAGTGTAAAAGTAGTAAAGATCTGAACTTGTATAAGGTATCTTAAGTTATTAGACTAGTTTTCTACAGAGTAAAAGCCAAAGTTTCATAGTTTAATTCTCTAAAAACTATAACTACATGTCTGTAAATAAAATGGTAAGTTCAAGAGTGTCTGCAATAGAAGACGTTGCATACTTTCAATGTTTAAAGTAGCTTAATACTTATGTTTGCTAACACCAAGCATCCCTGCAAGGAAGAAATAGAAAACTACTCTAATGAACAGAACGTTCACATACAGTAAACCGAATATTCCTATATAAGGAACATGTTTTGCTGCTTTCAGTAAATAACTTGTGTAAATGTAGTTTGTATCAGTTGTACATCTCAAGAGTTTGCATTGGGGAAGTATAAACAAATGAAGAGCACACAACATACTGGAATCAGGTGTAATGTTTAGTCTTTTCCTTTTATTTGTAAGGTCTGTATCACTTCTCAGTAATGGAAGATGTTGCTCTTGGTGAACCAATAGGAAGGGTGAAAGCAAATGACCTGGATATTGGAGAAAATGCTAAATCATCCTATGATATTATTGAAGGAGATGGAATGGATATATTTGAAATTACTACAGATGCCCAAACTCAGGACGGCATTATTAGAGTGAGAAAGGTAAATGATATCTCTGTTAAAAAAAAAAAAAAAAAATGTTTATTGCACATACAACTACCCAGCTAGACTGTATTCTGTGAGAAGATGCTGGATTTCCAAGCATTCTTTTATCTATGTATGCAGTGTCAAGCCAGTGAAGTGATAAAAAACAGATGTATTAGCTATGTCCCCCAAAATTGCCATTTAGGTGACAACTGGGGAGGCATCCATAGAACTATTTGCTGTGCTGGGCATGTGTTAATCTTATCTGGGCTTCCTTGTGGTCAAATTGGTCATGCAGGGGGGGTTGGACTAGGTGACCTTCCAACCCAAACTATTCTATGATTCTAAATCATACAAGTTTTGCTTTGTTGGTTCCAAAGGAGAAGAATAGATTAGAATTTGCTTTGTTGGTGGTATAAACTTCCGTAAAATCTTGGCTGAGTATTCATCAAATACCTTTTCTCCATTATTTGATTTGCTATAAAGCTGGTCGAATACTGTTCAGAGTAAAAAAAAAAAAAAAAAAGCATATTATTTAAATTACATGATGTAAGAGAGGCTTAATCTTCTACCTTTTCTCATATTTAACTCTCTTTGCTTAATGAATAGTGATTTCAGTGCACCTTATCAAGGAGATCTGTCCTGTTTCACATGAGAAATGCCAAATTGTGGGCCCTAAAGAAGGCTACAACTCTGTCACTTTTCTGTGCTTTTACAGTCTTGATGTATGCAAGATGAGGTATTTGCATGTAGACAACAGAAAGACAACCTAATTATATACACAAATATGGGGAGAAACAGCATGTCTAGAACAAAACTTGGCTAGTAAAGTCAATGAAACATTAATTGCAGATTTAATTTTCATTATTTTCTGGGGAAAGAGAGCTGATTTTCATGCTGTGTTCTGAAAAGGGATATAAATATAAGTTATGACACTGGCATAGAGGGCTTTAAATATGTAGCACAGAGCACTCTAAATGAATCTTTGGGGTTAAAAAAAAAAAAAAAAAAGAGAAAAAAACACACCAAAATCACACACCTAAGATATTGTGAAAAAATAATCCAATGAGTATAGGTAATTAATATTCAACTTGTACCTGTCATTAAAGAGGTCAGGCAGAGTACCTGTTGAAAGTTTATGTTTTCTGTTTCTCAGTGAGTAGGTCAGCACTGTAGATGTATAACAAAATGATGTATATTTATCTAAATTTAGAACTGTTTTCCTAAAGAGAAAATTATGATATACATGCCTGATTTTCCTTACTGTTATTTATCGTATGCTGTGGCCTCTTTTGTAAACTAAGGCAATTAGCCTTTTGCCCCAGTTCCCTTGGCTTTATTTCATAACTGAGTCTTTAACATAATGTAGTTTCATATATTCATTTTGACAGCAATAATCATTTTCGTTCTACTACGCTAGATGATGTATGGAGGGTACTGTTTGCCAATAGATTTTCTCCAGCATGAGTTCATGGGTTTTAGACAATGCAGAGTAAATTTTCAATATGATATTCTGATTAAGCATAACTAAATGTATTGGGGTGCTGTCATTTCTGTAAAGCATATGAAAAGCAATTGAAAGAAATGATACAGGAGCTATGATTGGCAAATTGTGAATATGCTGATTTATAAACCACCATTCATAATTACAAAAGCTTACTAATTTAAGAGCTGTTAAAGAAGCAAGGTTTTCTCATGTTTACTAGAATTTGTGAGAAAGAGCAAATCCCACTAGAGCTTGATTCACACCTGAAAAAAAATCAACAAAATTTGAAAGTATCCATACTGAAGGCTTTGACAGGCTTCTTGAAGGTTCCTATTTGTGCTCTTGCTGGTATTTGCATTGCAGATTCAGAGTTTCTATGTCCTTTTCTTTTTATCTCTGGGACATTGTAATGCAAATCTTAATATCTTTCCAATGCTTTGCAATTTGCATCTTCGAAATTTGAATCATTGTGAGACACAAGAGAATTATATAGTGAATATTCTGATATGCTTCAAGACACAAACTTGAATCTCCTATAATGAAAAATTCTAATATTCAAAAGTGTCACAGATTTGGTTTTTATTTGTTATTTCATTCCTTTAAATCCACTGTGTTTTCATCTTTTACGTTTTAATACAGAACTCTAAAATAGTAGAAACAATGGTAGCATGGCAGGGATATTGATAGAACAAAGTAATCGGTTTCGTGTTTCTCTCTCTGAAAAAAAATGTAAGATACAGAAAGAGGAATTGTTACAGTTTTAAGAAATTCCTGAGAGATGTCTACCTCATTTACCCCTGTAAAGAGAAGTGCAGAGTTATCTGAAGTGCAATAATATTGAAATATTGAAATAATTAGCTCTATGTTTTTCCACATAATGCCTCTCATGTCCGGCAAATAATATTTGCTAGTTCTTTGCACTTCTCACATTGTTCTGGAAGTAATAAAATATTTATTCTTTGTGGAACTAGTATAATTTTTTTCTCATCTGCAACTAACAAACCACTGATCAAATGTGGGATTAGAATGCAGGTCATGTCAGCACCAACAAATCTGTAGTGTTTATCTGATATGTAATTGTAATGGTATAATACATAAGCAAAAATATTTTCATAAATTTCTTGTGAAAAGCAAGAAAATGAGAGTCGTGTTTTTTTCTGAGGCTGGTTAATAAACAGATATCAATGTACAGCTAGAAAAGTTGCAGGTTGGATTTCTGGGAGTGGTAAGTGATTGTGTTAAAAGTCACTGAATGTGCTTAAATGCACATAATTTTCTTCCATCAGGATTATATTCACTTGTTCTTTCTCTGTGACCATTAGTAAAAAACATTTATCTTTGTCATTCTTACAGCCACTGGACTTTGAGACCAAAAAATCCTATACTCTGAAGGTAGAAGCAGCCAATGTCCATATTGATCCTCGCTTCATCAGTGTAGGACCATTCAAGGATACAGCAACAGTAAAAATTGTAGTAGAGGATGCTGATGAGCCACCAGTCTTTTCATCACCTACTTACCTACTGGAAGTGCATGAAAATGCTGCTATTAACTCCGTGATTGGCCAGGTGACTGCCCATGACCCCGATGTGTCTTCCAGCCCTATCAGGTAGTGCTGCTGTCAAGTTCTCTTTGAAAAAACTGCCGGCAGAATACTGTTTTCCCATACATTGTACGACACTGTTCTCGTGCTGCTTTATTTCTATGAAAATACTTCTATAGGATCTGTTTAATGATATTAGATTTATCACTTCAGACCATTTTCAAAATCACAAAAATGCCCCTTGCCACATGCGTAGTCTTACGAAGCAGTAAGAATACAACGAAAATAAGAAATGGGATGTATGAGAACTGATGGGGTTGAATCATGCATGTGTATCTCTGCAGTTTTTTAAAATAATCCATTAGCGTTTACACTAACAATACTGGGTTTCTTCCATGTAGTTGTAAGGTAGTAAAAAAATATTTCGTATTCCTTTGGTTAAACCCATTCCTTGTTTAAAGATAAAAAGTCAGAGATTATTAGGCCCATATGACTTTTGCATCTTCAGTTTATAATATTTTCCCTTTTGGATCTAACTTGACCAAAATCTGTTATTCCAATTTCACCATACCAGTGTTTTCTGTCTCATTCTGTTGAGCACACGTCGCCTCTCCCCATGTTGTAAGGGTTAGTATGGCATGATGTAGGTGTTCCCAAAACACATTTTGCTATGTGTAATACTGCATGCTAAAAGCGTTATGAAAACAAACACCAAAATCTCAAATTCATAGTAAAGGTATATTTGGAGAGAGTCTATTTAATAATAATAATCACTGTACATTACTGTCTTAGGGAATTTAAGCTATGCAAGCGGTCTTCAGCATTGTGAGGACGATGCTAATTCTTATAATCTATCTCTTAAGACTATTTTATAATCACCGTCATTTACATCAGGTTTGTTGCAGAGCCAAACTTTAAACCTTTACTTAGAGGGCCTACATGACGCATATCATGTTTTCGTATTTTCAGAATTAGGAATGCAGTGTTTCCCACATGTTTAGACATATTAGAACTTGCATATGAAGATGTTGGAGAGTACGTTGCAATCTCTCATTTCTAAAACATCTTTTCAAAACTAGCTAAACATAGCATCAACTACCACCAATTTCTGTCCTAATTAATTAACATGTTCTCTACTACAGCACACAACCCAGACAGTGTTAGTAGGCACCAAATTTATTTTCTTACCAGAGAAGCTCTTGGGATGATCAAAGATGTTAATCTGATCACAGAAATAGGAAATAGTTAACCAGATTAGAAAAAGTTATGTAAAAGAAAAAAAAATAAGATAGAATTCACAGAGTTTGACCTATCACAATTTAAGCAGTCGCTCCCCCCATAATTTTATTATTGTCATCCACTGGCATCTGTAAAAAAAGGGCTTGCACTGCTGCTACAAAGACAGGGTCTTCTGGAAGGCGTGTGAAACCAGCCATGGTTTTCTTTCACGTATTCCAGCTCTTAGTTCCTTCCCTCTACCCTGTTGTGCTTTGCTCCTTGCTTGGTCCTTTGCTCCTCTGTCTCCTGATTGTATCCCCTTTGCTCCTCATCTCAGCCTGGCTTCAACTCTCCTCCAGTTTAACCTTGGCTATTTTTTCCAGTCTTGTTCTGTTTCCCTGGAATTCTTTTCTAGTCCTGCCTCAAACTCCTAATAAGTAAGAGCAGCCACAAGCCTACTTCTGTCCTAAAATTGAGCTTCCGCTCTGTCCAAGCCTGAAAAAATGAACTGAGTAAAATATTTCCTTCATTTCCCTTTTTTCATCATTTTATAGATCAAGATATTTTCAAACTTTTAAAAGCAAAAGTATTTTACATGTGCAAACTGAATTAGAAAGTTGTTATCGAATCATATGGAAATAATTGGTATACATGAAACAGAGTTGGCCAAAATTCAGTACCTTTAAACTAAAAGGTAATTATTTTGTGTGATTCCTATCTTCTTTAAAAATATGATATGTACTACTTTATAAGATTTAATTTATCTACGGTACTAGCTTGGTGGCTAATAAAGGAATACACAAAGCTCAACGTTCTATGCACCAATTTTTTTGGTTTTTCTTTGGTTTCATTTGCAGTTTTTGATTGTTGGGGGTTTTTTATTCTTTTTTGTGGTGCGTGGGTTTTTTTGTTTGGTTGGTTTGTTTATTTGTTTCCTCACCTGATTGATTTAACTTTATTATGGAGAGCTCTGGAAAGTCCAAATTCCTTTTTTTTTGTGTGTGAAAAAATATTTTAAGGCAGAAGAAAAAGAGGTTTCAAGTTAGCAGTTCTCTTATTGGAGCACAAATATTCATTAGGGAAAAGCAGGGAGCAGAAATGCTTTTTTTTCAATAGATAACTCTTCTACCAATATTTTGGTTAGACAGAGCTTTTTGTGTACATTTGTTATAAAACCCCTAGCAACACAAATAGAAATATGAATCACCTTCTGTCCTAGCATTATCACATCTGCTGCGTACTTAGAGTATTGCATAACATATGGATATTTCTGAACATGGAAATAGTCTGATAATTGAGTCACAAGACAAAACATTAAAGAATTTAGAAAAATTGTTATAGGAAACAGCCTGGAAAGAAGCTTCTCCTATGGTATTTTGTTTGTCTTTGGGGGTGTGTTGGTTGGTTGGTTGGTTGAAAAAAAATTTATTCCCATTTCCACCCAATACAAGAGTACTTTGTTTTTATGCTTGTTTAGAAGAGATGAAATATATTCTCTGAGCTTTCCATCACTTGATCTAGAAGGCATGAAGCCTATCACAGGTTTACAACCAGGTGTATAGATGGGTTGCCAGTCTGGTTCTGAATGATGTGCTCACCTTATGCAAACACCTGAGGAGGGTTATTTAGCAATGTCTTGTGTCAAATGCAGAGTTTTGGCAGTGGTTATTAGTCTGACATCTCTGTACCAGCCAAGGAAATTTAGACACCTTTAGATAGATGGGACTAAAGGATGCATATGTTGTATGAGCCTTTTCTCGTTGTTGATGTTGAGCCCTAATTGTGGATCAGCAAATGCATCTTTGAACAGCTAAGTGTTTATGTGATATTCAGCTGAACTATGCTTTCGTTATCTGTTTCACCAATGGATATAAACTCTCTCTTCATACCGGTTGTTAGGTTAGTCTGACTATAGCATATCTTTCATAACCAAATATTGTTAAAATAAACAACAAAATTTCTCTTCTATTTGCTGTTCTGCTGTGCATGTTGCCTAAGTGCTTGGCTCACTCCTAAGCCTGATGGTGAAAAGGATTTACGAATTTGGTTTGTAATTGCAAGCACAGTCAGAAATTTGCCTGACAGCCTAGTCATTTGAGAAGCATGCATCAGGAGTTCGCATCTCACCACGCAGACCGTGGGCATCTCTCTTGGGAAAGGGGCCCAGTGAGTTCAGCTGAGCTACTTGTAAAGCTCTACTGCAGTTTCTTTCATAAGGGTGGTACATTCTGTCTTATAGTGTAATTAGGCTTGAAAGATCATTATCTATTAGCATACAGATCTATTGATTCCAGTGGTACTTATTTCATGTTTCTGTTGTTATTGTATAACTATGGTCTATTTATCTGCAATAAATTATCTTGCATAAAACATGATGCAAGTTCACAAGAAAAAGCATGAGTAACAGTCTTTCTTCCTATACTGCCCTCCTATAAATCAGTGCCCTTCAGTGTCTTTCTCTGTGGAAAGATAAGCTTCACTATGGCAGGTTTTCCCTGTTCATATCAACAGAGATTTCATCTTTGGCAGCAGTGGATCGTGTTCTTAATTCACAGCAGGCCTTAAAAACCTAGATACGATATTTTCTGCCTCCCTAGTGGTACAGCTGTTTATCTGTCCCTAAGTAGCATGTCCAATCTGCCTGGCATTAAAAAACAATGGTGATTTACCACTGATGAGGTATCAGTACTATGATTCAAATCTCAGCAGGTGCAGCAAAAAAGGATTTCTGCTCTTGTTTACACTGGTGCAAATAAAGAATAGATCGAATTAAGTCATAGCAGCAATATTGATAGTGCAGGAGCAGGACTGCAAATAATTTCAAGTCTTCTCTTGAACCACTATGGGGTTGTTCTTATAATTGCCATAGCAGACCCATAAACTAACCAAAACTTCCCAATAACCTGGGCTGTGTTTATGGCAATTTCAAAAGGTATTTTTTTCCCAAGATATTTATTTCTCATTTTTAGAGAAATGTATGCTTTATGTATAGCTTATGGATCTGACAATGCATTCCCATTAAAAAGAGTTACAATATCATTATTATGAAAAGGAAACTGCAAATGTACTATCAGTTTTCTCAGGCTTACGACACTGCAGATTTTATTTTTTGTTTTGTACCAAATATTTATCGAATTGAAATCAGGAGAGGGTTTTACTTCTTTGTAGTCTGGCAAAGACATGTAACTTATGTTAAAAATGTTTCATTTTGATTGCTAGTTTTGCATTGTGAATAAATACTGTTGGGATGAGATGAAATGCAATATAATAAACTCGCAGATGTTATGCTCTCAGTTTTATAACTTCAAAACATGTACTGCAGGAAGACTGTGAATGGAAGTTTAGAAAACGATTGATCCTTAGAGAAGAAACGTGTCCTATCTCCATGGAGTTAATGTCAGGTCCAGGCCAACTAAACATAAAATAGCGTATAAACATTTCATATTTTATTTCATTTGTGGCCTGTAAAAATTTCATAAATGTTTGCTATCAGAAGAGTTCTTTCTGCATCATTACATGAACATCAAGAATTGAAAGATAGTTTTAAGTGATGACATCTTTAAAAAGTTATCCTTGTGGCTATCCTCCTTATATTTTCTTGAGAGAAGTCTTGAACCTGTGAAAGTCTGTCAAGTACTTTTTACTACCTTCACTAGTGCTAGAATTTAACTTCTGATGCTTTAATTGGAACTAGGGAGACATCAAAATAAGGTTAAGATATATTTTCAAAAATGATTGCCTGAAGTTAGGCACCTACAGCTTTATTCTTCCACACAAGTGACCTGATTTTCAGAAATGCTGAGGACAGTATTCTACAATTACCATTAAACCACTGATAAGTGAGTATGTGGAGCTCACTAGAAAATCAGTTTACTTAAATGTCCAAATATAGATGCATGTGCCTTTTACTTCATATTTTTTCATGGTACTCTTCTTAGCCAAACTACTAGTTTTTAAATGAGAAAACTATTTCTTTTCACTGTTTAAGAACAGAAAACTTAACTAAAATGCCATTTCCTAGTTAAACAGGGGTTTTCACTCTTAGCTCCATTAGTTGTTAAGTACCTTACCGGTCTGATCATGCTAGGCTTGATTTTTAGTAATACAGTCTTTAAATATCAAAAGTTCCAGATTTTGGTACATTTTCATAACTTAGAGCTAATTTTTTAAAAGCTAATTCTATCTTACTGAACTCATTGCACAAGCAATCTAATTGCAACGTATCTTTCATTCTAAATATGAAAATATCTGACACTGGGATTGAAAAAGATGGTTGCGTTAATCTTAAGCTTTGAAATTGGATCCTAATACTATGCCCATCAATATCAGTGGCGTTACACTGGAATGAGTTTAAGTTCATCTAAATATGTTTATTGTAGCATATGAAGGAACTTCCGAATCAGAATGTTTTTTGAAATTGGTTATGATAAAGCATAAACCAGAATGGAATAACTGATTTTCAGATAACTGTGCCATTGCCACTGTAGCAAAACATGCTCTTGTTCTTTTATCAGTGGATTTAACAGGATATTGGCAAACAGTAGAAATGTGATGAGAAACTGATGGTTGGAGTCACTTTTCTGACCACTATATGATGTAATCCAGTCTGATACTGTATCCTAACTCGCCCTTTTATGCCTAGATATAATGCAGAACAGATGTAAAAATTGTCAGTGCATGCTGTTAGGTTCTGTGATACAAAGGCTTAAAAGGCTTTTATATAAATCCACAATTAGGATTCAGTAAAACCCCTTGATGTCAATTTTTGTTGAACTGTATCCATAGTTTATCACTAAACTCTCTCATTTCATACCTTTCCTGTCAAAAAAATAGGAAGGCTTAATTTTGTGTTAATTTAGTTTCTTTTTGCGAATCATACATTAATAAAATAGCTCTGTGAAAACGTACAAACATAAAAGCTTTCCTGAGATCCTGTTCTGAGCTTTAGAACATCATCCTGCTTAATGCACTGTTGGAGCCCTGTGCTGCAGCTCGCTCTGTTATTAGGCTGGCTCTGGTTAGGCTGCATCATTTACCTGGACAATCACAGCTGCAAACTCTGACTACCTGTCAGATGAATCTTGTTGTGTTAAAAATCAGTGATGTCAGCCCATAAACCAATCAGTGCTTCAGTGTTTGAAGTGTTTTATAGGAAAACGGTGATTCACTAACTGCATTCTGCCCATGGAGCTGCTTGAACCATAACCAAATAATATGCTTGGTGAAAAGTTCTTGCTTCATTAAGTTGAAATGTATTGGTAAAATAATGTTATTATTCAACCCTTTTTAAAATAACCATGAAGCCCGCCATTTTTGTGCACTTAATACATTACTGTTGAAATTATCATCAGTTACTGTGAAATACCATAGAAACTGTCTAATAAATGTGATGAATTGTGTAATTAACTCTTGATCAGCACCGTTTTTCAAAGATGTTACCCAGTGAACCTGAGGGCATTTTGTAACCTTCACACTGGGCATACAGCTAATTACTCCTTGGGCAATAATTATTAAGATTTTTTTCAGTCTCAGTTTGTCATTTTGTCTGATAAATTATTATGCTATTGAGCTTCTCAATCCATTTGGCTATAAAACTGCAGCTCTCAGAGGGCTCCCTAAATTGTCTTGTGATTGTATGGATTATAGCAACTTCATTAAGTAGATTACAGGGATGTCTGTTTTGTAGGTTTTCCATTGATCGGCACACTGACCTTGAGAGACAGTTCAACATTAACGCAGAAGATGGGAAAATAACTTTGGCAACACCACTGGACAGAGAAACAAATATGTGGCACAACATAACTATTGTAGCTACTGAAACTAGTAAGTATTTGTGTATACTAACTTCTAGTTCTGATGGTTTCATAGTTAATTTTAACAGTGCGTACAATGGAAATGATATAATTAAATAAAAAGTAAAGCACATTGAATTTTTAAATTACAGAATTTTTGAAAGAAAACATAATTTCTGTTGAAGTTCCATTTCTTTAAGTTACATTAAGACAGAAAAATAAAGTTTTGCTATTGTAGAAGTCAACTGCAGACTCAACACCGAAGTTCTTAATGCTGAGTGATAGTATGTTTCAGTACCATAAATGATTAAGCACATGGGTAATGTTGCATGAAAGTAGTCGTATTTGATCCATATGAATAAATTTGCTCATATACAGCTATAGACAAGAACGTGGATTGTTCAGATCCGCAAACCTATTGTGACTGATCTCTGCACTTAAGTCAGTGGGCGCCAGGAGTACCTGGTGATGCGGGTCCTAGATTTTAATAAAGAAGAATTCTTTATTAATTTGGAATTGTAAGTGCTGCTGACAGGATCATGCATGACAATTTGATTTATTATTCGTAGTAGCCCTGTATTTTACACTATTCATTTGAAATAAACATGCTGGAAAAAAAGAAGAGATTCAGAACGTAGGTTTGTCATCCCATATCATCTTAACTGAAACACAAACTATGAAAATGTTTCTGCTGATGCATCTATTCTGCAACGTATATGCATAATTCCGATATGTGCAGACACACCTGACACATTGTAATATTTGTCTTCAGAGCCTGGTGATCAATGCTGCTAATTCTTGCATGTAGAAAATAGGGTGATGTTAGTGCTTGCTTTTCTCCCCAGAGTATCTTTTTAAAGAGTATAATATTACGACACAGAACTTTTAATGCTCAGTTTCATAATACTGTAGCTATGACCATAATGAATGGATCAAATCTATTTATTTGGCCCATTTTTGTTATCCAATATTTTTCTGTGGTACTTGGTTTCAAAAACAAGCATGTTAGGAATCTGTGACAGGTGGCTGAAATGGCATACAGAAGTGAGAGACAGGTCTGAGTATAAACTAAGCTCTCAACTTACAACCCCTGTAAACCGTATTTCTATGACCTACCATAATAATTTGTGTATTTCATTGCCAGTAGTGCAAATGGTATCCTGTTAATTACTGTTAAATCTTGCAGGCAAACATTACTTTGATAAATTATTATAGCAAGAATACTTTCTGCTTGCAAGAAAGCCAAGCCAACACAGGGAATCAAGCTACATAATGAAAGCAAGCAAGCTGTGGCTTCATAGGGGCATATTTTGCCCAGGTTAGTATCAAAACAGTTAATAATTGTCATGTTTTTAAATGAGAAAGACATAAAATTTCCATACCAATTTTCTCAAGTCATGAGGAACGTCAGATCCTGAGATTTACCAATGGCATGGAAAGCTGAATTATTAGTTTGTGATCCAAAGTTTTCAGACATTGGAATACTAAGATGTTAAGTAGTTTAACCTTTTATTTTCTCAAAAAAAAGTCAAAAAAGAACAAAAAAAAATTTCAACAAATTCCCCCAATTCATTTTTTGATCTCACTTATACATGTGTGTCAGAGCAAAGTTAGCAGAAGTGTACTTGAGTAAGCCACATCAGAATCAGGTCTTCCTGTGACATCTTCAGATTTTTAAGACATAATTATATTCAAGAATTTTGTAAGAAATTGGGTTTGTCATTAGACTTCCTGGGAGCCTCAGCATCTACCACTGCTGTAAAACTGCCTGTTATCAGACTGGCTATGAAAATAATAACACCAATCTTGCTCTAAGCGTTTGTGTTCCTGCTGATGGCTTATTTTCGCATTTCTAATATAATTATTTGACATTTACATAAAACAAGAGCTTAATTTCATAGACTACTATCTTTGCTTATTTAAGATAAATTATTTTTAAACTCGTGCAGAAAACGAAATTGTTCATAGACCTGTCAAGCAGGGTGAAGTGGGCATTTTTAGATTTATTTTTTTCCAACACAATAATGAGCAAAATCTCTGTTATAAAATAACAGAAATCTGTTGGAGGCAGACAGAAGCAGCAAATGAAAATACAAAGTGTGTCATTCTGATACTTTCACTGACAGTGATATTAATGGACCTCTGATCTTTCCCGTAAAAATAAATATGTCAGCATCATTTGTACAGGAGGATTTTCTCTTCCCAGGCTCGCTGCTTTCCAGGTTGTTCAGGGCTCACCTCTCTCTTGTAGGGCGATCATCAGGCTTTTTTGTTGTTGTTGCACTTGCTTGCTGACCATAATCCATGATATTGTTTTTTCTTCTTGATTCTTAGCATGGTAGATCCTAAATATACCCTGATTTATCAACACTTTCATAGCCAAACGCCAAGTTTTGCCAGAACATAAATCACAATTTTGGAACTCCGTGATGTTAAGTTACCTGCAGCTGAATTTGTGCTTTAAGCACATATAAATTTTGGCACTTTTCTGCTGTCACCATGGCAAAGTCGCTGTGTTACTCTTTAGTATCAGCCCTCAGCCAGTGTCTCAGGCAGGAACTTTCCAAGACAAGGCTGGTCTGGCTGAATTGAGCAGAACTACCTCTGTGTTTTCACCTGACTTGAGGATGAAGATTTTTTGATTCAGAATGGCTGATCTCTTTGAAAGCAATCAGATTTACAATGTGTGGGGACAATTTTAAGCATGTTACTTCTTTTTAATCGGAGTGTCCCAAAATGTGACCTTAACCCTTTCATGTGTAGCAAAACTAGGAGTAGAAACACAAGAGCACGAGCCAGTGGGGACTGTGACTCTTTTCTCTAAGTACTTAACAGTCAAAAGACCAGTTTGGTTTTGTTTAGAAGAACATTTTATGTTCCTATTCATAGGGAAGTGTCTGGCTGGTTCTAATTCAGAACAAATTCATCCTACTGGTGACAAAGTGAGACATTTGGGAGGGTGATATTTCGCTCCTTTCATTTGCCCATTGCTAGCAGACTCCCTGCAGCCTCCGGGAGAGTTTCTAGTTGTCTGCAGCCTTTCTTTTTGGGTGGTGAAACAAGCCAGACAGACTAAGGAACAGTGGCTTCAAGCAGCTCTCCCTCAGACAGCTGCCCAAACTTTTGTATTGCCTTTCGTTCTGGTTCTCAAAATATGGAGACAAGTTGCTTATAGTTTTATGCCTCCTGTTTAAACCACTGTAACTATACTGCGTACTGGTTGCGTGGCTCCTAGAGATAACTCTTCAAATATCTCATCCATCTGAATCTTTTTTTGGTTTCTAAAGATGAAACAAGGCAAAGAGTGGTCAGTGAAAAAGAGTGGTCTGAAATGATCACATGGTACAGGTGATATTAATGTGATAGTTTCAGGATTTCAGATTTAGTTATACATATTCTATTAATTTAGGGAAAAACTGGTAGATAAATTCCTTCTGCAACTTTGATCCTCTCACCTACTATGCTGAAATCTGTCTGCTCTTGTATGTTCCATTCCTTTTGCACATTTGTTTCTATTGTATGATTTCTTATACTTCTTGTATTGTCAAATTAATTTTTGCTTCTTTGTTGTTAAACTTTTCCCCTCTGGTCATGTGGTGGCTCCTCTGTGTTGATGATTTCTGTCACATGGAATTTTAAGAGAAGAGAATATTACAAAGAACTTCGACCTTTTCGAACGATCGTTCTGAAATACAGGCTTGGGATTCACAGAGGAAATATATTTATTAACACCCATGGCAAATAGATACTGAAAGTTATTGTGTCTGTGAATTGATTCTTAAATTTTCTTTCTACATTGCCATACATTGCCAAGTTTACTCTGCTGAATGAGCCAGGAGCAGGTGATTACAAGCTAGAGCACACAGGCTCACTGGCAAAACGACCTTTCCCTGAGAACGTACCTTTTGGTGTGTGGATATAAAAGGTGAACTTTGTTTTCTGTCACTGATTCTGGACTCAAATAGCGGACTAAGGAGATTTCCCACTGTTTTGTTGTGCAGTTGAGAGTTATGTGAGTTTAAAGTTGTATGCTGAAGTTGGGAGGTTTAGTTTAGCTAGACGCTTGAGAGAACAGAGATGGATATAGCCTTGCGTGGTAAGCCGAGGCTGATTGTGCTGCTGGTATGTTTGGGCTCTCTGGAGCTATGCCCTGAATAGGAAAGGAATCTGGGGGCATATGCATGTATTCTCTGAGAGCCTGAATTGCAGTGCAGTAAGAACAAATTATTAAGATTTCTTTTGCTGTATCTTTTTTGTATATACAAAGGCTCATCACATCTTGGGTTCCTCGGTACTTCCTTGAAATGGAATTTTATGTCACTCAGTAAAATCTAGTAAAGTCAGGATCCTAATAGTCATACATGGTGCCATTCATCTAAACACAGAAATACATTTTTTAGTTTGTATAAGTTGCAGTTATAGCTATAACTACTGTTCACATTGAAATGCTTGGGTTGCTTGCATTAACTGGTTAGTAATTTTGCTGGGCAGTGAAGCAGAGCAGAGTTCAGGTTGGGTTAACCTCCTCAGTATTCTCTCAGTTTCTTGAACAGGTCTTGCAGTGCTTACTGAGATACGCGCTGTCAGTGCTCAGCTACTGAAAGAAAATCAAATAGCCGTGATTTATTTATTAGTACATTTTTGCTACAGTTTGCGCAGATTCTGAATGGAGTTCAGAATCACTGGTCATTCAAACTATCAGATTATCATACATGTATAAGGCATAGAATAATTGAAATCTGTCTTCTTTCTGCCTCCAGCTCCATGTATTTCCGTTTCTGTCTTCTAATGGCTGGAACAGCCACATTGCAGATATTTCCCTGGCATTCTCACTGTGTGTCCCACATATACTGAGGAAATGCCATATACTTCAGTCATTACTGGTTAATTGATATCGCAAAAGCAGTGATAAATGGAGAACTAATGTAGTTTGAAGCCAAAGCAAAGACTTATCTCAGAGAAGCTGCTTTACCTTAGGCAAGAAAGAAGTGCATTAGTAACATAATTTAACTGTACAATATTTCTCCAATTTAAATATGAATATCCTGATATTTGCATACTCATCCCTCCTAAACTGTAGCTGAGATCTGCTAGAGATACAGGATTCTAGTGAATTCTTTGAAAACAAAAATTTTACAATAATGCATTCACTATTAGCAATGCTTATCTGGAATTCTCTTATTTTAAAAGGTGAGGTAATCCTTTTCTCAATAATGTGTATTATGTAGCAGAAATTCATTGAATGATACCATAGATTTCAACAAGAAAAAAACTTCTGAACATCTTTCAGTTGGCAGCCTCCGAGATTTGTGAAAAACACACCAACAAGTAACAGAAACCATGGCTCATAAACTGTCAACTAAATTATGATCTCTTAAAAGTCCCCAAGATTTCTTTCACCTGATAATAACACTGAGTGGCTACTCAAAGTTTATATTTTCTTCCTACCCTTCTCATGACCACGTGCAGTACTGAGTTCCTCCAACTGTGTTCAGGTTAAATCTCAGTTCCCATTGTGAGGTATTACCCTGAGCACATTCAAATACAGACAGTTTTTTTTATAATTACCGTAGACTCCAGTGTTTTCAGCCGCACTGGCAATACAGCGATGAAGTGCACATCTGTTTCCTCTGTTGCGTTAGGTTACAAAAAGGCTCCTCTAAAATATCTCCCTCTTCTCGTACTCTGTGCAGTATCACATGCACAGACATGCACAAAACCCCGTCTGCTGGGGAATTCCAATGCCAGCACAGAATTGCCTGGGAGAGGAGATTTCTTTTAGCCTACAGCAGTGCTTTTAGGCAAGGTATAAATCTCTGAATGAAGGGTTTTAATGGAATTTCTGTTTTCCTTATTCTCCAGGCACTGCAGTCATGGAGCTGTTATTTTGATTTTGATTGACTGCTTTATCAAATGAGTCTCAGTATTCAGCTTCACTTGCCAAACAAAAAGCGTACCAGTGGTTAGCTGAGCCCCCTGCCCAGGTACTTGGCAAAGTACCAGGACTGCCACAACTAGTAGAAATTCTCATGCATTCGTAGTCAAAGCAATAGATGAAAATACAGCCAAGAACTTGAAATGGAAATGGTGATTTGACCACAAGATATATTTTCCAGGCATAGAGCACAGGAATCTCAAGGACAAAGCTGTGGGCTCTATCTGACAAAGGTAATTACCCATACCAACTGCGTTCTTTAGAAATGAAGAAGTATGAGGCAATTTTATCACCTAATGGGAAAGGGCATAAAGCCAGAAAGACTCTTCATGGTTTACCGAGAACATAAATACAGTAATTGAATCATCACCTGGCACATGCTCTACTAAAGTTATCTATATTGTATATTCCCTTAAAAAATACAAGGACACTAATTAAAAAGGAAGAGAGACATAATTACTCCTCAGAATAGGCCTTCAGCTACAATGTGCCTTTTAATGCCATGAATACCTTTCCTCATGCTTTCATTTATTTAATTTTATTTAGCCTTTTATTGTAAAAATGACTATAAGCATTATTAGCAATAATTCTAACATTTTAGGAAGTTACTTTGGTGCATCATATAATTACCTCTAATTTAGGGCTGAGTACATTTCAGAAAGAGAAGGAAATAGGGCTTTATGGAGGTTTAAACACGAGAAGCTAAGGAATATTAACCTTTTTCGCTTGACCCTTTTTTCTCTGGCTTAGTGGAACTCAAACTAGATAATCCATCATTTTTGCACCGAAAGACAGAATTTAGTAAGGTAGTTTTTGTTCATTTGCACATAAATACAGGGTTACACGGAACTCCATAGATTCTAATGGGTCGCAGAGCATTTGCCGTTGGTCAGTGGAGGGCTGGTGTATCACCTAAAGCTGGTTTGCAGTTCTCAGCTACGAAAGTAGAGAGAGAGAGTTGCATGAACAGTCTTAATGTTGTTTATTTTTTTCATATTTCTGGTTTGGGGGCATTATAAAGCCAGGCTAGACATCTTAGACCTAGATTTGCAAATGCTGATTTCCAGAAACGTAAAAGGTTAGGATACTAGGTGGTGTTTTAGAAGAGAATAAGGCTTTCTGGGGCACAAAACAGATAAGGATTCAAATGAGAAATACAGGAGCCATTAGTGAAAACGTACTTGACTAATTCATGTCAAGTATGTTTATCAATTACTTTGAGAAAACTGGAGGCACGGTTAAACTGACAATATACATAACTATATTAACAAAATCAGTACATTGTTAAGCTGAACAACTAAAAATTGGCCATCTGCACTTTGAATGTTTGAATTAGAATTTCTGAAGAAATTGTGATTAATCTTAAAAATAATGTGTAGTATTCATCTGGCTTGATAAGCTGAATTCATCTACTTCTAAGCAGAATGCGACTGTCTAAAATCTCCACTGTTTTTTCTCTAAGGCTGAAACATGATAGTAGGTTGGGCTCTACAGTTTTATAACTGAATATCATCTTCTTTATACACATTTCTTTCTAGACTAAAGACTCCACTCAGAGTAGCATGCTTTGAGCTTCTGCTAAAGTTGCTGGATAGCAAAGAATGACAGTATTTTCTGGCTGAGAAACAGAGGAGAGAATTTTTTAAAGGTACATGCTGATATGCTGGCGAAATCTTTTTGGTTATTGCTGAAGGTATGCAAGTAAGAATGGTTTCTGCAAAACTCCTAGAACCTGAGTCAAATCCAGCATTTCTAGCAGTATTTTATCGCTGAAGGAAACATAAGAGTAATTAAAATGCACTGTTAAAAAAATCAGTCCCAGAAAGGAACACGAGCTCTAAAAATGATGACTTTAGATATTTCTATAAGAAATTCTTGTTTAATATTTTTTTATTACAACATTTTGATATTTTGTCTATCAACAAGGGAGGGATTTGATTTGAGGCATTAATTGTTTTGCTTCAACCATGATACCGTTTAAAATAGTCAAAATATTCCAGACAACTTGTCCTCAATCAGTCTGCTTGTTGTTATTATTATTGCTGCTAGTCATTATAAAATTTCATAGCTGACTATAATTGACAATAAGACCTTTCATATCTAAGTAAATATTTTATAACATTTTAATATGCATGGTGTATTAGCATATTAATAATATAATTGCTCTAAAGTGTGGGCCAGATTCCTGTCTGCTTCGTGTTAGTGCGCAGCTACCTTGATTAAGCTGGAACTGAGCAACACAGCAGCAACTTGCCCTGGTCGATTTGTTGTGTTTTAACGCTTTTCTTCAATCAGTTTTCTTCCTGCCTGTTCACTGATTTATTTTTTTAAGGCAAATCCTTTTATGTCACTTAATGGCACCATATTATTTTCTGGAAATGTTGTGTAATTGTTATACGTAGAAATTAAAACCTGTTACTTCCTCACAACAATTAAGGCGTTGCACTGCCTCAGAAAATCTGGAATCATAATTAGGTTTGTGGTGCTGTGATCCAGAAGAATTAAAAGTCCAGTAGCATTTCATCACACTGTTGTTATTGCTTTTCTGTGGTTCCCTGTTTCCTGACACTTTTTTTCCTTCTTACGGGTAGCTGCCACAAGGAAATGGAAAAAACTCCTTTCAAAAGCTTTTAGTAGACTCAAACTTTTGCTAAAATTATGCATCTGTAGAATAATGCTTCATAGTTGCAGGTGCTTCCAGAGATTAGAAATGCTGTTTTACTATTGCTTCTTCTTGTAGTTAGGTATAATCTTTTTTAAAATTCTATTTAGCATTGATTTTTGAAAAAAAAAAATGTAACTATATAACTTCAAACATTTCTGACTTGCCTTTATAGTTTTTAAGTCCACTGCTAATAGTTGCTAAAACATAAACCATATTTTTCATTTTTGCACTAATAACAATTAACCACTGCAATACGTAGCATGGTTCACTTACTTAAAGTGGCAGAACTCCAAACTGCGTCTTGACTTGGGTCCTTGTTGGAGACAAATAAGACTCAATAACACAGTACTGTATCAGAAATACTGGTTGTTTTCTGCCAACATTTGTTTCAGTTTGGTCTCTGGGTAGATGTATGGGTGGAAGGATGTTGGCAGTGTACATTTTTTTAAAATTATTTTTATTATTTTTTCCCTTAAGGATTTACTGAGGATCTGTGGATAAAACAGAATTGTTTTCATTGTCATAAACCTGACATGACTATAGCAGCTTCCAGTACAAGTCACTTAAGCAGCTATGGTAATAATTTATTTTGAATTATGCATTTGTTTACTCATATTGATGTGTCACATATATCTTGATTATGTGTCACTACGAATACAAAGCTCATTGTGGTCAAAATCAGATATGCAGAACAGCCTCTAAGGACATGCTGTTTGCATCCAGAGCTTCTGACAAGAGACAAGGACCAGTAATTTGCCAGTCAAATATTGAAAAGGTGCTACAGTTTCTGATGAGGATGTCCCTTCTAACTCCTTTCAAGTCTTATCCCATCCCTTCATTCCCCCTAGTTTAATATCCCCCTTTCTCTCTCCTAGCACATATCCCGTGCTGTCTTACCACTCTTACGTGACATGTAGCTGACACGTAATGAACACTCATGTGTGACCTCATGCATGTAGCATCTACTGTATCTTTTAGGATTTCCTTTTTGGAGCCCATGAAAATGAATAGGAAGTGGTGAAACTAAGGGGGATTTTCCAAAACACAAACATTGTGATTAAAGGGAGCCTGACATTCAGAGTGATTTATACTAACCAGACACCCTTGAGTTTCTGGGTTGTTGGGTTTTTGGGAGGGTGGTGTGAGGAGCAGGGGCTGCCTGTGCGGCTCCCCATTCCCCTCCAGCTCTAACATGAATATGAATTACTCTCAGCATCCTTTGCTCCCTGAAGGACAAAATTACAGCTTGCTTACTGTGACCATTGGTTTTCTTTCACATTGCAGCAGCGGATACTTTTCCTCTCTTATCGTGCATGGCTAAACTTAAACAGAACAGTGTATTTTGATTTTCCCTTATAACCGAGGGTTATGGTAGAAGAGACCCTCTTCACGGCTTCAAACTACCTCTGAGGGGATGTTTTGCTTTTTCAGTCTAGTTTTGCCATTCCAGGTCCTTTTGATCTATCTGTGCATTCAGACAAGATGATATCATGCTCATACACCAAACAAAATACGATAATTCTGAAAAAAAAATACAAACATTTCCCAGTTTTGCAAATGGATCTTTCAACTCTCAGAGGATCAGAGGTAATTACAGAGTAACTATTTGTTAGGCTGCTGAATAACTGTGCAGCTGAATGGCATGAAAAATAACAAAGAGGTCGCATTTGAATGTCAAATTATAGCCTGCCCTCAGATAAGCAAAGTGGGAACTGGTTCCATCAAAATGTGTTGTATCTGTAGGAAAAGAAAACACTAACTTTTAAAAAATATAGTTTGATTATCAGGTTTTATAAATGAATATTGATACCTTGAAGTTAACAAAATACCCAGTCTAAGTCCCTGTTTTAATGTAAATTATATTTACATTTAAAATCTTAAATTATTTTAAATAGAGGAAACAGATATTGTCATATTTAAGGACAAGGATTCGATTAAACTTCCAGGATAGAATAAATTTGACTAACTTCAGCAACAGCTGAATCAAGCCTTGAAGTGAAAGGGAAAACTTCATACCAACACAGTCTGTTTACATGACTTTGCTGCTACAATGGTAAGCAAGGAACTCCGTGCAGGGTTAGGTGGAGTGTCACTGATTCAGTTGGACTCAATGATCTGAGGGGTCTTTTCCAACCTAAATGATTCTCTGATTAAGAAAAAAAACGATCCATTTGGTCTTTTTGCAGGCAAGTTTCATTCTTCTACAAATTTGTAGATGATAGATTCAAAATTTATATCAGTTCTGGGCTATATAAAACAATTTATATTTCTTGCATGCACTAATGTGAAAAAAAAAAACAACAAAACAAACAAAACAAAAACAGAAAATGAAAGTGAGTGAAAACTTTGTCTGAACAGGGCCTGAAGAATATGGCTTTATTTAATTAACATTTTCTGGCATGGCGTGTGCATCTGTCACAGAAATTTTACTCCTTTTTTTCCTTTGCTATCATCAGCAACCTGAAAGTATAGTCTGCCCTCATATACTGATTAAAGGTAGGTGTGTGGCCTGTCTTAGTCACTGATTTGCAGATGGATTTGGTGAACTTTGGAAACCTCAACTACAAATTCAGCTTTGAAGTGAAGGACTAGAAAATGTAGTCTGTCCTCAGGCTCCCCTTCTTGTCCTTTCCAGGATACGCAGTTGAAATACAGTCCTCACGCTCCAGCTGGTCAGCAGGTATGTATGGTTCTTCTGCATTTGTCCATGCCCGTGGAAACGTGTTTTGCAAGACTCTGACATCTTTTTCATGGCAATGAGATGTAGAAAAATGGACAAAAATTAAGGAAGTGGAAGATACTGAGCAAGTCATTGGTTAAACATGTGACAGTCTATCAGTGAGGAAGTAAAAATAGAATGTAACACAGTTTTGTTCTTGACTTGTTCATCTTTCTTCTGGACACCATAATAAAATAAACCGAGTGAAAAGGAGACAAAACTTTTCAACTCCGTTATTATTTTTCTCCCAAAGAATGACTTAAGGAACAAACCCCAGAAATATGTTTCACATCTTTTTCTTTCTGCCTCCCTCCCACACACATGCACATGCAGAGGCTCGCCACAATCTGTACTCCTGTAATATTTTCCAGTGTGCTGAAGTAAATATAAATGGAACATTAATTTTGAAGCAGTGTTTGTTTCTTGTCTTAGGAACTTGTACAGAAGCATTTCTGCTGTGCACTGATATGTTTCTATCATATTCCACAACTCTTACTATTTTCTCATCCTTTAAAAATACAAGGGGTTCAGGGAAGATCTAAACCTTGATGATGACCATTCCTGTTTAGTTTTGTGGGGAATTTTTTATTTGGTTGCTTGAATTTTATCCTAATTCAGAAACAGCATATGTTCTGTTATTTTTAACAGAAATGTTGCCAATTACTGATGTCTTTTCCTGACAAATTCCAAGTGAGTTTCAGGTGCTCAGTCTCTCTTGAATCAGATCATTACATAACGGACAAATGAACACAGTATTTGCTAGCTAAACGTCAACATAAATAAAATTTCAGTTTCACAGTAGCATCACTTTTTCTCAGGATTCTTGATGTTAGGTTTGCCAGTTTTATATGGAACGACCTAATAAGTTCTAAATATAAGGGATGTAAAACAAGTGCTGTTGATTTTATTAGGTTGGTGATTCAGTTTTTATTTTGGTTTCCTTGTTAGAACTAAGACTTCCTCTACTTCTAATTTAAAGTATTATTATAGTAGAAATTTCACTGAATGAGAGAAGCATGAAATAGCCATTTCCAAGCCATGTGGTGATGACTGTTATAATAAAAGTTGTGTTATTTTCTAGGAGTCTATTTTAAATTCAGGTTAATTAATTATAGTTAAAATGCAAGACAGCTTATGACTTTCTAAAGAGAACCTTGAAGTGACTTTTGGATGATTTAGTTAAACAAAGAAAAATTGGATTAAACTGTACTTCTTTGGGTTAAACAAATGAACAACTTTGTTCTGTGCTACCAGTAATTCTCTCTCTTAAAGACAACTGCTCTTTGAAACCACTTGGACATTTATCTGTCAAGGAAAGACAGTGGAGAAGTGTTTTAAGCATGTTTATGAAGTGTTTAAGTGGTTTTGGGAGTTGAATGGCTGCATTATGTTCTGTTAGTTATGGCATAAGACCAAAAATTTCATCGATAAGCTCCAGCTACCCCTAGTATTACTTGCTGCATGCATTAACAATGTTAACAATGCATAATGCTTCACATTACAAATTTCCAACGATACACACACATCTTGGATGTGAAGAGTTTTTCCAGGTAAGAAGAAATGTGTTGATCACAATAAGAAATACCATCTGTAGCCTCTGAAAGTTCAGGTTTGGAGACACTAATTGCTTGATAATGGGATTTTATTATTATTATTATCTCTTCTGCCTCTTCATTTTTGTATCAAATTCTGCAGCCTTTTTTTTTAATCCTGAGTAAGTTTAAATGGCTATGTTAATCATAGATGGCTAACAGCAAGGTGTGTATCTCACGCATTTAATGTTCCAATAGAATCTTGAGAACTGAGGACAAAATATAAGAGCTAAGCGCTTATCATTTCTGTAAACCTTTCTATATGTATTTCTAAACTCAGCTAGACCTTCTATTATTTTGGAAAATTTATTTATTACCACTAGTAAATTGCACTAGCTATTTTTACTTTGAGCCATCCTCCCCTTATATCTGTCTAGATGTTCCTTTCTTTGTGTGTGTGTTGTGCTCATCTACTGCAGATTACTGGATCTTAGAACTGTGGGCAGTAATTGAGATATCAGCAGCGACATAAAAGAGCTGCACTTCTAGGAAATTATGTAGCCAATTTGCATAGGAGTTTTTTACAGCTACATGCTGTGCTGCGGCAGTGTTGTCAGCAGATGACCAATTGAATGTATTTGAAATTAAACACTAAGTCCTGTGCAGCCTTACTGCGCAAAGAGTTTCGGTAAACTAGACTAAATTTTCTCTTTTTTTTTTTTTTTTAATCTTGCACCTCAATGTGCTAAGTTTTCAAACCAAGCCTTTGCTTCTAAAGTGGTAGTCCTAAACCCTGCATCACAATAATCACAGACAATGAAGCTTCTACAAATTCGGTTAGTTCCTTAGGGAGAGTGTCTTTAACTTTACACTCTTTTATGTTTTTGCATAAAATAATGGTTGGAACTTAATCAGTCTTACTGTATCTACCTGCTACATGCAGGAAGACTCAGTCTCCCTTAGTTCTATTGACTAGGTGGTTCACTTTTGGGGTGCGTGTGTGAAATCCAGTAATTAAAACCTAGTTTTGTCAGTAGTTTAGAACAAACTGATCATTCGTACAACTGCGGAAAAGTTCTGAACAGTGAACACTGATCAGTATGAAGCCCAACTGTACAAAGGAGAGTCACCCATGCAAACATACGAGTTTGTGCACTGTGGATCAGAGTGGATCCACTTCAATCATTTTGTACTTTTAGTCCAAGGACATTGGGCGTTGCTAACAGCCCTGGATTTGAGAGGGGCATCCTCGCGTACATGTCTGACGTAAGTACCACTGAAGTCTGCAGACATTGGAAGTATGAAAATGGGCAGATGAAATTATTTCCTCTTGACAGTGTTTCCATCCATGAGTGAAATCTGGATTTGCTTAGTAATAATTAATTTGTTTGAATAGGTATGCTTAGGGTGATTCTCCTTTACAGGGAAAACACTGAGCATAAAGTGAAATCTCATTGAAAGGTTTGCAATGACAAAATAATGCAATGTATTCAGTGTACTGGTCAGTACAAGCAGTAGATAAAATTCCCTCTCCATGTCTCCTCTCCCTTTCTCAACAATAAACTTCATCATGGTCACAAGAACCCTAATAGGAGGTGGATATCCCCTTCTTTGGAGGTTCCAAGCCAGTTGGGTCTCACTCGTGTTTAGTAAATTAATTTTTTAAAATTAATTCTCATCAAGTTTCTAATTATAATATCTTTAAATTTAATGTTTGTATTGCTGATGAAAGACAAACATTTGGGGAGCAGTCACAAGAGACATTAATAATTTCTTTAGAAGCTTATCTAATTAATTACATTTCTCTGTAATGTCTTTAAAATTTGAACTGCCACCATTTCATTAATTTAGATAAAAGTAAATCTTTAGTGTTTAAATATGACACTAGTGCTGAGAATTCTGATAAGCTCAAGATTCATTGTCTATACTCTTATCAAGTTAAGGTAAAAAAATGTGTTTAAAATGTTGGGGATTCATTATTTGCATATTAAATTTTACTTGATTTCAAATACATTATTGTTTCGTGGCGTAAGTGTTCACCTCATCTGATAGTAAATAAGATCATATGATGCAAAATGGACATAAATATTACTCTTAAAATGTTTTGGTGGGGATTTATTTTTCTTCCGTAACATGTTTCTTTCTGAACTAAAACTTCTGCTTCCTTCAAATGGGTAGCATTTAAATCTGATGTCTTATAAGTTCTCACAACCACTGTAGGTTGATACTCTGACTTATGGTAGCAGCTTTTCGCCTGCAGTAATAATTTAGGCAAAACCATGTAGTTCAAGACAAGTTAGACCCAGAGTTTAATTCATACAGTCTGCAGTTTTTCAAATTGTTGATGACATAAATGAGCTAAAATGCTGTGGTTGTAAAATGATACTAAGAGATAGATCTTGAAACTAGTACTGAGTTACTCGTAGGGTGTAAACGTGCTATAGGACAGTGTTTTAAAATCTTCAGATCAGCTGCTCTCGTCAGTTTAAAGAGAAATCGTGTTTTTGCTCTTTGAGGAAAAACAATCTAGAATATTCATAAATAGTCTGTTAAAATAAATTAGCTATACTGAGTTGAAGGAAAGACACTAGAAACTGACAGTGAAATCTGTTCGAAGTAGAATGCGAACTGTTGGTTTAGCTTTTCTTTCTTACAGCTTAACAAGGTTATTCTATTCCTTACAGTGATGAACACTTTTATGCAAAATAGATCTATATTATAAATAATGGGGTGAAGAAAGAAGTACATGGGTCATATTTCTGGTCAGTGGCAGATGAATCAAAGTGCTTTAATAGTCCTAAGTACTATCTAGTTTTGCCTGTGTAAATCTACCGTCTATCTACCATCTATCTTGTGGGTCTCCACATTAATTGTATTTGTAATGAAGAAATAATAGATGTGCAGTCAGAACAGCTAATAGAGTGAAATGCTCTTTGCTCTGTGAAAGATAAACAAAGAAATAAATCTATGTTGTTTACAGCCTTCGCTTTTCCATGTGTAATGGACTTTATCAATAAAACAATACAAACTTCATCAAAGAAAAATCTTACCAATTTAGTCCAAGAAAGGTCTTCATTGAGCTAATCTCCAACAAATGCTGTTTGCAATAGGGATCTGTTTATTCTTTTCAACCATAAAATACTGACCCTCCTTCCTTATCTCATGCTCCAACTCCCATGATCCATTACAGATAAGACATTGCAATTAAGCAAGAACAGAAGACAGGAAGATTATGGTTACTATGTAAGCATTTATATTTCAGTCCCAAATTAAATATGTTTACCCGTTATGCTTTGATTTCTTTTCTTAGGGAACCACAGTCAGGTGTCCCGGGTGCCTGTTGCTATCAAAGTTCTTGATGTAAATGACAATGCTCCCGAGTTTGCATCAGAGCATGAAGCCTTTTTATGCGAAAATGGGAAGCCTGGACAAGTAAGTATCTTCATGTTTTCATGTTGTGTACTGTGACGTGTGAGGATGGGGTGCAGTTTCTTCCTGTGATCTTATCTTTGTTCCCAAAGTCTGTGCCTGTGTGTTCATGATAACAATTCTTAACATTCATTTAAGATAAACCTATAATTGTATTCTGTGGTACATCTCTATATATGGACATACATGTTTTTTTAAAGTTTAGGTTTTAAATTAAAGGTAGGTATCTTTGCACAGTATCCAGAAAAAAATGAAGAATGTCTTTACGTTCCCACTGTTTCCACTCTGTTTGATGGAGCTCATCACTTCCTATGTTCATGTTTGTTAATAGGTAAAAGTATAATCCAACCTGAATTCCAGTTCAGTTATTGCAATACTGCAACTGGTTCCAGGTCACTTTTCTATGACAACTGGGAAAAAAAAAGAAAGTGAAACAGAACTTGATGGAAAGCCAAGAAAGTTGTAGCTGTGTTTAAAGTACCTAAAGAGTGATGTGGTGTTGGGGAAGCGGGGATATTTCCTTTTTGATTTAATGAAATAAAAGGGTTGGCAATTTATGCAACGCAAGATAAAAAAACATGGCAAGATATCAGAAGCAAGATTTAACCTGTACAGCCCTTTTCAAAGAAAAGGAAACAGATTTCTTACAAGGAATCTATTTTGAAGGACAAATGTACAGAAATAGGGAAAAAAAAATCTCAAATGCCACATAAATGAGAAGGTGAAGATTCAAGAAAACACACAGACTTTTAGAAAGTAGAGCAATGTAAATGAGATTTATATTTTGTCCAGCTTGAGAAACGCTGTATGTTACAACAACTCGCTGGTTTTAAACTAATTTATTTCTAGATCGTGGCATTTTGTTTAAATAAACAGCAGCTGATAGCATGACACTAGTCTTGTTAATCCAACTACTCCTGTGTCTCGTGTGGGTGTTAGGCATTAAATTCACTATTCTCCAAAGAAGGTTACCTGACAATAGAGTTAGAAATTATTTTCTTTTAGTAGTATTAAATGACAACCTATGTAGTAATATATGACAACCTACCTCTGCCAAGACTGGATTGTTACAGAGGATGATTTGACTTCTAGCACCCCTTTTTGTTTATTAAAAAGGTGTCAAAATGTGTCATTTAAGAAATGAGAAATCTAACCACTGAAAAGCAGATTATTGAAACGTACTCTTATGGGCAGACAGGTTATGTTACTGTGGGTATTTAAGTTCTTCTAGCTCAGAGTGGATTTCTGTTTAGCTCACGGTGGATTTCAGATTCTGAGTAGTTATGTTTTCTGGGATATATTAAATTCTAATGAGCATACCTTGATCCAAGGCTCAGTAAGCTTCCCTGACATCAGAAGGCTGTGTTGCACAATATTTTCTGAATATATTTAGATATTCGTATCGAATCTCAGGTGGTTTAAGAGATGGTGAAAAATGTTCGCATTTCATTTTGGAATAAAACAGTAAATGAGATGATTAAGAGTCAGCTGGTAAAAGAAGCTTTTGTTTAAGCACTTACAGAAAACTTTCATTAAATCATGATATTTTTCAACTTATCATCTACACTCTTGATCTGATGGCAGATGTCACTCTTGAGCACGAATCCTTTTGTGAACTTTACAGATGGTTATTAAATATTTGGCTGCCAGCATGGATGAGGTGACACTGATCCTGCAATTTATTCTGTGTTTTAAACAAATAACATTATTGGAACAGTAACCAATCCTAAATAACTACCAAGGTTAGGTTCTAAATTTAAGTCGTCATTCAAAAATTATCGGCTCCTGTACAGATTTTAGTATCTACAGCACCTGTTTGTTTTTCCTTATGCTGATTATTCTACATTCAAATTTTGAAAGAAATCATATTAATCAGTCAAAGTGCAGAATTCAAAATATTAAACATCTCAGCAGTGAAATAGCTAGGATGAGAAAGACACTACTCTCCTACATAGCAGCAAAAGTCTAATTGGGATAGTTCTCCAAAGTTTAAACTGGAATGTTACATGTGCAAGAAAGGCACAATCGTGTTATGGTATTCTAATCTACTTACAGTTGCAGCTCAACTTAAATCTAAGTTTAAATCAAATTTGAATTACCATAAGGGAGATTACATTTGAACCTTTTACGAAAGCTTATTTGCAGCCCCTAAATATATTGAACCGTCTATGCCAGTTCGGTTTCTAAGTGTTCTATTTTGGGTTCTGATATAATTGCAAGTGGCAAGTGCAGCTGCTGGTGATGTGACAGAATGTATTAAAAACTGTTGATGTATAACATTGCCAGATGCATTTTCTTTGCTTTAACCTACCTCTAACAATAGAGGTACTACAGCTAGTAGGAGAGGAAAGAGAGGAGGAGGAACTGTATTTATCTGTGCACATATTTATGTGCTCCTTCCACATTTTTACACACAAGAGAAAGTTACCAGGAATATTTTTTTCATCAGTTTGTTGGGTTTTTTTTGTGGAGGCTTTTTGTTTGTTTGGGGTTTTTTTTGGGGGGGAGCAGGAAGATTTGAATGCACTGTTACAGCAGCTGTAGGAAAAGTAAAAACCATCTCATGCCTTTTGCTATTATTCCTCTTTTTGCCTAATTCCACTTACTAAAGCCAGAACATTCACGGTTTTGCTGGCTCTAGCTGTACAGTTGATTCTTCTGCAGCCCCGCTATTATACATTATTGTCTTATACTCCTAGAACAGAACGTCTGTTGTGTTGAGTGAGAAAAGTGCCTCACTCAGTGTTCCCCTGTCCACACCCAGACTGGGTGACTTCCAGTGAAGTGCTGTTTGCTCAAAACAAAGCTACACATTTTTCAAACACTTAAGTAGTGCAGGTGGTGATGTATCAGTGCTCAAGCCAGTGTTTAAACTAGAGCAATATAAAACTGAGTGCAATGTTTCATCCGTCTCTTGCAATTTGACTCTATTTTATTCAGTTCTCTTAATAAAATCGGCTTTTTCTAGTGGAAGGAATCTTCAGATAGATCTTTGTCTCTCTGAGGAGTCAAAGCTCCTTCAAATGGCAAAATGCAGTTTCTAGCAGCAAAGGGCTGGCTCTGGCTGAAAAGGCAAAGTTAAAATTGTGCTGTGATGGGCTGATGGTATTATGAGTCTGCAAGGTAATTCAGAAATAACCATGAACACCAATGTAACTACAGAAGTTTTTTCAGAGTTAGAAGAACAGTTTTATTAAAAGTAGGGAACAGTTTACTAATGTCAAGGAGCCATTCTAAGTCAGGTTCAGTTGGATTGCAGGTAAAGACTTTGAAACAGTACCATATGTTAAACTCGCACATAGAAGAACTTTGTTTTTCCATTTATCCTTCTCCATCATTCATTATGATTATACTGGTAATATTTTATTAATATTATTTCAGACATATGTGGACTTGTAGAAATGCAATAAAAACCCGCAGACTATAATACCAACCTGTCCTGGGGGTTCATTTAACTACTTATCTCAAACCAGAGCTGCCTGTTAAGCAAAATATGCTGATTTGCTGTGTTTCTACTAAATGTATGTACAGAATCAAATATAAGCATGAATTTTTAATACAATATCAGAGTTGAAATTTTAGATGGAAGAATTTCAGAATTTTCAAGATTGCACAGCCAAAGGGTTATTAACTTTCACTCTAGTGCTGATGGATACATAGTGAAACAAAGCAGTTCTTGATTTCTTTATTATTAGTATTGACCAAGTTTGTTATATGCAACACCTTTGTTATGCATGTTATTACTGGGAAAGAAAAAGCATCGTTAGTGATAGGCAAGGCAGCTCTGGAAGATTCTCTACCATGTTATAAGACACAAATTAAGAGTTGGAGAATTACTTGAGTGGTGTTCCGTTACACAATAACACAACACTGAGCAATAGAGTATGCTCATCAGCATACTAGTAAAAATGTGGTAAAGAGAATTACTGGATGTTTCTCACCCCTATGAAGTAAAAGATACAGCAGCTTTGTATCCCTGTATATATGCCTTTTTTTTTTTTTTTTTAAAGAGCTTATTTTAACGCAAACGCACAAAGAAATAAGGTTGCTATGGGAACACTAACTCTTAATTCCTTGATGTGTGCATGTAACACAACAAATGTAGTATTCCACTAACCTTCTCTTTTGCATATAATTTTTGCTGCGTTTTCAGAGAAATAATTATTTGGTAAACAATGAAGGGAATGGATGGAAAGAACTGAAATATAAGAGAGGATTCTATAAGATATAAAGAGGTATCTACAATTCCTGGAAAGAAAAAAAAAAAGGCAAACAGCAACCATGAATATGCCTAGTTTTTTTCTGTAAATTTTTGAATCTAGATTATATTCTAAGCTTATTTCATAAAATTTCCATGAGCTGAAAACCCATATTACTAGTGCTCTTGGCTGCTGGCTTTCAGGTATATTAATTGAAACACTGGAGACAGTGAAGTGATCTTTTACAGTCACGTGTCTTACATAATGCTGGAAAGAATTAATAGTTATGTAGCCAGTAGAGATAAAATTGCATAACCGTCTGATAAACTGTGCCTATTACGTGCATTTGACCTTCCAGACTTCACTGTACCATTATCCTTTTTCCCATTGCTTTTCTATTCTATCAGTGTTTGAAAAATGGAACAATCATAAAATATATCTGTCTAAAGATTGTTTGGGATTCCATTCTGAATTACACTAACCTGTGACGCGGAATTACTGGTACCCCGTCCATCCCTGCACCTGACACATGTGGATAGTTCAGTGCCTTACAGCTCTGCCAAGAGAAAGCTCAAAATGTCCCACCTCTGTAAATGGGTCCCCCTCTGAAGTGGGACAGACAGCATCTGCTTATCTGTTTTCAGGTGTTTATAGTTTTCACACTGCTTAATCCTCTAGGATCCATTATGCCATTGTTAAATTGGAGACCTACTTCTTTAAACTAAAGCTATGTTAGGCCTTTTTTTGGCCATCTCTTCTAATAAATGTGTTTCAAATCACACCAAAGTTTCCACCTTGGCAGTTGCAATTATAAAAAAAAAAAAAAAACACACACACAAAAAAAACCAAACCCAACCCACAATTTATATGGTATTTAAACAAGCTGAACTTTTTTCCAGTAAATCTTTTATAATAAATCTGACCTATCCAGAATATGATTAGGCAAGGAATTAATTGTCTCAGATTCCTTCCTAGATTGTCTTACAAATTATGTGTGCCTATATCAATACCTGCTCAAACATATTTTTACATATATAATTTCAAATGTATATGTTTCGATGTTGCTCCTTGTGGTTATTTAGCAAGATTTTATTCTTTCTTTGTCTCTTGAAGAACATAGAAGAAGGAATAGTATATTGACTATTCTCATATTTGTAACATACACAGCTTGATAGTCCTTTCTCTAGTGGTAAAACGAGTATAAAATATTAGTTATTAGCATTTTGTTAGTGAAGTATCGAAAAATTAAAGTATAAGCCTATGAATTTGGACAGTGTAAGACTCTGTTTCCATTTTTACTCTACACTTTAAAAATTAAATTTGTAGTGATTCCTAATTTGAATTTAATTGTCCTAGAAAATATTTGTCAGTTGCTTTAGGCATTACAAAAATAAATACACAAGACAAAAATGTTATTGAATTCAATGGACATGGGAAAGGTCAATAATTCTCATTAAATTTCTTATAAATCTCATCAAGCATGAGATAACTACGACTGAAATTCAGTTCTGAGTGTGGGATCTGGATCCACAGTTGTCTTTGTTTCTGCTTGTCTGGAAAATACATGGAATCAAAAGTAATTGTAATCAAATCTGATTATTTTAAAATAATATTTCCTCCTTTCATATTCCTGTGCAGCTTTGTATGATTTGAAGGTGATCAACTGCAGTATCTTTCTGAGTAATATTGGAGGTAAAAGAGGTAAATGGAGGTAAATACGCTGCAGATACTGTAGTTGGTCATATAAATCATATGAGGCGCTTCATACAAAGTTATTTTATTATTCAAATTTAGTCAGGCTATACAAACACTTTCTCTTCTTCTAACCTTACTATCAGTTGTTACTCTGGGGTTAATTTATTAGTAATGACATTTTAAACCAAACCTATGTTCCCAGTACAGGAATAATGGAGATTTTCTTAATTTTAAGGAAAAATTCCAAATGTAGACATAATATTTTCTTTTTTTCTATTTTCAGATTAGATTATTTATTGTATAAAACTTCACACCAAAAGTTGGTCCAGTGAGAAGCACGGCTATATGAATGAAAGACTACTATAGGCATCATGAGTGTTTCTGAAACATAGTTTTCCTTCTTTATTGCTCGATAACGATATGCTAATTGCCTAAGTCAGCAGCAGTTTTTACTGACCTCTCTTGTACCTGTCTCTCCTTATTTTCTGCCACCTTGTTGTGGAAACAGTTTAAATGGGCGAGATACAGTCCCTATCCCCCAGACTTTCAGTCTAAAGTCTGTAAAAGCCTTGCAAGATTAGAAATCTGCATTTTTAATCTGGCATGTAGACAAATGAGAACATGTCCAATAGAATGGAATGGTATATTCAATACTGTATGTTTATCAGGAGCGTGAATACTTAATGAGAGTGTTTTATCTTGTAGGTAATTCAGATTGTCAGTGCCATTGACAAAGATGATCCTAAAAATGGGCATTATTTCCTGTACAGTCTTCTTCCTGAAATGGTCAACAATCCAAATTTCACCATCAAGAAAAATGAAGGTAAATATAAAATATATGTAATGTGTATCTGAACAACTTTGTTTTGAATTGCTTTGTTGACTTCTAGTTACTTTACCAGTTTGTCTCTTGGGCAATTACAATGTTGATAATCTGTTTAACTGTACCTTCATTATATCTCTCAAGCTATTTCCAATATCTTTACAGTAGATAAGAAAGTAAAACCAATACTAGATTTAGAGGACAGTTCACTGGCTTAAATAAAATTAGAGTTTTACTGGTTGAGGTTTGTTTGTTTGTTTGTTTTTTTGGTTGGGGGTGGGGGTGGGCTTGGTTTTTGGTTGTTTTTTTTTTTAATTAATTTGGCGTATACAGAGATATGTAGTAAGATGAAAATGTGAAACTATGTTGATAAATAAATGTTGATCCTACGTCAACTGGATGTAGATGGGAGCATAAAATTTAGTATCTACTAAATCCCCCAAAGGAAACACCCTTTGAGCTTGTTTGCTGTGCGTATAGATGTTCCAGAGTATTTCAGTTAGGCACTTTTACTAGAAAGATAAATCTTCTAGGTCAGCAAAACCCAGAAGGGCACTTTGCATCACTGTGCTTTAGAGCCCTTCTGGAAGGGCACGATGTCATTTTGTAGTACTATAGAAGTGGAATTTCATGCATGATAGAAAAAAAGACCCATTTAATATTGCTGAGCAATAAATTTACACAGATCCTTTTCTTTGGCAAAGAGATATATTTGAAGGTCATTGTGAGAAAGAGCTAGGAATGATCACAAGAATGCTATAAATAGTGCTTTATGTATTTGTACTTACTTGAATATTCAGCAAAGTTTTTCCATTTTGGCTTTTTTTTTTAATAAAACACTACCCTGTCAATAATTTTAGTCAAATTCAGTCTCTTCTTTCTCTTATTTGAAATAATGATGAAGGAAATCCCTATTCAGTCCTCTACTAATAGGAAGATGTATGTGTGAGGTGTCTGTGCATGAGTGTAAAATACATGAAATTTCAAATAAAGAGAAAATGCCATTTTCATTTTTTATTCTACCTGCTCAAACTAAGAAGAATGATGCCTCCCTTTTGTTAAATCATACTAGAGAAACTTAAATTCTTAAATCTGCTTAAATACATCCTGAATTTTAATTTTCATTAGATAAGGGGTTTTTTTCATATAGTATTCATGAAGTGTCTCTCTACTTATATTTGTACTTTCATCTAGAAAATAAGTCTCTGTATGTTGTCTGCACTTACAGGAGAACATAAAACAAACATCTTCAAAATGCATTTCATAATCAGTAGTATAACACAAATTGAATTAAGTATCTTAAGTGTGAGGTGGTTTGCTTTGCACAGCATGACAAAGTAAAAAAGGTCTTAGTGTTTCGCATTTCTCTTTGTGTTTAAATACTTAGCTCACATCACTAATTACCCATGTCTTTCCAATCTGTTACCCATTTAAGACCCACTTTTACTCCTAGTGACAGCCAATGGCAAAATGACTCCTGATCTGAGTGGGAGTAGGAACCTTTCAGTTTAACATGCTTCAGAAAAAATAAGTCCAACTTTGTTACAACATTGCCACTCAGTCTTACACAGTTTTTTAATGTGTTTGAATCAGTTAAATGTGTAAATCCTCTTAAAATAATGAATTGAAATATTTTGAAATTAAAAATCCACCTGATGAGACTTGTCTGGTTTAATCTTTTTAGCATCCAAGAATAAAACTCCAGCAGTGCATGCCAACCTTCTCTATCAAGATTGCTCAGCCAGGGATGCAGTCCATGGTTGATGGTAGAATATGATCTCCCATAGGAAGCAAATCTTCCTGTAAAAGCAAAGGGTATAATTTAGTTGAGGTGAGATTTCATGTCATTTAAACATCATAAATCTTTAAGTCTTTATTTAGTTATGCCACTTAAACAATGAACTTGGCCACGAGTTGCTCTTGCACATATCTGCTAGATAAGCATGAGTGATTATTCTTGTTGAAAAAACTCCAGCATTCCTAAAAAACCTGAACTCTCACGTCAATTTCTCCATAGCGTTTGGGCTGTCCAAAAGCCAGTCTGGCATCATTTGTTAGAAGCAGTGTAAGAAAACGCCTATAATAAAGCCAACTCTAATTTCTGGAGAGTTGTGTTTCTGAGGATCAGATCAGTGCACAACCCACTGAGGCCTGGAACAGAAAAATGTTTCCTCATACTGGTGTGCAAAAGCCTTGACATCTTCCTGACTATGACCTCGGCCTCAGCTTCCTCCTGTATTCTTGGCCCTGTCGAATTCTTCAAGGCATCAGAGACTGATTGATGGCTACTGAAGAAATGCTGTCCTCTTACAGATATTATAAATGGATTTCATTTTCTCAGGAAATGTAATATAGAAGCCCACTCTTCTATTTGCTATAACTACTTTTTTTTTTTTTTCCTTTTTCATATCTTGCCTTTCTCCAAAATTTTCTCAAGTGCAGAGATAAACAAAAGTGCCCCTCCTCAAGAGCAATGCGAAATGATATTACGCTTTTGGATTTCTATTTTTTTTTCTTTAGATAACATTGTGGCATTTGGCTATTACTTCTCTACTTCACGAAGTAATGTCATCCTCTGATCTGGTGGCACTAGTTTGGCAATGCAGTTTCGCATCTGCCGTGGGAAGAAAGCTGTGATATTCTCTTTCTGTCCCTCATACTAACAAATATATAAGATGCATGTATTTTGGAATTTTCTCTTGCTATATGAAACATAAACATAACCATTAATTAATGTAGTTTGTTGCCTACAAGCTAATTCTATTGTTTAAACTTTCCAGATTGCCCTAAGGCAAGTTCACATGATACTTCTGTAATTAACTGTGCCACCCAAATATGCTACAAATACTATGACTGGCTATGTTGTTATTGCTAAATATATTTAACTGAGTGACATGACACTGTATCTTCATCAGAATCCACAAAAAACCCCACTTCTCCTAAGATTATATTATACTTTATAGAAACTATTCTGTGATCATAGCAGAATCTGTTCCTTGAAATGATATACTGGTATCCTTTTTTTGTTCTGTCTGTTAAATTTGCGTATTTATAATCCCTTCTGTAGACACGATGCCCAAAACTGTATGTGCCGTAGTGCCTGTATGAAGTAAGTAGTGTAAAAATGTAGATTTAGAATGTCATCATACATTTCACTGAATGGCTGTAGATCATCTCTTAGCAATCTTCGCTTTTTGTATCTCCTGACCTGTTCTTTCTGTTCTTTTCTGAGCTCAAACGTCTGTTACCAAGCAGTTTTTCTTAGGCTTTGTACCTTGGCTGAACAGGCACGTAGTGATAATCTGAAGTAAAGCACTCCTACTCTCTCAAACTGTAACACAAGAAATGCTGATCATTTAGCATGCCGCATCCAGAAACCTTTATCCCTTCACAAGAGAAATAGTAAAATGATGTAATAAAAGTATAAAAAGTTAATGCAACATGAAAATCGTGTAATATTTCCTGTGTTAGTCCTGGTGACTAGATGTGACTCCATGACATTACAAATCCTTGACTGCATAAACTCAAACTGATTGACTGGTCACTGACTTTTCACATTTCTGGGCAGGATTTCTGCACACGAGCAGAAAGGGGAAAACTGAAAACCAGTGTTTTGTGTAGTGTTTCTGACAAACTTCAAGCCAGAACAATACCTAAAACTTCAAATGAGAATATTTGATGTTAAGGCAGGTGTTGAAACACTGTAGCAATGTATTGTAGATTCCTTAGCTAAATGGAATTAACTCTTCCAAAAAAAAAGCTGTAGGATCACAATAAATGACAAAAACTGTCAGGAATTTAGACAACTGGTAAGAATTTTGTACTGTCATGGCATCAGTAAACTGAAATGAGACCTCTGGAACTGGAATTAGCATTTGTTGACAGTCTTTTTTCAGGTGAGTGGTCTTCACAAAGTGTCACCTAAAATCTAATGGCAGTATATGGATCGTCTCCTGCATCCCAAACAATGCACTCACAGCAATACCTGTTTTCAGCACTGAATTCCTAATGTTCTTATGGTTTCTTCAGCTTGTTCAAGTGAGAACAGAATTTTATGATAAAAGCGTTTTCACAGATGTAAACATTTTTATATGCTGCCAATGCAATTTTTACTTGCAAAAACTAGCAAATACATCTCTGCCATGAAGGAAAGAGACTTAGTTTTATTTTTCCCACAAGATGTTTCCATTGCTATTCTATTTTTCTTGTGCCAAATTCTGTTTCCTAATGGAATAAACCCCAAATCAAACGTTCTACAGTGCCTCTGGATGCAGTTAACTCTTCTTACAGAAGAAATGTTGCATCTCTATTGTATACATGTGATATTACATACTTCTGCTAGGGCTGATGTAGTAGAAACCATCACGGGGTTGCTTGGAACATGAGCAGGCCTTCTCTTTGGCCAAAGAGAACCATCTTCATTGCATGCGTTCGTATTCTTGCAGAAGTCAAATAGCTTTATAAGTAATCAGCCTCCCTTCTCCGCAAAACATTCAATGTCCATCTGGTGATTTTGAGCTCTGAACTTGGGCCAAGCTGATTTTAGTGAGTGCATAGTGAAGAGGGGTTTTTATAATTTTGATTTGAAGCATTATATATCCTTCAGTAATGAACTGTTCTGTTGGTTCTCTATAACAAACTTAAAATCTATTCTCAGCCATGCTTAGTCTATTATACCTATGATACCTAAATAGCTCCAAGAATGTTCATGTTTAAATGTCCATTTCTATTGTTCTGTCAATCGAGTGAGTTTAATCTGTCACTTCTGTTCTCATTGTGCTGCCTTGAAAATATATGCAATGTGCCATGTATTTAAAAGGAAATAGCCTGGTATAATCACTTCAATTACTAACTGACTTGCATGCCTTTGTATACTATTGCACATCTTATTGTAAAGCACTTGCTATTTCTTATCACCTCTTTATCATTAGTAAAAAATGATTTCTAAACTATTTAGAAGTAGCTAGAGAAGACAATTACAGGCAACCTCTCTTTTAGATATCCCAAATAATAAAAACAAATGATCAGCGGTACTTCATTTTTGAAAGTACTTCTGTGTCACTGTGTTTTTAACATAATAAAACCTAGATTTCTTCCACATCTTTTTTCCTGAAAATATTTTTAGCAGCATCTGTCAAATGCATACCTGGAGGGTGAGTCTTTTGTTCCCACAAGAGTAACTCTCCTGTGTTAAGACGAGTTTCTTTCCATGAATCAGTTTCCTTTTGCATTTCTCGCTAAGTGTCTCTGCCATTGTCTCAGCTGCCAGCTAAAGCTCCTCCTGTGTTTTTGATTGACTTTTCTTTCCAAATATATACCTCAGAGACCTAAGAGGTGGCACTGCTATTTCATTGCCCTTCTTCCACTTTGCCCGACTTCAAAGTTAACCCATTGACCTCAGATACAAATTGCCTTAGCAAGGACATCATTAAACCCATCATTTCTTGATGGGTGTACAATGAACATCTAGAATAACAGCACCCGTATGGTCTCTTGGATATGAGCAGTAAAACCTCATATATTTTTGCAGTTTCAATGCAATTTTTCAAGAGCCCTGGGAAACATGGCCCAGCTGCCATCTATGCCAGAGGGTGTTTCACAATGCCAATTCTCAAGGGAAAGCACATGCTTATATACTTCTAATGTGCTTAATTAACATCCTCATTTCTTTTATATGTCAATAATTAGACTTTCAAAGTACAATTCTAAAACATACCAAATCACATCCTCGTTAGTGATTTTCTTGAAAAGTAAAACAGAGATGTGTCTTGCATCCTATTTCTGTTGTGTGTGTCAATATTAGTGGTATGCAATAACATACAGAAGACTGCATTGAAAGTTGTAAAAGAATATGCTGTATAATCTAGGAAGCAGCATTGATCAGTATCTCTCCTAATAGGCATAGTTTTGTCACCAGAAATCACAAGGAATACTTGCATAGCAAGTGTGAAAGTACTGGAGTTAAAAATATATTATTCCAATGTATTAAAAACAACAAACACAAACTAACCTATCATCTGGCACTTCTGGGCTAGGATCTGCCATCCTCAGGCACACGTCGTTTTTCTCAAGGAGTGTTCATAGTGTGAAAAAAAATATAAATATCATACTATCAATCTTTTTCCAGCATGGCATTAAAATTGGAGCTGTTTAAATAGCAAAGTTCAACACTTTTATAAACTGAGGATTCCAGAACAACCTCAGATTATTGATTTTTTCTAGGAATGATGTAGTTAATAATGAAATTGTTAATATAAAGGTATTGAAATATTTCCTTTTTACTGTGGTTGAAAGATTTTCTCCAATAAGTTATTTTTCACTAATGTTATAAACTGTAAGTTATAGAAGTTAAAACAGGAAAGTATGAAGATGTTGGTATTTTGCTGAGTAAAAGATCTACATATTATCAAAGAAGTCATGTGATAGTTAAGGGAACTAAGATCCATGAAACATTTTAGTTCTGTGGATTTAGACTATTCTGACATGAAATCATATTTTAGAAAAGTCTTAATTATATTTTGGATGCATACTTACTTTTCTCAGTTAAAAACAAAATGTGGTTTACAGACCTAAGCTGCCACATTCTACACATGATCTATAAGTTATACTACACTGCTGGGTCCGAGTTCATTTCCAAGACATCTTAAGTGTGTTTTGGTCTGTCTGCTGGAAAGCACGTAAGAATTATGATCCGGCTGTGCGGTGATAAGAGAACACTGTGCTACTGCACCTCCGTCACTATTGGAGCAGGCAGACAGGGATATCATGGCCTGAAACAGGCAAGGACACATTCCAGCTTCCACTTGATTAATATGCAAAAAGAAAGGTATTCAGCCAGTGCAAATACTCTTCCTGCAGTAAGTTTTTGTGCATTAGGTGGCAAGTGTTGAGTCCCTGAAATATCTATATTTTTTATAACAGAGGAAATGCAGCTATTCATCTGTTGTACTCAGGTTCCGTCATCCTTAGTCCTTAGACAATTGACCTGATTGAAACTGTTTTGGATCAGAAACTATGTTAGATCGTTCTTTGTAGGAATAGTAATCAATTTTCATATTTACATATCTGACAGAATTCTAAGATGTAATGTTATCTTGTGAAGTAACAGACTGTGTCTAAAGACTCAAAAAGATGAGCCCTTTTTGTTAGTGAAAAAGTGATAAGCAACATGAGGTGGAAATAAGTACTACAGAACTTTAGGCTACTCTCATATTCTAGAAGACCGGTAGAATTTCAAGTTAATGTTAATATTACTGAGGGATCCCAATACATTCCAATAATACTCAAAAAATCTGCTTGCCAGGCACTGAATGCGTTTCCATTTCCATTATATGATTTCATATAGCAGTTCAATATATTCAACTCCCTTTACTATACCATTTTGTGGTCCTAGCAAGGTTATACTTTCCCATGGTATAGTAGTGTTAGTGCCATCTAGTCTGAGAATGTTGGTGAAATTCTTCTCAGTATGTATCTTTCATACCTGATAGCTTTCTGCTTCCTTTCCCCCTTCTTTCTTTATTATCATCACTATTGACTATGTTCTGTTATTCCCGGATGTTCTGTTTTTCCTTGATGTTGAATATCAATTGAATGTGATTTGAAACAACTTCCCTGGCATAGAAGGTTGTGATATTATTTTCGGAAGTGAAGATTACATTAATGTAGTTGGGAAACTGGCATTTTTCCACTCCAATCCTTTCTGTGCCACTTCCTTCACTGACACCTGCTTCTGCTGTCTTTCCATCTTCCTTCTTGCATGCAGATCACCGCTCTTCCTGGATTTCTTTCTAATTAGAACCACTGAACAAGTGAAGACTAAGTGCAGTTCCTCTGCAAACATACTTTTTAGCCCTATCTGGATGATTTACACCTTCTTACAATGGTTATATGCTTTTCACCACTTCCATAGGCTAAAGAGATGACTCCTTCTTGGTGCACGTAGCTGCTCTAGCTGAAACTGAATGTCAGAAAAATAGAATCAGCTCTTCAAAAGCTAACTCGGCTACTAAGCTCCTCCACACATTGACCACTGTCTATTCTGTCCATCTGAAACCTTATTCACTCCTCTCCTGTATTCAGGATGCAGGGCTCCAGACAGATTCCCTCTCTCCTCCGCCCTAAGCCAGATGTGATCCATCAAGTCTTCATTCAACTGGACAGGCCAACCTGATGAATGAACCAGCAAGGAGGGGGCCATCTGGTAAGCCGATTGTCCTCTTTTAGGCATCTTTAGGGTCTTCGTCAGGTCTGCTGTGTCACACAGCACGTCTGTACTTTTTATAGTTTTGTAGCTGGTGAAGTGTTTCTCTGGGAGCACTTCTGTTCCAAATGCTGTTTAATCTTTCAATCCCGTTTTAGTTTAGCTCTGTGATGACAATGTCTTTCGAAGCCTCACACATAGAAAGTTTCAGACAACTACAGAAGAGTTGTAAATTCACATTGGAAAATAAGACTAATTTCCACTGCATCACATCCTTGAAGAGAGGATCTTTGTTATCATATGAATCAATCACAATTACATAGCTATTTCAGGATGTTTATGTAAACATGACCCAGCCCAAAACAGTATAAAATTTAAGTGATGAAATACGGGATAATGCTGTACATATGCAGCATGACATAATGCATACATGACCAAACAGACTTTTATTTCACTTGTTCTTGATTTAGTATTTGTGCTGCTAGCAACATAATGTTGCCAAGGCATCAATTATGTTTCATTTTATAAATCAAACTAATTAAGAACCAGATGCAATCTGAGTGAAAAAGATCTGAGGTCAGTGTTGTGCACCATATGTACGACAGTGCTTACTCACGATGAGGAGATGCATTGGACAGCTGTGAATTTTTTTCCTGTAGGACTTTCATCATGCTCAGATAGTGTAACATACTTAACTTTTTCCAGTTTATTTCTTTAATTTCATAATAAAACTCAAGAAAAGTGAGCAACACTGCAATGACTTTAAAAGACTAAGCAATAGATAAAACGTCATGAAAACAAATCAGAAAAGAACTTGGTCAGCAAATTAGCATGACAATAAATCTGTTTTAGTAACAATGTGGAACGTGGATGAAAGAAACAACAAAGAACAAATTGCATCTTCAGTGTGACTTAATTTCAGACACAAAATGGTGAAAATAAACATTAAATCAGGATCTCAAAGCTGAACTGCTTAGCAGACAGAAAGGCGTTGTTCTTAATGACTTAACTAAGTGCTATCAGGACAATAGTAGAATCCGCAGGACCAAATCTCTGGAATTTGTTTTCCGCTGAAGCATTGCTCCAATAACCCTTTAATTTTCAAAGGTTCCCTAAGTGTTTTAAAAACATCAACTCCGTGAAAGCTAACAGCATTCTAAGACTTCAAATGTTAATTCATAGTTGTATTTATAACTGAATATAGAATATTTGGAGATAACTTTCCAGATTGCTAATCAGCTATCTTCTGAAAATATGTTGCAAGATTTCTGTCAAATTACCACTGCTGGTTTCATGGGTGGATCTAATTCCTCCAAGTTTTCTGAAAGAAACAATTCCTGTAGTGGAAGTGTTCACAAACAATACACTGACTACGTTTAATTTCTTGTAAATGGGTTTAATTTACTGAGTAGAATGAATGATGTCCTAGAGCTGAAGGTTCTGGTAAGGCCTCTAGCCCTTCACCACCTCTGTATGTTGGCTGACAGACACATAGGGCATTTTCAGAAGTCCCCCTTTGTTTTCACCTCATTGAGAGGTTTTCATTTTGAATATTTGGATTTTCATTCTAAGTACCTATTTGGTGATTATGGCACAAGACCATTTTTCTTCCTTCTTTTGCACCTTGTAAATGTATTGGTTGCTCTCGTTATAGAATGTTTATTTGTTTTATCATGTTCTAAGTACAGCCGGTTGAGGAGGATTAACAATTAATTTAGTAGTTGCTCTAATTGTACTTTTGTCAACAAATGAGAAAGTAGATAGGAGTCCCATTTTAAAGTTTCAGTTGTAGTAAAGATTAGAAGAACTCCGATACTCTTGTACTAGAGGAAGAATCTAAACCGGCTAAAAATGAAAACAATAGGCAGGAATCATCACTGTTTAGCTGTTAAATTTTCCCTTGATTAGTAAAAATCTCCTTGTGTCATTAAAACATATGTACAGGCTATTTGCACGTGGATCCTCCGTTAAAATAGAAGGTATTAATTTTTCACATTTAGCCTCAAGGCTTGTCTGAAAAACTATTGCACAACTAACATTATAATGTGAATTAAAAAGACAAAGACTGTGTTCCAATTTGCATCTTGTTTTGAACCCATTACACAAGTGGTGTACAGGAAGGAAGTCATTATTATTGGAATCACAGTCATTCTTCATACAAGGTGACCATTAAACTGATTATTAGGTGAACTCTATGTCTATACATTCTCCTGAACCTGCCTGGTGTGATCACATTTATTCTATGCCCTTTAATTTCCTTCTTACTCAGAAGTAAGTTAAGTAAGAACTTACTTCTTACTTTACTCCTCTTAAGGAGTAAGAACAGGCTGTATTTCTCTGGCAAAAGCAAATACAGCAGTCACAAAATGCAGGAAATCTGATTTTTTAAAATCATTTTGACCAGAACTTCTCATATCAAGCTTTAAAGAATGAGAGAGAAAATGCTTTATTCTGTTGCTTGGGGGTTTTTTGTACCACTTACGGTATTTTCCCATCAACTTCTAATTTTGTAATTTGTATGGGTGGCCTTGTTGTGAAATGAGTCACTTTGTTGGTCTTCATTTAATTCTGTCTAATTAGGATGTATTTTGTTTGGCAAGCATCCAGTAATTAGTGATATATTTATGCAATTATTAGCATTTAATATTTATATAATAAATATGCCTAGAAGGCAAACCATTCAGAGGCCAGAAAAGAGGTAGAGTACATAATTTTACTGAATGCAAAGATCCTCCATATTGAGACAAATGCAGAAAGTAAATGTAATGCATAAGTTGACCTGTCTAGTCTGGAGACAGAGTTTGCATATCCTAAAATGATAGGATGTGCATACTTGGTAATCAGTGGTGATTATAGAGGGAGTGAAGATGGGCCCCTGTTTGAAGTGAGATAATAAGCCAGCTTGTTAGGGAGAGACGAATAAAAGAACTTAAAGAAAAGGAGCAGATGTCTGCTTGATGATGTTGAAGAGGGAGAGCTAGTGGGGCCCTTCCCTTCCGCGGTGACACGGACGGATGCACAGCCAGGTCACAGTTTGCCAGCCAAACAGTGGTTGCTCTCTGTCCATATTAAGATAGCACAGGCAGATCACCCCAGTTTGGCCTAAACTAACTGCGGGTTCAAGTAAGTAAACCTCACTTTTGCTATAGGCTAAGGGCTGTGTACGTTCTTGAGCAGTAACTGTAACACTAGTAACATTTTTTTTTCATACATCTGATTGTATAATGAGAGAGAAGTCAGGAATAAAGTCTTACCTACGGAGTTTTGACTGGAGTTAGCTATTGCAGTCATAAAGCTTAAAAGGAGCATCAATAATAATAACTGAATTTTGATGAAATTACTCTGCTGTATTCTGTAGAATGTTGGACTGTCCTGAATGTGAACAGTGGCTTTTTTTCTTCTCTTAATGTTTAGAAGGTAATAAATGACTTAACAGTTTCACACTAATATAAACACACAGAACTCTTTGGTTTTACTTTTGTTTTGTTGGAAAACTTTCATTCACTCTGACCTGAAATTAAAGCTAAAATCTAAGTTATAGGAAATAATAAGGAATAAGATAAAAATATCTCATGTAGCCTTTTTGAACTTGTCGCTCCCTAGCCTTGCTTAAATCTGTCATGTCACTTTCTATAACATTGTCATCCATTATGTATGACCCTTCTGTAAATTATACAATGTTCATCCCAATAAAGATTAGACCATTGTGATCTAAGAGCACTCTATAGGAGTGATGGTTTTTTGGTTAAGGAACTGTTCTGAAGGTCAGAATTGTTTTGTATAGCTTGGTTACAGGTTTCCTGTATAATTTTGGACAAGTCATTTTATCACTGTGCCTGTCATTGTGCCATGCACACACTGCAGACTTTCTTTTAAAACATTCATCTGATACTCATATACGACATTAATGGCAGCTGTTATCAGCTCCCTATGGATTGGTAAAGACTGAGATTTTCAAGAGTGCATTATGGTGTCTCTTTGGTTCTTCTGAAACTCCCAGCCAGAAAACATGTACAAGTTATTCTGAAGTTCAGGGAAGAAAATGGTGGAGCCCAGTCTAATGATAGCTGTAGCTAAAGCTTAGCTGCAATACTGCGTACAGAGAAAGGTAGTTTAGACTCAATTCTACACCGTATGTGTCCTTCTATAACATCTTAATCTATGCCACAACATTACAACTTCTGTCTTTGTACTACTATTTTCTATTTTTAAACGAGAAAAATATTTTTTGTAACAAATCAACTTTCTTGTTGTTCAAACACAACAAATCTTGTGTTTGCCTTCTGCTAATGTGCAAGACCAAAAGATGTATTTGCTAAAAGCTTTAGATGCAGTCTGTCTAGCTGAACCACTTGCTTCAAAACTTTTTATATAGAACTTACCTTTTCCTAGATTAAAATTGTTTTTCTTAATATTTTTTCTTTCTTTTTCTCAGAAAGGAAACATGTTTCTTTCTCAAGTATCTGTTGTTTTTTTTCCGCTCTCCTTTATGAGTCTTTAAGCTTTCATTCATGATGATGGAGGGGTTTTTTGCATATTAAGATCTCCTTTGCCGGGATAATTGCCTGGTCTCTTGTAATACTTTTACTTGATCCCGCTTCATATTTTTATTGCAGCTTCTGCCTATATGTTCCATTTGTACTTTGCAGACTCTTCATCATTAATTAGAAGACAATAGGGAACAATTTAACTGTGATATGCAAGCTGTTCTCTTACCATAGAGATGTACCCTATAGCTTCTCAGCTTGATATGAAGAGAATGAATGAACAACATGTCTTCTGTTTTGTTGCACATGTATTTTAATTGTGACTAACACATGTTTTACTATATACAGAATGTCCATCCTTGGAGATATTCTAAAGCTGCCTGGATGTGGTCCATGGCTGTAGGTGGCTGTGCTGGAGCAGGAGGGTAGACCAGGTGGCTTCCAGAGGGCCATTCCAACCTCAACAATTCTGTGATGCTATGAAAACTCTAGAACACCTTATGCTATAGGACACCTGCTCTAGAACATCTGATGTTATAGTTTGGAGATATTTACCAATCTGCCCAGGGGCAATCTTATACCGTAGCATTTCAGTTTTTCAAATTGCAAAAAGCTAATATAACTCTTGATGACATTTACAAAAATGTATAATGGCACTCCTTTCATTTCTCTCACAGAAATTATTCTCAGTGAAGATAAAGAGAGTTCTATGTATATAAGAACTGCAGGATCTGCCACTTCTTAAAATCAAAGCCACTTTTTTTTTAAGTGGCACCAACTCAAGAAAATGTTAAGTCAAAAAATTTTCTTAAAATTTATTTTCTGACTTAAAATGCCTCAGCCAATGTAAGTTGTATTTAACTTTCAAAGCTCTTTGGCAGAGAGTACACATTCTAAATTTCTTCTCATAGTAAGTTGTTATGTTAGAGTTATAAACCCCTGAAAACTGGCATTTTGTAGTGGAAGTGCTGACAAGACCTTTATTACACCAGTACAAATAGGCAGCAATTCAATAAATGCTGGTTGTTCTTTTTATAGTCTGGTAGTTGCTTTCTGCCACTGTATTTCAAGCAAACATTATAAAAAAAATAATAGCATAATAGAAATACAATGGTATGGCTTGAATTTGGCTCTCTAACTGTTGCAACAACACTTCAATATGGTTAATATGTCCGATTTCAGATTCAGTTTTAAAGGACTGTTTTACAAACTACTGGTAATTTAAAAAAAAAAAAAAATTACTGTGTGCATGTGTATGCTTCATATGGTATTGGAACAGAAAAGGCAATCATCATGGCATGGAGAAGTGGATGTTAAGTTGCTTGGTATGAAACTCAAATGCCAAGAACACAACACATTTAAAAAATAAAATTTTCCTGCTGAAGTTTTATTTTTCTCACTATGGTATCCATAGTTTATGTTCTAGAAAGAAAGATTCACTTCAGACACCTGTGATTGTCTTCATAAAGACTCTGAACTTTTCCAGAGCCTAGAAATAAGTCACTGAAATAAGAATTGAAGGATGTTTGTCAAGTGAGAAAGGTGAAGAACGTAGGATAGAATGCTTGGAACTCTTCCATCACCTGCCAAAAGTACTATAAATTTCATTGAATCTGCTTGAGATTCACCTTTACACATGCGAGAACCCCAAATCAACGTAACATGTGAAACTGTAAATCTCACTGTGACCTAAGGGGCTCAGATACCTGTCTGTCATTAGTTTCACTTCCTAGACTGCACTTGTAAGTACACAGTCATAGAAACAATAAGAATCCATTCTCCCCAAAGAGAAATACAGATGGCAAAGCCTTGGGATGTTTTGGCTTTTTGATTAATCTTTGCAGTGTTTTGTCACAATTTGGTAATACAGTAATGGAAATTCTTGGTTCAAATGCAAAATATAGCCAGTATTGTATCAAAGCATTATCAAACACAGTATTACTTTCCGAAACTTTTTGGTTAAAATAACAAGATAATAGAATTAACTAGAATATGTAGATTTCAAAAATGATCCATCAGTCTATGCAAATTGCTGTGTTAATAATGTATTTTTAATGCTAAGCACGTTTGACAGCCATTTCATCTCTCTTTCTAAACTAAAGCTTGGCAACCTGCATTAATTCTTACACTTTACAGATGTAACATTCAATGCACATGCCATGTAGTGATGTGATCCGAATAAAGTAAGGCATGTCAAAGCAATGTGATTATTAGTAAACAAGTTTGTGGCTGGCGTGTTGAGTGCAGAAAAAAACAAGAGGCAAAAGCCAGTGCTGTTTTGGCATATCTTACATCTTCACTGGCCTGAATTTGCTTCAGATAATGGGAGTGTCAATCATAACTTGCACCAGGGGATTCGGAAGAGATAAATGGGCATAACATCAGAGTGGGTGAGACTGAAATCAGGTGTGTTGGATACAGTTCAGACAGCTGTGTTAGCTGTGTAGCTTAAACAGACCCAGAGCTTCCTGGTTTGACTTGCCATAAGTATCTGTAAGCTGAAAAGAGATGTACTATTCCTAATTATTTCTCTACTCCACTAACAATAAAACTCTTATTGCTTCAGACTCAAGACATGCTTCTACATCATTATTTCATCAGCAGGGATTTTCTATCCTTCCTTCAATGGGTTAAAAACCCAAGGCACAAAATATAAGAGTTGCTGCTAAACTGCAAGTGACCCTATATATATGTTTGATTATAGCTCTGCTGGACTAAAGGTCAAAAGAAAGTTTTAGAATACTTAAGAGACAATTATCTAAAGTTCAGACTTTTCCAAAGGAATAGAACTAGAAATTATACAGACTATTATCTAAAGTTCACATTTTTCAAAGGAAAAAGGTAGGAGGAAATGCTTATTCCATCACTTTTCTGTTAATTTGTCTGGGTTTTTTTATTATTGTTCTGTCAAGAATTTATTTCCTACAAGTTCTGCATCACAGCAGTATTAACGTGATTGTTCCCATTTCCAAGAAATTTTAACGTACGAGAGTGATGTATTCTTATCCATGATGAAATATTGCTTTGCTCATGATTCAAAATGCCTAACAGCACTTTTTATTTCTGCAAAGGAAAACACGACCGGGAAATGTTTTTAGGTTTTTTATTCGTTGTTTGATTCAGCAGTTCAATTCTGGCATTAGCTATTGTTATTTAGGCCAACTGGTAAAGAATAAAAATAATCAAATATACAAAAAAAAGTGACATTTTCCAATTCTCTTCCTTGTCAGTATATATTCTCCAACTAAATACTTTTTTTTTCCTGTGTTCTTATTGCTGTTTTATGGGATTCCAGAAAGTCCAGGTCTCTGGAAAAAGAAATTCATTTAGATGTTTGCCAACGTGTCATAGGAATGTTTTGCAAATTGCCATTAAATGTGTCACTGTGGCCTGTGACTTACTATGGTGCAGGGGATACTGTTTGATCAGTCAGCTGAATTTTTATAGCACAAAATCTTTTTTCTTTTGAACCTGATGTCTGCTATCAAATTTGATAGCAGTCATCAATCTGCTTTTTTGAAGACATCACAAAATTTTGACATTCATGAAAAGCAAGTCAGTTTGAAATACCTGTGAATGCTTCAGTGCCCATATGGTTTGGCTATCATAAATCAGACAAAATGTACTATAAAAATGGCATCTTTTTATTTGCAGATTATTTTATAAGGCTTCTGCTTGAACAGAACATTTATGCCTTTACCATACAGATTAAGCAAAGGGTCATCTTCCTTGTTAACTGCTGTTCAACAGGATTTTGTTAGAGACAGCCATCAAGGAAGATCTTCTAGTACATATGTAAAATATTACACAACATAGTCGTGTATATATATTAAGATATATACATGTGAGTTCTTAAAAAAAATGTGTTTAGTGTGTATAAAAACATCCATGTAAATACTAAGTTTAATCATGAAACAAACTTATTGTACTAATCAACAAATAAATTGTTTTTTCATTTACTAATGATAGGCAAATGTATAACATGCAAACTCAGAATTGTCCCCTTTTAATCAGGTATTCCTTTAAAAAGTGTTACAGACGACGGCAGAAACGAACAAACGAAAAAGTCTTACATAAACACGGGTTTATCTCTCAGGGCATTTTAATGTAATTCTTTGGAAGCAAGAAGTGATGCTTCTAACTTGTACTTTAAGTGTATTCTGAAACAACAACTTGGTTTTATAGCTCAGGGCCCGTCTATGGAGAGTTTTCTTTTATAAGGTGAACGCTGCTGAGGGGATACTCTGAGTTGCCTCTTTTGGCTTTTGTGTTAGATCAGAAAGCAGGTCCTGAGTATTCTTTTCTGCGGCTTTTATAATTATGAGAATAAAAAAAGATTTCAAAACAGTTGAGTTGACAGAGAGATATCACATGTGGGGCTATGAATAGTGAATTGTTGGTTCTGCATTCACCCGTCTTGTTTCTGCGGTGTGATGCTGTCAATCTAAGTACGTTTTATTTGTAAATCCTTTCATAGAAAGGTATGTACTGTTGATAAAATACTTAGAAGAATAACGATTCAGGTGTGGCTTATAGCTCATGGAGTGTATAGATAGACTTTTTGAGAGACCTCTGTGTCTTTGGACAACTTTATTAATTTCCAGTCTCTAAAATGGGGTTTGGAATCTTCCTGATATTCCTTTATTTCTCTGTTGTTATGTTTGAATTTTGAAGAAAACTAAAAATACCAGTATTACTACAGATCTTTTGAAAATCTGTCTTTAATCTTGTAAGGTCTCCAGTCGTGAGTAGTATGTATTACTGATGGCACATACATGAGTTAATAATTCAGAGCTGAAATGCTATCTTAGCATCCTCTTGTATGTTCTAGTGCATTTGCAGATGACTGCTAAATATTATGTATCTAATATTTCTTAGAATGTTGTATGTTTTGTTTTTTTTCTACCTGTACTTCAGTAGTTTCATTGCAACCTTTATCATAATAACTTAATTACTCAGTTATTGAAAGTCGTTATGTGAGGATAGCTGCCATTTATGAACTGAGAAAGAAAATAGATGCACTATTCTTGTCTTTTCATTATCAATAAAAGCAGGAGTATCACAGTAAGGTTATTCTTGCTACTCTTCTACTTGTGTCAAAGGACTCTGTATCACAGAGGGTCTGGTTTAGACTAAAAAAAATGTACACAAAAAGATAGCTCTAATAAACACGAAGAAACATATTTCTGTTGTAGTGTTTCCAGCTGTAACATTTCCAATTTAGTCTTTCTTCACATAAGTAACATATCCAGTACAGACAGCAATTTCTACCATGAAGTCCTTAATACCATTAATGATTTGATCTTTCTGAGAACATAATAAAAGGGATAGAAAAAGATGGAAAAAGAGCTATATAGGTGTAAGGTTACACAGCAGGGAAGTCCACTGATCTCAAAATATTAAAGAGACCGTGAGGGAATTAAAGAAGTGCAGTAATGTGTGCAGAGAAAATGACACTTGGATGTAAACTGACTGCTTCTGGTTTTTACTTTGGTTGTGTCATTTTATTGTCTGACTTAAAATTGCAACATGAACCCTTGTACAAAGTGGAAGATGAAGAAGCTTACTCCTGCCTGCTAATTTCACGTCCAGGTTGATGTCAATGCCATTAAAGTCACTCATGACCAGAAAACAAAAAAGCAGTTTTGTATTAAAATTATTACATATGCTTTTAATCAAAATCTTTCATCTAAGAACCTCAAAAGAGATCAGGGGTCCTTGAGAACAGTTGGGAATGCACTGCAGGCACTTGGCCTGGTGGTAGGCAAGTCCTCGGTTGTGGTTATTCAAACTTCTTTTGTCTAGAAATCACACTGGACATCTTGTAAAGACCTTCTGCATCGTCATTCTTTGTTCCAGCTGTGAGGGAGATATTGCAATACCAGTCTATTTCATGGTTGTTTTGCAAATCTGCTTGTAAACTCCAGAAACTGAGAGTCATCTGGTGATCTAAATGACTGATTTGGTTTTATGTTTAAAAAAGTGTAAAAATGAGCTCCAGATCTAAATTGTAGTTATATATTCCTGGAGCTGTGTTGCTCTGACCTCACAGTGATGCAAAAAATTTTGATGAGCTAAAAAAATTATTCACGTCGCTTATCTTACGGCATTCCTCGAGCCTGCAGGACAGAATATAGCTCCTAGTCCATCCCGGGTAGCTGGTACGTCATCAGTGAAATGGCATTTAATAGGACTCTGGCATTTCAATGAACTTCTTCAATCTATTCCCCACATAGATGGGTGCAGAATTCAGGGAGGCTCATTTTGACTGAGAATGTCAAAGGAGCTCCTGAATATCCCTCACTGACTGGTGATATGGACTTAGTGTCTCTCTTTGCCTGTGGCAGGTTCCCTCAGAGCTATATAAACAGAGAGGAATTTTTTTTTTTTTCCTGCATGTAATTCTCCTTGTTTTGTTGAAAGTAACATGAATAAATAAATAACCTAAGCAGCGCTATAATGAAGGATCAGTGGGTTAATTGGAAAGATGAGTGGAAAGTGATTGTCCCCTCTCCTGCTGAGCACCTGCTGCCAAGTTAATTCATGCAGCCGTGCTGGAGGTTGTTCCTGGAGGAGATTCCTGCTGTTTTGTCAGCTACGGTAAGGGGAATGTCCACAGAGAGGGGAAAGCAAATCAGATAAATTGAGTTTATTGCTAATCAGCTGCTAGGAATTATTTTCAAGTTCTAGGAACCGACTAAAATGTCAATTAGAGAGTCGTTGTTCTTCACTCCAGCAACACCAAGGTATACGTATTTCAGGACACAGCAAAGAAGGGGAAGGAATTTGTTGCTAAACAAAATTCCCAAGGCAAAATTGAGTACTTGCCATCCATTGACAAAACAATTCAGTAATTCCATTTTGCTTTTCCTGTTGCCTACTTCTGTTTGCCGGTTTCTTTCTGGGCACAACAAATTCGAGTTCAGTCTAACACAGCAGTTTTTAACAAAAAAAACAAACCCATATGCCTGTAAAATAAGAAAGGTTATTCTCTCCTCTCCTTGCCTTGCACCTCTTCTTACATACAGCTAACTATTCAGCCATTACAACTTATTTACACTTAAATAGTTCAGCTAAATGTCCCAAATAACTTGCGTATCTTTTATCTGATCTCTTTTCAACTTGAATTGATAACCATTACTGGTACTAGGTAGTTTCTTATACTCAGCATAGCTTCACAGAATGCAGAAACAGACACTTTATTTTCCCCATCTCTCCTCATTCCTCTCATTTTTCCTGCCCTCTTCGGTTTGTCTCTTTATGGTATTCTTCCTTTTTTACTTTGTTTTAATCTCTGATTCTGACTTACTAGAATTTTCTGACCAGGCGGTGTAGCAGTGTGTCAGAAAGATGGAAGGGATCTGAAGCTGCAATCAACAAAGGCAGTTACTTTTTTAAATCGCTTCCTCAAGCAGGTTCCTCACTTCTTTTGCGTATCTTTGAAGGGCAGGCGTGTGAGGGCTCAGCATCTCAGTCCTTTCCTCCAGCCTGGACAGGGGAGCCTGTGCCAGGCTTAGAGGAAGGAACAGGCTATATCAGTACAGATTTCCAGAGCACAAGAAATCAATGTGTAATGTAACTGTAAAAGTCTCTGGAGTCCAGAATAGATGACTACAAATGTGACACTTCTGAGTGGGCTTTGTCTTAAAGACAGAAAGAGCTGGAAATTGAGCCTCACATAGTTTTTCTCCTTTGAAAGGTTAAAACACAAGGATTAAGGATGCAACTTCTGCTGAGATATTTTTAATTTTGCAAGAGAAAGTCAAATGGACAGATAAATTTATTTTTCAGTATTTGAAAGGGGCGGTAGGAGGAAAAGAATGCTGTCCAATGAAAAAAAAAATGTACTTGAACACATCAAAATAGGTGTGGTAGTCATTCGTATTCTGGTAAAGCTATACATACTAATATTTAGGAAAACTTAGCTACAGTATTGTTTTACTAACATACCATTTCCCTTTGTTCCTTGCAGTTCAGCTAGAGGGCAAGCACGACACTGGAAGGGGGGTGACTCACACGCATGTGCTGACACATTCAGCCAAGGAGGAGGAGTCCAGTTTTTTGCTTAATTCTAAATGGGTGCTAATTGTTGATTTAAAACATACTTGACTTTTCCACTGCATCATAGTGGCATATATAACTCTGCGTATCATCAAGGAGTTTGGTCCTATTTGAGTTGTCAGAATTCTTAAGAGCTTATTTCTGAAATTTATCTTCAGTGAACATGTATGCTTCCTTTAATTTTAAAAAGGGCACAAGGAAAGACTAGACTATTTATCTAGCTCCAGGGTGCCATCAGTTTTGATGTGGCTGTTTCCAACTTGAATAGATAAAAACTCAGGATTCCTGGAAAGAAAAATCATTAGGAACCCTTTTTGTTCTGCAGAGGTATTATAAAGTGACCATACTTACACTGCTTTATAAAGCAGTTAATTTGGGGTTGATCTTCATGTGTTGTGTACTCTAAATGCTGTGGCAAATGCTGAAATGATTACATAACCTGCATCATAAATTATAGTAAGAACATCTCTAGGCTGCAAGAGTGTGATTGGTAGGTGGTTCCAGCGTGGAAGGGATACAGAAAGACTGCAGAATCAGAGACCCTGAACTGCAGAAGGACCCTACCTGAAGTTCGGCTTCTTAGTCACTGAAAGGGAAAACAAGCCTGCTTTCTTCTCTTGTATGAGACAATTACGCCATGTGCTTAGATATCAAATCATCTTTCTTCATCTTTTGTTGTATGGCTCTAATGAATTAACTACAAACGTTATCTACTGATTGATATCTTGATACAGTTTCAGGACGTGATAAAGTTTAGTAATGTCTTATTCTGTAATTATCATGTTCTGTAACTACCTTTATTCCGTATTAATATGCCTCCTTGCTAAGAAGTATTTCAAGAATACTGCGTTTTGAATTTATTTTATTGGATGTGAAAAATGTCTTTACAGTATTTGCTTTGTGAACGTTTTCCCCTTCTTCCTTCTCTGGCTTTTGTACTTGACTGCCAGCTGTTTCAAGCATACATGTGTGTTTTATGCTGGGACAGTGATACCTGCTGCCCAAATACCACGGGCTGTCATAAACGTTCCTAGTGATCACAGCTGGTACAAATTAAACATTTCTAAACTACTGCACGTTTTCAAGTGAGTACCTGACCAGTACCAAGATCAAAGTAGATACAAAGCTTTCTTACAGTCTCTATATGTATATACATACACATTTTGTCATGCTGTTCAGGCACCTTTTTGGTCAGAACTCAAGAACTTACCAGGTCTTTATTTTATCTGTCATATGAACACTGCCTGTCTTCCAGGTCTTTGCTTACTTATGCCTGTCACATAGCTCTCTGTGATTGCTTTCCTTCTATTAAATGGCATTTAGTGATTACATGTGCCCATTGTATAGCATAAAGTATCAGGGGGCTTACTTCTGTTCATGATACTTCAGGAAAAATAACTTTGATAGCACAGGGAAAGAGAGGTTAATGAAAGGAGCAACAAGCTTCTTCTCCCAAATATTATGTGCTGCTTTATTGTCATTGGATTCCTCAGTAACACACACGTATTCATATTCTGCATGCGTCAGAATCTTTTTATTCATTTGTGGTGTTATTTTTGATGAAAGAACACACAAAACAAACTAGTACAAGTCAACATGTACTCTGTTAGTACATAACTCATAATGATGAATTAATTTCTTAATTCCACGGAATAAAGCAGTTAAAAGCTAAACTGAATATATAAGTATGTAAATAAATCAAAGTGGTTTGCATATTTGACATGCTCACTAATCATGGTTTATGCCTGAGCATTCTGGCACATACAAGATAATTGATTTTTGATAGTAGTATGTTGTTAAATGGCTAGAATCTATCATTCTTACAACTGTACAGAATAGAATCTATAGGATTACCCTAAGTAAAATCAACTTGCAATTGTTTTGATGATGAACTGAGAAGAGAGTGACTATGAGGGATTTGACGGTGTGACTTTATGTCTGAATGGGATGCTATGTAGACAGACACCTCTATGTTTCTAAAATTAGGTATCTGCATATGTGTGCGGAAGTAAGAATGTCCTAGCGTCATTTCCTCTGGCTGCCTTTATAGAAGACACAATCTGGTTTGGTTTGTTCTGTTTTCATCATTCAGGCCAAATCAATGTTTAGACTGCCTAAAATTAGGCCTAAAACTTTTAATACATTTACCTTTCCCTTTGTTTGTCTTTATATTGCTTGTTAATTAAAAAAAAGAAAAGAGAGAGAGAAGAATCTTTTATAGCAGGGCTAAATATTGTGCAATAAGTGCTAAAAATGCATGGAACATTGATTTTAATTGATGAATGTGCATTATTAAGTCTGACTTACTTTAACATTTAGTTTCTCTCTTTGTTGAATTTTTTTTGGTTGAATTTTCATGACTGTGTGACTTGAAAAATGGCGATGTCATGATTGGAAGATATCTATAGGGATGTATGCAGAGAAGAAATTGAGGGGCTGCCATTATGATCATACCATACAACACAAGAAAATGCATATATTGCACTCATTCATTTGGGGCATGAACAGCCAGACAGAAAGGGGAAGGATTTCTGTGTCACATGCTGCTGGTATAATGAGTATAATAAAGGGCATATGTGTTTGTGTAGCGGTTTTCTGAATGCATTAAGCAAAAACTGTGGTTTTAGAAGTTACTCTATGTGGTGAAACAATGCAAATTTTCCCTTTTTCAGATAATACTCTCAGCATATTGGCAAAGCATAGTGGATTCAGCCGGCAGAAGCAAGAGGTATATCTACTGCCCATTATAATAAGCGATAGTGGGAATCCTCCCATGAGCAGCACTAGCACTCTCACCATCCGGGTCTGTGGCTGCAGCAGTGACGGTATCGTCCAGTCCTGTAACGCTGAAGCATACGTACTGCCCATTGGACTCAGTATGGGAGCCCTAATTGCCATATTGGCATGCATCATTCTGCTGCTAGGTAGGTATTCATTTCACAGCCTGGTGTTCAAAACTCTTCTGATTCCTGGGTGGCCGTAAGTAAGCACAGAAGTCACAGAGAGGGACGCACAACTTAATCCAATGTAATGTGTGGCAGAACTGAGAGAGCTGTCAGGACTGCAGCCCTACTGTACGAAGAACTGAATGAAAGCATACAGAGCAAAGTCCCAATCTGAAATAGTCTTACACGGAAGTTACATAATGAACAGGTATGGAATAAGAAACTAAAAATCAAATCAGGGACGTTAAGTAGCAAGGTGAACACAGTACATGCAGCACATGGGGGAAAATGGATTTGTTGTATCTTCTAAGACTTGTATGAGTTTAATGGCATCAGAGACAAGAGACAATGGCATCAGTTCTACAAGATAAGAAGCACTGTGTATTTTAATAAAACATACAAAATTTGTATATGACATCAAGCAAACAAGGGAGAGAACAGTGAAAGAAGAAACCTATTTCTGCTGTTTGCAGCTTTGTTTTGTAACTGAGATTTACATCAGTAACTGAGATTTCAGCATTAAGCTACAAAAGCAAGTGTAACCAATTTAGAGCTTTAAATGCATCTCTCCATGGTGCTGAAACTGATGTAGCTAAGCTGTTTTTTTCTCTCTCACTGTCTCATTCTATTTTCAGTCATATAGTGTTGAGTGTGTTGCAACACGTTAAAAGAATACACAGATTTTCTTCTATAACCAGGGCTATGTTTTTAAAAAAAACACCCTCTAATTATGGAAAACTCCATCCATGATGTAGATCATTACAGACTGTGTTCAGTGAATAGTGATGGCCTGACTTCACCTAAGTTTGTGACTTTTCCAAGGGGAAAAGTTTTTGTCTAAATTCAAGGCTCAAAAATTGAAGTATGCAAAATCTTATTCCTTACATAAAATTTAGCTTCAGATCTAAGTATGAGCTGATAATAGAAAACTAAAGGACTAACCAGAGCTTCTGATCAAATTTGCATTACTTGAATGAAGTTGAAGTTATGGGTCTTTCAGTTTTTCATATTATTATTCTTATTTTATTCTTATTTTATTCTTATTTTCACAAAAAGTAACCTATCACCTTTCACAACTCTGCATAACACGTACTGCTTTGATTGGAAAACTTTAAACTTATCAGCCTGTGATGCTTTCTTTGCAGTCATTGTGGTGCTGTTTGTAACACTAAGAAGACACAAGAATGAGCCTCTAATCATCAAAGATGATGAAGATGTGAGGGAAAATATTATTCGCTATGATGATGAAGGAGGTGGAGAAGAAGATACAGAAGCTTTTGACATTGCAACTTTGCAAAATCCAGATGGAATTAATGGATTTTTGCCTCGTAAGGATATTAAGCCTGATCTTCAGTTTATGCCCAGGCAGGGCCTTGCACCTGTTCCTAATGGTGTTGATGTTGATGAATTTATTAATGTAAGGCTTCATGAAGCCGATAATGATCCCACAGCTCCACCATATGACTCTATCCAGATTTATGGCTATGAAGGAAGAGGGTCAGCGGCTGGTTCCCTGAGCTCATTGGAGTCCTCTACATCAGACTCAGATCAGAATTTTGACTACCTCAGTGAATGGGGTCCCCGCTTTAAAAGACTTGGAGAACTTTATTCCGTTGGAGAAAGTGACAAAGAAACTTGACAGTGGATTACAAACTTTTCATTGTTGACTTAATGATCATGTAATATTCTAGGGCCACTGCTGTTAGTTAAAACTAATGTGGCTTTTTGTTTTAGAGGCAAGTTTAGCGCCAGTCATCTATAAAATCAACTACATTGTAATGTTGAACCAAAAAAAAAAAAAAAAAGTATATGTTAGGAGGTTAAGTCTTGTGGAGTGTGAAGTAAAGTATGTGGAGTGTCTAGAAGTCTTTGGATATTTGATATTCACTTGGCCACTCTGAAGATGGAGATTTGGATCTTTGATTATCTTCAGCGAATTAAAAGAAATTGGTGCTTTCTTAGAAAATGGACTTGCAGGGACTTTGCTATTGAACAGTAGCTCCTGCCAGCATGCATAAAGCTAATGGTTTGTTTCTGCATTGCCAACAAAGATCCTGGCACAGAAATGTTAAAAGCAATATCTTGGTCTTCTTAGCAATGCTGAATAGAAATAGCATTGTAAATTTCTACTGGCTTCTACTGTGCAGTGACCATACATTGTACATACAGTAATTGTTGGCCACGTAACCACAGACTGAATATCATCTTTAAATATTGTGTCAAGCCTTAAAATATTCACATGTTCTTAATCCATTCCAGTGATGGGTAATAAATCCTACTAATGTGCAGAGATTCAGAGGCAGGGCTACAAAACCTTGCTTTACAAAAGGATCTTTTTTATAGAAGAAGGATCAATCCTGTGCTTCGTCTTTTGAAAGGAAAGAAAAAACTGTGAAAAGGGATGGACTTAACATATATGAAAGAATTGCTGATTTTATTGGTAAAGATCGAATTTATTTGTTTAATCTTTAAAATAAATATTTTATTGATGTTCATTACTGATTTTATTTATTAAGACTGATAATCTATACGGTAAGATTATGAAGAAAATGAAATTATCTCAGATTTTTTTTCTATATATAATGAATGTTTACTACATGTACATTTTAAAAGAGAAGGAGAATGACATATTGTTGCAGGTTAAAGGAGTAACCTAATCCATTTGCAGCTGAATCTTAAGAGAGTGCTGTCAGGAATAAAACTTTCCCAGAGAAAACTTTTGACAGTTTTATATCTTCTTCATAAATCTAGTACGTGGTGTTTTTAATACAAGCACAAACAGCTGGAAGTAAACTGGTTCATGTGAATATTTAAACTATAGACTTTTAGAAATCCACACATAACACAGTACAGTAAAAAACATGCTTATAGTTCTCCACTGTATTAGAGCAGGAACCAGTGTGTACATAATTTTACTGCTTATGTTATTAGCATTTCTTTTCTATAATACTCATAGTGATGCACCAGGGCTCTTGCACACAGAGAAAGAACAACACTAGAAGCTGCAAGCATACTCAATTTGTAATGCAAACTTGCCATTTAGAAGTAGCAATTGTATAATAAAACTACGTATTACATGCAAATCATTTTAATTTTCTACTTTGTTTTGAAGCTATATTATTGTTGATTTACTCCATGTATTGTATTCAGAGAAACTCCTGTATTGTTTCCTACTTTGTGAAATATATTTTTATAAATACTTTTCTTGTTATTGCTTTTCTTTCAGTTTTACCTGTACACTGCAGAAAGGAGTCTGCCTGACTGACTTCATAGTTTGCTGAGGAATGTAGCTCCTTCAAAATCATCTGTTAGTTGAATACAGTCAAAATACAAAAGGATAATATTTGAAGCAATTTTTGACAGCGTTTGCTGAATTAGATATGCAGCAGCCTGTGACCACGGGAGTTATGTGTGTCTAATTCACTGCACCATGCTGAAAAATAACCTCATACATTTTTTGTTTAAGTATTGCTAGTAAAAACAATCCCTTCTCTTTAAGCTCCTCATTAATGTTTGTTACGCAAAAAAAAGTCTTAGTGCATAACCCCCCCGATTTTGCCTGTGTTTCAAAATGGAAACATTTGCTTTGCTTTAGCTGTGGTGTAGCTGGTTTTAATGACTGTAGTTTGTAGACAACTAATATGCTAACACCACATTTATTTGTATTATAAAGATTTTATTGAAATCAGTATCCATTTAAGTTACACTACATTAAAAAGTGCCTCTGAATAACTTTATCTAGCCATTTTGGTAATACTATAAACTAAGCGGTGAAGTCATCTAAAGATGGAAAAAAAGCAGTCATGAAGATTTCAATGAAATCAAACATATTTATGTAACAGACTGGAATAACAGCCAAACATTCTTACTAATCACTTGCACCAAGTGCCAGGATGTTCTGGATTGCCAGGCCAGATCTAATAGTAGTGTAAATGCTAAAGTCTGATTCAAAAGTTAGGCTGAGCTGATTTCTAGTCTACATCCCACCCCTGGGAGCAAAGGAAGGTGCTGTAAGATATAGATCACATTATTTTCTGTAGACACATAAGCGTTTAGGGCAAGTAGCTCTGACTGTTACAGTATATACCATAGAGTTTTGCAAAGCTCTTTTGTAGGAAAACTTACAAATGGATAACCTTCTGATTGCCTTTCTGATTGAAAGCTCCATCAGAGACCATGACAGCACATTCAGTAATAAGATTTCCAGGAAAAAACCCCATCACTGGCACTGTAGGAGAGGCAAAGCACGACAGAAATCTCATCACTGCCAGTCAAAAAGAGATGGTAGCTACTACTGGTGGGCATAGCAGTAAATTGTGCGTTTATACAGGTTTTAAACATGAATATCTACAATGGAAAGGAGAGAGAAAAGATAATGGATTTGTGATCTGTCAATAACAACGTGCTATTTCTTGAAGTCATTGCTACCCCACCAAAGGGAAATGATTCATTCTGCAAACTAGTTCTGTGTCATTTGAATATAAAATTTATACCAACATATGTTAGAGGGTTAAATGTTGATCATTCAGTTTTCCAGTACTTGTTTTTTGAGAAATGAAATGAATTCAGTATAAAACCATTTTGGATAACAACAGTATTTAGGGGGATTAGAATCAAATCATTCTACATTTCACATCTAGATTTAGACATATTGGTGACATTATTTTTAAGCATGTAAAATGGTAATTCATCTTTCTCAACAACATTTAATTAGCAATTGACTCATTGTAAGTGACAAGGAAAATGCATTAAATTAGAATTATTAATACTGATAAATTTGATAATTAAATTCTCAAAATCTTTTACAAGTGCCAAGCGCCTTTGAGTTCCATTGATTCTGGCTTGCCTTCACCTAGCTGTGTCTCATTTGTCAGAACTGCTGAAGTAAATCATCCCACATGTAAAAGTTGGAACTCTAAGTTTTTGGCCTGGACACTGTCCAGACACAAAATTCAGCTCAGGCGTTTCAACATGCAAGTACTGTGAACTGAATGTGTGCACGTGTTTACTGATGAAAACTCACACGACTGAAGGTCTTCACCGCATCCTGTCCTTTATGGTAGCTGAAAGCATGCGCTATAATATTTGTGTGCTGTGACCTTGAAATCAGATCATGGAAGGCTCAGTTAGACACAATACATTTTTCACCTGGTATCATTTATGCCTCTTTGTCTATGATGAATTTGAAGTGACTGTGAAATATACAGGAGAGAAAATGGCTGAAGATTTTCATTTAAATCAGCAGTTACTGATCACAGGAGAAAAATTTAACACTATGGCAACTCCAAATATCATCAACTACGTCGCAGCCCAGCAGTAACAATTCTCAATCTGGAGAAGAGACAGAATGTCTGCAAAATAGTAACTTTATTTGTAGTTCTCTGCTAGAGATGGATCTGCTGATATTCATATACAGAGAAAAATAAATCAACTGTATTATATCCATGCAGTTGCATGTACCTACATTTGTGTGTGGAAATTTTGTCAGCAGGCTGTATGGTCATTGAATTCTAGAAATGGATAAACAAGCTTAGAAAGCTTCTCCAAAGTCTGTCCAGCTGGAGGAAACCCTGGCAGGTAGGCTGGTCTTGTATTAGATTTTCTTGGGATAGAATTTCAGCCTTAATTGAGCTATTTGACTGTTTCTCTCCTGCCCCTCTCTCCGCCAGTTCACCCATCCTGAGCTGTAATACTGTGAATGTAATATTAGGCAGTAATTCATAAAGATCACATAGCTCTTCTTCAGCTGGTTTCAGCTGGTGTGTTCAGTGACTGGAAACAAACAGTTTGGCCAAGATAGTTAAGTTCACCAAGCTCTCTTCCTTTACTCTTATTATCCTATTTGTGTTTAGAAGCAAAACAAAACAAACCACAACAACTGTGTGCAAGCAGATTACTTTTCCGATGTAGTCAGCAGACTGTATTGTTACTTCAACAGGTTCAAGTGCTGCATTAAAAAAAAATAAAAGCCATGACTAGAAGCAACAGAAAAACCTATCATAGGAAGACTTATAGTGAAGAGTCTGGATTCCTTATGCCAAAGGACTGTCTCTGTATTTTCAATTGTGCTAAAAATCTAAAGACAATGATAGTGCTTTTTAGTAATAGAAGAATGTTCAGTAGCAACACACATTCACAAGTATTTCTGATCAAGAAAAGTGAACAGAGGGTACTCAAAAAATATTTTTCAGATTTGGAAAGTTTTTAGGAGTGGCAGGATGTACTAGCAAATTAATGCTTCGTAAAACAAAGAAATAAAGAAAAAAAAGTAGGAGTATTCACCACTATTAGAGTTTGATTTCAGAATGTAGCAGGTGTCATTAGCAGCAGATTGTGTTGATGGAGTGAGCAATGGAAACTTTCTGTAGTCTATCGTTCAGATAAGTTGGACTCGTATTATTTCTACATTTGTACAATATTTGTGCAAGATAATATTCTGGCTTTGCAAAAGGTAGAAACCAATTTAACTTGCTGTATAATTCACTGTGATGGGGTTTGTAATCACACTGTGAAATGAGTCTGGCTCCTGTATTATACAATACTGATACTGGCTTATGTGCTGCTGAAGTAGTTCCTCTCCAAATAATGTCGTAGTATTCTAAATGAGAAAATATAAAAGCCCTGACAACGTTTTTATGTGCAACTGCAACTAAGACATCTTCCAAAATGGCTAATAAAAGAAAACTGAAGCACAGAATTTCTGGCAGAGCCTTATCAATGTGCTCATTAGCATTGCAACACAACTATTTCTTCTCTTTTTCTTCCCTACCTTGTGCCCCGCCCCACCCCGCTGCAAAAATTAAACCAGTGAAATGAACAAAATTAAAATTTCAGCATTCTATTCAGAGGGGCTATGTAATAATTTACGAAATTCCCTTTCTTCTCCTTCCACTATTTCAGATGCTTGCTTGAGTGAAGTCTGTGTGATGATGACAAGCAGATAGAAGGATGAGTAGAGGTTATCTGTTTCATTAAACGAATGGAGAAAGCATTTCCGGTATGAGGGCAATAGTACCCTCTCCTCAAAGTTTCGTCAAAATAAAAATCTTGCAGATGTTTGTCTAGGGAGTCCTCATCATGTCATATATACCCAGGGAAAGATCCTCCCCTACGTATACAAAATAGAACTGTTATTTTTCTGTGCACTCCCAACAAACTACTCAGAAGTCCAATACCAGCATCTCGAATTCCTATTCTTGAAATGAACACGGGCCAGCTGTTCCGTCGTAGATACCTATACGCAAACTCACTCCATGGTGCTTATGAACACGTAGATTTGTTTCTTTACTGATGTGGAAAGCTTCTGATTTGTCAAGTTCGGAATACACAGCCTACTGGCAGAAGGCAGGTAGCACAGATAACTGGCGGTAAAACATTGCTGATTCTGGAACGGGTCCTCATTTTATATTTCACTTGGGTCTTTTTGTTGTCTAAGTCTAGCCTTTTTTTTTTTTTTTTTTTTTTTT